>VYZM01008071.1:17019-93309 GCA_013398915.1 Dromas ardeola | reverse complement strand
TTTTTTTTTTTTTCTTTTCTATGAGATATGAGGACTGTCCTTTAGGTCTGTGGCAGTTTTCATCCCAGGAAAAGAGATACCTATAGTATTTTCAGAGGAGATCAGTATCCACAGATGCACACCACCCACCTCTCGAAGAGTACCCCATAATAAACAAGCAATGACAACACAGCCTAATAATAGGTGGAATAGAAAAAAAAAAAGAAAAAAAGAAAAAAAAAAGAAAAAGAAAACATGCCAAGCAGAATAAATTCTTTTCATTGAAAACTCCTATCTGTATAAATGCAGAATTACTCTGGACGTTGTTTTTGGCTTAGTTTTACAGAGCTAGAAATGTAAATAGTACACTGCACTCTTATCAAACACAGAAAATATTTAGTTGCCTTTTTTTATACTGATTTTCCTGTTTGTAAGACCATAAATGTATGCCTTCATGTAGCATTTGTGTACAAGTGCACCCTGTGCACATACATGTGAGTGTATGAACAGAGAGAGAAATATAAGTATAACAGGGAATTTTTTGCCAGGCAACCTCAAACTGGATCAAGCCACTTCAGGCATCACATTCCAGGCCTATGAGAGAAGTATTCAAAATGCAGATGGAAAATAATATTTCAAGCTTTAAAAACATTATTAAAAACCCCTTTTCCATAATAATGGGTATTATTTTTGGAGCTAATGAGGATTTGTACGAAAGTTCATCTTCCTTAGAACAGAAGTAGCTGCTTCCCTCTAAATCTTTAAAATCTTTACAAAAATCTCACTCTCTTCTGCTCTCTCATTCTAATAATCAGCTTATAGTATTATTATTTCACAGTCTATAGCAGCAAGGTTAAATGTGTCCTTCCAGCAAACATGCCTTTCATAACTTAGTGTGCAATTAGATTATTAATGTAAAATTACAGAAGGGCTATTATGGCTTCAGGACAAAATAATTAAATGACTGTATTTCAATTTTAATTGTTTATACAAGTACCCAAAACTTTTAATTTGGTTTTTTTCATATCATCTTATTATAATATTTAACCCAAATAATATCCCCCACTCCTTTGGTGTGTACCGTCACAAGGAGTGGTACCTACCACCTCCAGTTGCCAACACTTTCTCAAAACACACTTGAAACAAAAATTTTTGCTTCTAAAATTAGTCATATTTACTCTGATTAACAAAAACTTTCTGCTTAGAGCTTTTATGGGAAAAAGACAGGCTGCATTATAAGTATTAACTGTGCATGAGAACATTTGTAATATCACCCTTGGAGAATAATAAACAGATACTAGAGATTGAAATTCTGACATAGTTTACAGAACAATAATCCAAACATCTGTTATAATGACAAGGGATTTGAGCAGAATAGAGAGTACATGGGAAAGCTATGCTACTTTTAGTACAGTTATAACGTTAAATCAAAGCACTGCAGCTCAAGGCAGCTTGCTGCTAATATAAACAATTTTCTACATATTCCTGGGCCACAAGCCAGATCTCAGGATTCAGTTACAAGCACAAGGTCAAGAGGGAATCAACGGTATGAAATTACCGTGTATGAATCAAAAGAATAAATGGATAATTAAGGATGAAAACAAATTAGAAGGTATACTCTCACTTAACTCATCAAATAAATTTGCTGAGTAACTTCATGCACTGAATATGTTGTAGAATCTGCAGAGGCTTTAATGCATTTATTGCTTAAATCCACAGCATCAGCATTTTTTGAGGCAGGCTTACCAAATCACCTTTTTATGTGTACTTCTTTCTACATCAAACATCTGACTACAATTATGAAGATAAATATTTAATCATGTCATTTGCTCAAGAGAAAAGTAAATAGGATTTCTTTGAAAACGACATTCTTGCCTCCATATTATACCCAGGAAAACCAAACTTTTACCTCGCTTCTGGTCTCATTTCATCTCCCCCACCCAAACCAGGCCTTTTCAAGCTGCAGCAAATGTGAAAGATTCACTGTAGCTGGTGGTGAAGAGGGCTTTCCTGCAGAAGACTTTCAAAGCAATCTTCATAACAATGGAAGGTTATGCATACGTTCATCAAAGACCACATTCGTTTCTTTACTTGCCCACACAAACAGCCACTCGCAGGTTATTGAATATTTTGATCATGCATGGACACAGTAACTCATGTTCCTGAAGGACTAGGAGGAAGAAAACAGCTCTGAAAAGTTAACCAAGACAATGTGTTTCTGTCTTTCTCGCTTGGTTTTAGCCTACGGAAGTCCATGGCCACTCAACATCAGCACAATTAGGAGATTCCTCCTAAATTCTCTCTCAAACCCATGATTTCAATGGGGATGAATGTTTTCATGAGTACCTCACTCTCCTCATTAACTACTGGAGCAGGCTGGGTAATTAGCTCAGATGTGGTGCTTCACATGTAGAAAGTTGCAGTTGTCTGACACTCCCCAAAGACTTGCTGCTCTTCGTCACTGCTGCCTAAATTCAGCATTTCCCACAAAATACAGCCTGAACAGCCCCAGAGTGAATCACCCCTCTCTTTCCATGCATTGCCCTGCAGAGTTGCCCCTAATGGTTCAATCTCTGCATCCATTTATGTCATAGTTGTTCCATTAAAATGTCTGCAGTTATTAATTGTTTTAGTAGCAAGGATATGAAACTGTAATAGAAGCAATGAACTAATTCCATGTGAGCAACTGAGCACACACTATTCAATAACTTTTGATTGCTACTGACTTGCATGGACTTATGACCACTGCCCTTGAGGCTAAATGTCCTTTAACTGGTTTCATAATTGTTGAATATCAAGGTCCCTTCCAACTCTAAACATTCTATGATTGTATGATTCTATGAAAATGTAGCTCATCATGTTTTTAAAAACTGCATTGTTATAGATTCTTTTTATTCAAAAATACATGGGTTTGATTATTTCTTTTTGAAAAAAAACTTGTTGATTTTGTTCCACTGAAGGGTGATTTATAGCCCACCTTCTTTCCAGAAGGCTGCTAATGTCAGATGCTGCAATCAGCGGTAACCATCAGTATTTCTTCTTGCTAGCCAGGAGAAGATTGGGGATGTGATGTTAGATCTGATGAGGTGCTCAGATATGTCAGCTCTCAGATCAGTTGTTGGAACTGCAATCTGCATCAGGAGGGCTCTAAACCACAGAAATGAGAGGGTCGTTTAGGATCTTTTGAAAACTGTCAGGATTGAAGGCTGTTAACTAACTTGTTAGATGGAATAAACTGCAACTCATCTACCCATAGGACAAATAAATTTTAGCTCTTCCACCTCCAGAGAAAATATTCTTTCTGTTTTCATCATTACTTAAATATTAATAACCATGAAGGGTATCCCACTTTATGAATACTTCTACATTTATTCTTTGACCTCACTGAGAATGGATATTGAATAAGGCTGGTACCCAAAACTTTGTGGTTTTTTGCTATGTGTGCCCCATTCTGAGATCTGATCCCGGTCATGTCCTCATCCATCCCAGCACAATGCCATCGTTGCGCCTGCAGAGTCTCTGCTCTCCCTGAAGTCAGGGTGAGGAGTAAACCTTGGAGTGAGGTCGGCACCGTGGGCTCCACACTGAACCGCTGTACGAAGACACGACAGTGAAGCAGGTTTCCATCTCCCAGCTTCCCCCTCAGGCAGTTAGACAACTGTTGTTATTGTATGTGTAGCCCTTTGTTCCCATCATTTGTTCTTCAACACACTCGTATTTTCAGAAATGAACTAATTAAAATTAAGGGAAGACTTCAGCATGAGAAACAGAATAAGAACTAACAAGAGAAGGAGAAAAACCCTTCCCAATTGTGTTTGTATGAAGGAATGCCAACTGATTATCCTTCGTCTAGTGGTACTGTGACTTCACCTTGTATGTCGTGTATGCAGCTGATCTGACATATTTTACAGGTTCATCAGTCACACAGAGAAAGTTCCTTGGAGTGTTTAACAGCAGAGTGTCTCTGAAGTCAAATATTTTCAGGGATGCCTTTGACAGATGTCAGCATCACGGTTCCTCAAAATGGAGAAATGTGGGACCGCCCATGAATGGACGCCATTCCTTGACACGTTTGCTCAATAAAAAAAACTCTTATAGGCTATACTGGGGGTCACTAATTTTTCAAAGCATTTTCTCCTTTAGCTTGATAAATACAGTATTCTTACATAGTGTGTTTCCTGAATGAGAATCAGCAGTGCTTGACAGCAGCATTTTTAGAAGAAAGACTGTAGATTTATTTTTAAATTTGAGGAACTTTAATGTTGAATATTTAATGCTGAATATTTCTTTTTTTAATCTAAAATGTTATATAGCAATTCTATCCCACCTCACAAAAGCTAGAATGCAAAATGATCAGTCTGCTTGTCAGTGTGGGACAATTTTTTAAAATACATTTGTCTTCCTCGGTTTAAATTAGTTCACAAGCTAACTCACACAAGCTACAGAGACATGTCAGAAAGGAGACAGCAACAGTATAAAGGAGCCAACAAAAACATTTCTTCAAAAGAATTTTACATCACTTTTGGGTAATAGGGAAACATCCTGTCCTACAACTATCGAGTTGTAGATAGATACAGATACAGGTATCGAGGGAAAAGTCACTGGAATTTTCTCAGTTTTTAAATTTTTTTTTTAAATATCTGCTTTTATATTGGTCGCACCCTACGAATTTTAGCAAGAATATCTTGAAAACCTTGTATTGCAGGGCATTAGAGCTACAACTGAATTCTGCTCGAAATACCTATGCGTCCAGTTCTTCCTGGTTTTAGTAATTGAGCTCTCCACTCTTGGACAGAGACAGAAGGGGCTGAAAATGACTCGTAAAAGGCACCACTGAATAAATATTTGTATTAAGTGGCTGCAGGAGGGATCAATATTCAGACTTGGGCTGCGGTAGGATTCAGGCTTCGATAGGCGTGGGAGGGGACAATACTATAGGGAGGTAAAAACGTATGTCTGGGTTTTTCTTAGGCATTTTTGGCTAGTCCACCGTGGTCCTCTGTGCATATGTGCCCTCGTAAAGGAAGGCTCCACCATTCCTGGGCGAGCATTATAGAAAGTAATGTTCTACATGGGAGCAAAGGTGTAAGTAAGTAACAGGGAAAGAAGCATCTGGCAACATTTTCTCCAACAAAAATGTCATCCTTTGCCTCGCAAAACAGAAGACACAGAGGAATTAGGGCTGTGAGAACTGGTTCCCAGTCCCTTGTATAAGGGTTATTTTTTTTCACTTGAGTAACTGTGCCAGTGCCAGGGGTTGTAACTTAAAAGGTCTGTATATGTCTGTGAATAAAAGTATTTCCAAGATAGATTGTGAGGTGGGGCTGCTTAAGCATCGTCTCTCCCTTAAGGCTGTGCCTGAACTGGCAACCTAGCCTTTAATTTGATTACAGCATGTTTTGCCAATTAGACCCAGACCAGCAAAGAATTGAGGCACACAAATAGCCCTGTGGAAGCCAGTACACCTACACTGAAAATTAAGCATAAGCTCAAGTATTTTTCTGGATAAAGGTGCATATTTAAAATTATAGCTTTATTAAATTATTCACCACCACCAGTGACAGGACTTCAAAGATCTTCTTGGGCTTGTCCATAAAGGATGGGAAAATATCAGAGTTTCTGGTATACGCTCATGCTGAAGCATTTGAGGTGATAATCTCATGCCATCCAGCAGTTAAATATTATTGTGTGTGTCAAAACAAAATTGTAATCCTGGGAGTGGGTGTCATGTAAAAATGCCATGTTAAAGGAAAACTACAGTGATTAGCTCTAATACTTTTGCTAGCTCAATGAATATTTGCTTAGAAAAACATTACGTAGCAAAAATTTAGTAACTGGCCTACAAAAAGATGTAAGCAAATATGTAGTGCTCAGCTCATCTTTCAGCTCTTTCAGGTTTTTAATTTAGGATTCTGTTTATACATTTGTAAATAACAGAGTGGTTTGTATTTTAGAAGTTTGTGCAGAAGTTCTCGTTCTGCATTGCTTCACAAATCTCATTAACATAGGATAATGACTGCACTTAATGCTGAAATTTGCCACTTCTTACCTGGCATTTGAGCTACAAATATTTCTCCTTTTTTTTTGCAGTGATCTCATTTTGTTATAGAGGACAATAGTAATCGAACGTTTTTGCACCATCTTGGGACATTTATTCTGTACTGAGTTCAAAGAAACACTGGAAGCTAATAAATGAGTCACTGACACCATTTTCTGCAGCATTTGAGGGTATCTTATAAATGTTTCCCATCCATGTGCTGACAAAGCCCGTACGAGGAAACTCATGGAGTCTCATGAATTTCTAACCTGAGAGATGTTTCAGCAGTCAGCAGAAGTATTAAAATCCATAACACCATCACCACCTCCCTTTTTTTTTTTTTTTTTTGGTCAAAAAGCCAATATCTTTTCATGAGTGCAAACAGGAAATGGATAATATCATTAAATGAAGTCAGGAACTTTGTGCAGAGGAATAAAAATCTGTAGGTATGTTCAAATGGGGAGGGTTATAATTGCACCTACATTTCAAAGTTCAAGTTCACTGTTCTTTCTCCATACTGATTGCAATATTATCTTACTGTGGCTAACTCTGGCAGTTGGGCGATGTGCTAATTTAGTAGTAGGAGGGCACTGGGATTGAAATGTCCATGGTTTGAAGAGCTGGCAGACAGATGTAAAATACCTCCTTCCTGAGACTAAACCTCCTGACTGTCCACAAAATCCAGCCTCACAAATTGCTTAAGGGCAACGAGTTCTTTAGTGGTGATGTCTTTGAACAGTTCTAATTAGCGTCAGAACATTATGTACAAATATATACACATATACAAATACAGAAGGTATTACTCAAATATTCAGAACCCTGGAGCTGTAGCTTATTCAAAGCTTGACTCCAGTTCATAGGATTGCTGTGTGGGAGTGGAAAAGTGGTACTGAAAAGAGGCACACCAAGAAGAACTCCTGTGCAGAAGGTTCCGACAAGGCAACTTCACCTGGGATAAAAATTGGGATCCCCTGTAACCCACCTTAAGCAAAGCATCTGACATGTAATGGAGATGGATCGCTACATCTCATAAATCTGGCACTTAAATGCTACTAGTTATGGCTACGACTGACAGTAAGATTAGTTTTGCATATCATCCCCCAGTGGCTAAATAATTACTCGTTCAGTTCATCTTCATTACTACTGCGACTTGCCACTCTGCCCTTTGAAAGTCAGTTGGAAAGGGGAACACGTTTTCAGCTTCATTTTTAGGGTTATATTTGCAACAGCAAAAGTTTCCATCTTCACCTCTATTGCATAGACAACATGGTAATCCCTGCAGCGTTCTGAAAGGCTCAGGGGCTTTTCAGAGCAGGGAAGGTGGCTAACAGGGGGTTAAAAATGGTAATGGAGTAGACTGGGGTGCTGTAACATTGATTTGAATTTTCGCTTTTCCCTTGAATGTACACCTAACGTTGGCATCACATATATATTTACATAAAACATAAAATGATCATACATTCTTTTTCTTTCTACATGGTTTGCCTTAAACACAGATTCATGGTGAATTTCAATGCCTATAAATAGCTAACACATTCAGCAGTAGCTAGAAGAAAGTATTGTATGTCAACAGGCTTAAACAAAGTACATCAATCCAGGCTTGTAGCATATTTTACTATGGTATTGTGGATCTTTAGATGTGACAGGTGACAAAATGGATAGTGATACTCATGTAATCTTGAGAACTATTTCCAAAAGTATATTATTACTGGTATCCTCAAACAGATCAAAACGCAGATTTCCAGAACTGAATGATATGTAAGATATACTGCGATGAGGCATGAGAAAAAGGCGGTATTTTCTCAGTCCCAATGACCTATAAAAAGCTCCTCTGCGCATACAGCCTGAATCAACGTTTTATACTTTGAAATAAATGCATGCGGTAGCCTATAAATACACGACAACAAAAGAATAAATGCACCACTGTCAGCTGAAGCATTTGGCCTTATTCTCTGCTGCTGGGGCATCCTGCACAGACACACGCAGAGGTGCGTACGCACACACGCGATTTCACATCTGTGACAATTCCTTTCAATGCAGTTATCCCAAATATACGGAAAGGTTATTGTACTTCAGAAGAAAGCTGAAGCTTTAGTAGTTATTGTTAATTGGTGGATTGTTAAACGAGGATGAACGTTGTGGTGAATGGTATCTGGGATGAGTTTTTATGCTTACCTGCCACAATACTTTTTGAAAGAAGACAACTAAGTTTTATTGAGTAAAGTTACGTTGATTAAAATAATATTTTCTGTTGGGCCAAGAAGTCAGAATACTTGCTACAAAAAAAGCTTTCATGCACATCATCTGTTTTCCAAGTGAAAAAGCATCTTTGCTTAAGCCACTGAAAAGTCAGTGTTTTTCTGGGTAACAGTTTTGCAGCCTGAGGAATTTTTTCAGCTATGTTGTGGCCAAGTTCATGGACCAGTCCAAGAGCACTTAATTATCAATGTCTACGTTGATGGGGCCAAGAGTAGGGACAGTGCAAGGGTTTTTCCCTCCTACTCTGCCCTCCTCCCTTTTTTAAACTGTGCTGCAAAACAACTTAATACCGGTGTAACCTACCTCCATACAGGTTACCTAATCTCGCACATTGTCTTAGGTCTTCCTCCCGGGCAGGGGCTGATTCTCACAGCACCCGGAATCATCCCTCTCACCATCCTTTCACCTTCCCCCCCCTTGCAGGGACTGTCGCGGTCACTCTTGTATTCTCACCCCGGCACAAGTGACTTTCTTGTTTGGACCAGGCAGGGAGTAAGACATGCAGTTTGACTGGATCAAAGATTAATTCTCACATTTTCCATATGAAGAACAACATACTACAGAAAACAATCCTCTGTAATACAGGATAGAATTATTGTTTTATAAATAAGATAGGTAGAAATACAGTTTAAATAATGGCGGAAGTCAAGAGGAAAATTACAAAAGTTGTGCAGCTTCTGGTTGTGCCAAACATATTTATGATTTCAAAATGACTTCTGCTTTTAAAAAGAAGAAACTGGCAAAAATCTGCCTTGCCTGTGTGTTGCCACTAATTTCCTATAATTTCACCACTAGACAGAAAGGTCTCAACGCCAAAACAAGGTCCCATGCATCCGAATTAGGAATGGGCTTCTGGAGTTCAAATAATGTATTAACTATTAATGAGAAGATAAGAACTGAGCATTTGGACCTTGACCCTTTCAGATATCTCCATTTGTACTTACACATCAACCCCGTTTAGCAGAGTCTAGACAGATTCCCCCACGCAGTTTAGTTCTTGTGGGATGTCGCTTCCTTAGAATATGTTTATCCTTTTAGAGAACTTGTATGCTTAATTTAAGTAATACATATGTCCCTGTTTAAATCATAGGAGAATAAAGGAAAAAACCCAGGAATGTTTTTCCATTTCTCCACTTTTGCAAATTATTTTCCCTTTCACATTATGTAGCTGGAGCAATTGGACAAGAATATAACTGTAACTTCAAAAGAAATTGTGCAAAATTTAGCTCTCTTGGATGTCATTTGCACATGGGAAAACTGTCTGAGTTTAGAGTCTAATTTACGTACATTTCTGTAGTATTCAAAGAGTAATTCTGTGGGCATATAATTGTTTAAGAATGAGAAAAAATGTGGGTGTTTCTTATAGTACTACTCCGTACAATTCTAACAAACATATTAAAACCCCAAGCCTCAGTAAAAACGCAAGCTTATTTGTCAAGGAAATGAATGGGAAAGCCTTTTGGTTTATACAGTTCCAAAAATAGGATTTATTTACACACTCCATGGAAACTGTATCCTCTAAAACTGCATCCTAACTACAAATACGCACACATCTATTCAGCATCTTGCCAAAGAGACTAAAAAGAGTGAAAGAATGCTAAGCTTGCAAAGTCAAACATTCAAAATTTTGTAAATGCCAGAATTCAGATTGCCCAGGCAACCTTGCTGCTGACAACATGCGATGACAGATTTAATCACGGTGTTATCTCCACACTTGACCCTTCCTGTGGTTTCTCAGATTTTGCTCCCAGAGGTGCAAAACCCTCTGCCTTCTGCTTGGTGAGGGTTTCTTTGGGCGAGGACCAGAGCCTGGGGTAGCCCTGAGCACTGGTTCTGCCCAGGGATGTCCCACCACAGCTGGCCAACATAGTCCTCATGCCCATTTGGGCTCCATCCCCCTCCCTCAGTCTCTTTTCCTTTTCTTTTCTTTTCTTTTTTTTTTCTTTTTTTTTTTGGTATGTATTTGATGGTTTATTGTATGGTCTACCTGTTTTTTTGGTGGAACAAAGTATACTCATAGTTACACCAATCCTCTCGCTTCTGAATGGAGATAGGCAGGCTCTTTTTAGAATATCTTAAATTGTGGACATCTCAGTGAGTCACTTCTTTCTCCCTGCCCACCTTCTATTTTCCTGAGACATTGTGTATGTGCTTTTACACTTTGCTGATTTGTTCAGCCTCCTTTCTTGTCCTGATGAAGGTTCTTGGGGAGCCCTGCATGCTGAGAGCGTTACTTGGCCCGGAGAGGCAGAAGAGAGTCTCTGTACTGCATCCTGAGTGCTTCCATCCAGGAATCACCCAATAAATTAACCCTGCTCTGTATGAATGAGCAAGAAAATTTTTGTGAACAGGGACTTTTCTGAAACCTCCTGAACCCAACTCCAGATCTGTCAACTTTACCTGTTGCATATTCCCCAAACATTTTTCCTCACTGGGCTAATAAAATGGATGGTGTTTAATGGAAGGGTGACTCCTCAGTATTTCATTTCTTTTTCTCATTCCATTTTTTGCCTCAGTCCTTATTTATTGCAAGGGATAGAAAACCTCTGCTGATCGTGAAGTTATTAATTTGTTAATGTCCTCTGGAGCATTTCTCAGAGTAGCTTCTGAGTGAATCCCAGATATTAATGGATGTATTTTCATAATATACACTAAAGCTATAGACATATAGATTACATGGGCCATGCAAAAATGAAGTATCCTCTGTCATTTTCAGGTGACTGTACTCAGACTCTTTGTACGGTAGTTGGATGTACATTCTCATCAGATTAAAATATCCGTTTCTAATAGTGCATACCCATTCCAGATAAAATATTCAAAGAATTTAGCTGCCAACTTGCCAGATCTGTACTGAATTTACACCACAACTACTTTGTATTGTTTTGATTATTTTTTAATATAATTTTAGAGTTGTCTTAATTTTAGCAAATATGCATAGGCATTCATGAGCATTCCTATATGCACACCCCTGATTCCTGCTAAATTTCGGGTCACCCTTCAAGCAAAGGGCTGTGTATATTTTTTGATACGACACGATCAAACCCATATACCTTTTCAATATGTGTTCTTGGCAACAGCCAAACCACTTAAACTCTGAACAACAACAGCAGCCTGAAGCAAGTATCTTACTGAATGCAAAATTTTATCCTGACCAATTTAAAAAAAATAATTAAAGGATAAAAACTTAAATTCTCATCTTCAGCGTTTGCCTCAAAGAACAATGGACATAGATTTTTCTTTTGCTTCCTAGCAGGACCCAGAGAAACTGGTGCTCTGTTCAGAGGACAAAATTAGTCTCATACTTGTCATGTGCATTTGTTTAACAAAGAGCACATGCTATTAGCAATGTGTATTCCTTAATCTTACTTAATCTTTTTATGATTCTGGCAGCAAATAACTTCCTAAGTAAGAGGGAAAGCACACAGAATCCAGGTACCAGGTATCTCTTGTCAAATATTGACTTTTTAATTATGAAAATTATATCTTTACACTCTCTCAGGAGAGCAAACAAGGAGACTAAATTCCATCTTCAGCAACAATAGGGAACGATCTAATTCAACACCATTTTCCCATTGTATTTCTGTGTTGTTCCTGTGCTCTGCCCAGATGCTTCATCCACATAGAGCTGGCTCCAAACTTGCTCATCTTCTGATGAGGATGAAGGGCAGCCACTTTTCAAATGGTGCTAGAGATGAGAACCACAAACTCTGCCCTACAGGAGGCAAAGACGAAGTAGCTGGAGACAACCCCTGCTCCAAGGGCTACAACATAGGAGGCATCTCTGTCAGCAGCTTCAGGAGAGTGTTAATTGCCCTTGGGCTGTCCACTGCTTCCCACTCTGGGGGTATCTCCTCCTTGCCTTCCCATCCTGACCCTTGCCTTTTAAAATGGAGATTTACTGAAGGTTGTGTGAGGAGACACTCTGCACCCTATGGGCCTTGACCAAGCGCTCCCCTGACCCCCTGTCCTGCCCCCTTGACTACCCACAAACCTGAAGCCCAACCTTCCCAGCCTTCTTCCACCCAAACTCGTTATGCCTGGTATGACCGATCAACCTGGTCCCTTGAGATAGCTCTGCAACCCAAAGTAGCAACAAAGGCTGTAGAGTTGCATGAAAAAAACCTGTTGAAAAGGAGTGGGTTTCCAACTCGTTAGCCACCTGGTGGCAGAAAAATAGCTTACCTGAAAGATGAGACAAATTTTGCCTGGTCGAAGGTAAAAGACCACCAGGGTGTCACACCTTACCTGTTGAGTCGTGGATAAAGGTAGTTAAATTACTTGGGGGAGAAATAGACCCTCATAGATGTACTAATTGCAGTGCTTCCAAATGAAGAAAGCAGTGACAACATGGCAATTTTGGGCAGACTCCGTGTGACTTCTGTACTTACACAGGGCAAGTAACCCAAGACCTGTGAACTCTCAATACTCTGTTTATGTTGTCTCTGAATCTCAGCATTAAATACACGGATTCTTTTTATCGTACAGACCATGCTCTGAAATGAAAAAGTCCTCACGTACAAACATCATTCTAATTCAAGTTGGTTGCTTGTGATAATCTATGGACAATATTCATCAGACGGTGGCTTCATCCATTATCTATTTCTGTCTATGGGAGGCACTGAAATACACATGAAAAGTATGCAAAATTTGTTTTGAATGATTGAATCTAAAAAGGGGGGGATTGCTAAGAACAGACATCTTTTTAGTCATGGTTTTCACTGAAATGTATCTGTTCAAATTCCCTATGCCTGATGTCTTCCCAGTTGGTGGTGAATTTTTTTAGTATTGATTTGAATTCAACAGAGCTAATTTCATTAAGACATTTAGATTTTTTTCCTTGAATTATTTAAATATTCTTGATGTGAAAACATGCCAAAAATAAAACAGGGGAAAAAAAACAGGACGAGATCTAAAAACTGTAAAAGAAAGGTTGTAAGGAAATCACTTATATATTTCTTTTAAGTACAATTATTTTATTTTTATTGTCTTACCTCACATTTCTTTAGAACTTCCAGGTATAACGGTGCCATACTTGTGTGAATGGAGACAGCTGCATTTTTAAAAGCACCTAATAATATAACATCTTCAAACATATGTAACATCATCTGCTGGCTTTAGAAAACAAATCCTTCTTTAGCTTGCCTTTGCTTGGTTAGCATCAGCCAGCCTCATGGATCACCCCTCAAACTCAAAAGAACGGTAGGAATAGAGCTAATAAAATCCATACCCTGCCTGGAAATGTGCGATTCAGAATTATGGTAAGGTCTGTTCTTCTACCAGAGCTTCAGCAGTCTCTTCGGTCTGTTTTGTAATATACTGGAAAGAAAGAGTAAATGAAAGAGATTCCTTCTTTTTCTTCTTTCATTTTTTTTTCCCTGGCAGATATTCCCACCACCAGCAGCCACCAGCACGGCTATCGCCATTGACAGGAACATCTCCTGCCAGGCCAACTAGTGCTTTGAAGTGGCTGGCATCGCAGTAGCTGCATGTTGACCACCATTTCAGGGCTCCTGGTATGTGGACACAAACCAAGCAATGCGATGACAAATTAGGAACTTTCCGTGTATTGACAGCAAGAGCACGTCAAACATGAAATTAAGCTATACAGGAGTTAATATTGGGTTGCTTTCTTGTAACCAAAACACTGTGTAGTTCACTGTATGTGGGATTTAAATAGTGCAGCAATGCCCACAGCTTTCTGAGTCACGCTAGCTCTAAATTCTGTAGCAAATTCAAATGAATTAAGCTTTCTAAGATTTTCATTAACTGAAAAGTGACAATGAGTGAAAGAATTATGCAACCGAGACTTGTGAGGCTGCAAAATAGGAGTTGCTAGGGGTGAAGATTCAGAAATGTCATAGCAGAGTGGGAGAAAGTTGAGACTTCTGCTAACTAAAAAGAGGTAAGAGGGTTTGGGATTTGAAACTGAGATGACTGATATCTTCAGCCCCAGCATAGAGCTACACTATCATCTTTCGGTGGCTGCATAGGAGTATGCAGAACAAACATAACATTTGGGGACATTATTTTCTCACTTTGTCAACAAACACCTTCTCTCATGTCTTGCATGTATCGTACGCATGTTGGAAACAGCATCTTATTGCTGGTGTCTCGATACATTACAGTCACAGTATAAACATACACATTTGTTGATATTAAGGAACACAGAAGTAGACGGGACCTCCTCAATCACGAATCCCCGTTCCCTCTTGTCATAAGTAAACAAACCATATAATCACTTTCATCAATTGATCTAGCTACAGCAGGCACTAATTAAATTTTCGTCTCCTATTAAATTCAGCATCAGTGAAGAAGAACGTAGTTAAATATTTCAGCTAAAATTGTTAATCTTGACATTTAAATATTCATCATTAAGCTTCAGAGTTAGCAGCCTATTCATAGAAGGGAACTCAGGCTCTCTCTATATAACTGCTAATAGTGAAGGTCATTTCTTTTCTTTATTTTCTGTTTGGGTTTGGAGGGGTCTCCTTGCAGCCAAAAAGCCTGGAAACACAGCTGTTTAAAATAGAAAATTTAATTCTTTATCATCCCTGGCTGATAAGTGATTTAAATACAGAAAGCTAGTGCTTTCTGCACATGGTTCATTTATAATCCTTCAGTAAAAGAATCTGTGCCTTTAGAAATTAAGAATCTGTGCCTTTAGAAATTAAGTCATGAGGCAAAACAACTTTTATGAAAGTTACACATGGAAACTAAGAAAGGAAACAAGCCATTTTCCTCGGTGATTAGAAACAATTCCTTTATTGCTTGCTATTCTTTGTGGCAGACCAATATCGGTCTTTATTTGCATGTTTTTTTCTTCGATGCAATAGATACTGAAAGAGCTTCAGAGCTTTTCTGCACATTTTTCTTTTTACAGTTGCATTGGAATTACTAGTTATTTGAATTGTTGATGTTTAATGGTAAATATATTTAAAATAAGGGTTAAATTAAGGTCATTGGTAACTAATCTGAATAAATAACCTCTAGTTATTGCCTAAATGACTCGGAGAGAGACTGTGAAGTCCATTGCCGCGCAGAGGGATACATTAATACACTGTAGCTCTAGGGATGTGTCCACATTGCAGTTAGAAGTGTCTGCAGCGTAATCTAGAGATCCTCAAATTGGCAAACTAGCTTGGGGTAATACTTGAAGTCTAATTGCTCCTGTGCGGGCTAATTTACCTTACTTTCACTGTGGCTGTATTGCACGCTTGCTCTGAGTAACCTTTGGCTTCCCGTTTGTCCAGCGATGCTGAGAATTGAATTAAATAGCCAGATGTATTTCCTGTTTATCTTGATTAAAAATAAAATTCTGAGGCCTACTGAAAATTAATTTATTTCACCCTGTGAGGGCTCCAGGGTATTGCTGGATTACTCCTCACCCCTTCCACGCCTCAGAACTTAGTTGAGAGGTGACCCGCGTCACATTAACCAGCCTGTGAGATACCTGCTTGAGGGGTTAATGAACAATGCAAATCTGTTTTCTATAGGGAGGCCCATCATTAAATTCTGGAATGCTATAATAAAATCTCCCAATTAAATGCAATATCGCCACGGACTGGTCCTGCGTTACAGACTAGCAGGTAGGTGTTGCCTCCCTATGGGTTTTATGAGTGACATAGTCCTACCAAATAGTTACTAAAAATGAAATGAAAGATGCTGTAGTGGCTTCAGTGGCATAAAAAATTGTTATATCATTAGCTTTCTATCAGCCGTTTTGTAACATTTAATAAAACTTGTCTTATTCGTCTATACGTGGCTTATCTAATACGAAACTAATTTAATTTCTTATCCTGCGTTTAGCTGTAGCTGCTCTAAAAACAGTAGAGAATGTCCCTATGGCTATTTGAAAAAAGTCCGGTCAACAAGAGCTCAGCATATTTTTACAGGGCTGTCAGATAAATCTCTCTATGGAAGTTGCCATGCTCACAGAAATTCAATAGAGCACAGCTTGGTAGCATACACCACATGGAGTCTTCCCGAGGATTAAACCCATGTCTAGTTAAAATGTAAAGTTAGTTTTAGAAAATATGCAAAAAAGTGATTATTTGAAAAAAATATTACAGGATCAAGAAGAACCAAATTATATTGGTCAACAAGTATAGATTTGGTTTCTTTAAAATAAGTATCTTACATTACTTACATGAACAGAGGATCATGAGAAAGAGGAAGGGAATTTTAACTATTAATGATTAAAATAAATCAGTATTTTGTGAGCACTGTTGCATTTATTTTAATGCTTGTAAATGTGCATTTTAATATGGAGCTCACACACTGGTATTTTAGATTACGTTTTCAAGTATGAGTATGAAGATGTGCCTTAAAATTGTCCTCACTCAGTGTGTTATATAGAGAGGAAATTGGTGCAATTTCAAAATCAAGCAACTACGTATGTAAGTAGGTCACAAACAATCCCAACATATGTACCCTCATGCGAAAGCTTACGTATTTTGCAGATACACCTTTGTGCCGCATTAAATTTATTTTCACTCTGTTTATGCAAGCAGATGTTTAATTACTTGTAGAACTGTCCCTTTCATACATAATTGGTAGTATCGGCTGGTATGGGGATAGGATTCCAAGAGAAGGCATTCATTTCTACACGCCATAGTGCACACCGTGCGTGCTGCCGCGCGGAGCACTGACAGGCAACATACACAGTGCAAAAGCACATGTTGTTCGCCGTATAACAACGATGCCTTTGAAGAACAGTCTTTTTTGTTTGAATTACCTGTAACAGTAGTACCACTTCGGAGAACGACGCTTCAACAACACAGAACTGGGGTAAAAGAGAGCAGGTTGCTGATGAATTACTTTATCTACGGCATCCATGAGGCTTTGTTCTACATCATTCCGGTTTACTGACCACACAGCTGCAAAAACAATAATTTATCTCAGCCATTTGGGATCAGATTGGGGTAGATAAAAGTGAGATTAAGCTCCTAGTTTTTTGGTACTCCGATAATTTCACTCCAGGTTACAGCAGTAAATACTTGGTTCTCCTATTCTGAGTTTGCGTAATCTGAGATTTGCATGCTCTCCATTTCTGAGTCCCTTGCTGGTCAACATGTACTGGGAAAGTACAAGTGTGGGTTATGAGTATAGCCCACACGAAACTTGCGTGTGTCATGGCTTGTTGTCCAAGCTGGAGAACCTTTACTCTGAAGAGCCCTGGCCCCAGGCATCCTGGTGCTGGGATGGTGACTGTGCCCCTACAGGTCTCACTGGAGATACAGGAGCAGAATGAGTCCCATTCGCATTTTTCCACCATAAGGAATAAACTAGAAACTGTGTAAACTTAAGGACTTTATATACAGAATAACAAGGGATACTGCTAGATCCCTGTCACTTGAGATTTACTTTTTGAGACTTGAAATCTCAGTTACTACAGAACAGCTGAAACTTTTTCCGTGTTCCTCCAGCACTTTTTGCTTTTTCCTGGAAAATGTGCATCCTGTTCCTCCAGAAATACCAAACGGAATAATGACATTTGTATGTGCTACACTTACTATCAAAATAATACTGCGGCACCTGCTCTGGTGTACAATTGTGTGTACTGTGGATATAAAGAGGGAGAAGGATTCTTTATATATATATATATATGCTCTGTGTGTGTGTGTGTGTATATATATATATGTAAAATGTGTATGTATATATACTTTTTCACGCTTTCATGAAGGCAGAAGTCACTCAGAAAAAAAAAAAGACTGCACAAAACTAGAGGCCAGACCCTAAGCTGTTGTGAAGTGTACAAGCCTGCAGACTAGATGAGAGCTCTGGAAGTTACTTATGCAGATTCTAATTTTGAAATCCACTTCTGTACGTACGGATAGGGAGGAAGGGACGGGAGGAACGGCAACGTTTAGGAGACCATCCTTTTCTTGATCCCTGCCTGCAGCCCATGGGGGGCTGATTTCAACTCCGCTCTTGAAACACAGATCAAGTACTATTGCCAGCACACGTTCTTTCCCTTTCAAAAATTTCACAGGTTCAGAGTCACGATAGGAGCTATAACTTCTGGCATAAGTATGGTGCTATTACTTTTCTTTTCAAATCTGTTTGCAACTATTCAGCCAAGAGGCCTAGGGACGTAAGAAATGGCAAAAGCTGTGACAAATGTGTTTTATTAGCACCAGTTTCTAAATAGCAAGAGAGTGAGGGGGGAATGAAGAGAGACCAACAAATAGAGATAAACTTGCTGTTGTTTTAGTGGATGGAATTTAAACAAAACCTGTTTTGACAATCTTTTACTTACAGACAGAATTCTGAACACTTTTTGTAATTCCATTTCTCTCTGCACCATAAAAACCCCAAACACCACCCAAGTCCTTACTAAGGTTTAGTCGTTTGATATCTTAGTTCACTGTTTTAGTTACCAAGGGCAAGGCTTGGTGTGGTGACTTGAAAAGCATCTGAGGACCTCCGAGTCATCCACGCACCTTCTAGAAGCACAACCAAGAAGAAAGCAGGGTGTGACTCAGAAGCATTGTTTCTCTCCTGGCATTGCTCTCTTCAGATTGGAGGCTGCTTCATGGCCCCAAAGAGTGTTTGAATAAATTAGAGCTTTTCTACCAACCTGTGCCAAGTTCCCCACACTGAGTAGCATCCAAAGTCCCCTTACTGGAATTAACCTCCTTTATTACACAGCTGCTTTTCTGAGTAATTTTGTACACGTTGGGAAGTTTTCCACTGACTATTTAAGTATCAGTGTGCCAGATTAGGAACTCATCTACTGCACAGACCAAGATCTTGACACTGCCTGGAAAATGCACTTTGGCAAGCTGAAATCTTCTTCCAGGTAGATGTTTGCTGCTCTCCAAAATCCCAGTCTCCAATACCCATGGCTGGTTGTAAGTGGTAATATCTCCTTAGAAGGCTAAAAGAGTAAACTTTTTTTTCAAGAAAGCATGTGGGGAATCAGAAAAGTGATTCTTGCCTACTTGTGTCCAACTCTAGCCAACATCGAGAGCTTCTGTAAAGAGTCAGAGCACTAAAAATTCATAAAGTACATTTTTATGTTAGAATAAATACTTCTTGTGGATTGGAATTTCCTGCCTCTGGTGAGATGGGAACCTCGTGCTATTCTTCCTCAGCACGGTCAGAACGTTTCCTGTTTTTGCAGATCATCCAAAGATTTTCTGTGTCACACTTAACATGTTTTCCAAGTCAAGTTGGCAAAAGGGTATTTTAAGCAAAGTGCAAAGCACAGTAGGATGTACCATATAGTGCCATCTGCTGAAAAGTGAAGTGCTCCCACATAAGAATAGAAATTTGTGCATTTTCCATTAATGCAAAAAAGAATCTCGAGATGGGATGATATTTACTGGCTATGGGTAGGTCCCATTCATCCCCATTTAGAAGCACTATCCCAATTTACATGCTGAACGTGAACAGCCAGTTCTGGAGACGATGGCATTGTGAATGATGGTGTGAATGATTCCCAAAGAAGACACTTGAACGCATATGGAACGCATTTGTAACACCAAGACTCTACATATACCATTTAAGAGATTTTGCGCCCATCCTAGAGAGCGATCCTCATTTCAGGCCCAGATATCACGTGAAAAGAACCTGGGCAGATGTAATTTACACATTTAGTAATCTGACTCCACAAAAGTCATTGTGTAGTTGCCACATCAAGTCTCTTTTCTGCTTTGCTATTTCAGTCTAAAACCTTAGACCTTAAAGTAGGTGCTTTGCTGGCTGTTTTTTTAGCAATTTTTAGATTTTGGTCCTTTGCGTTAGAAAATCACTGAAAGTCTGTAATGCTGGCTGCTTCACTGTGTTACTCAATCAACTAAAGGGATGACCAGTCAACACAGGTTGTACTAATAACCCTGACACTGTATATGAGACAGAAGACCTGGAAGAATAACTTGCCTAACTACAATGTCTTTGAGAAGCAAGTAAAATCTTAAAGAAAAAGGCTGTGTTTTATCATATAAGACAGAAGCTTTAAATTTGAATTGAAGTTTTGTTTGTACAGGAAAGCTCTCTTACTCAAGAATTTAAGCAGATACAGTTATAATGATATAAATCCATTTTTAGACTCTTATTTTGGTAGAAAATTTGATTTTGAGAGTTTTAGATAATGTTCTTGTGAGACAACTACATCATGCAAGCAGTTAATACCAAAATAAGGCTCTCCTTGTGCAGATATACTATTAAGAGTATGAAGTACTCCTAAAAATTTTCATTATCCTTACCGGATGACAGTTTATTCCATAACCTTCCAAGTAGAAGCTTATCAATCTATCAGATGAAACTATTAAAACATACAAATATTCAATTAATCAGCTCACTGGAAATTAACTATTGCACCGTATTTTTTAAAGTTAAACCAGAAGAAATAAATGGGTAAGTTATCCCGGATAAGTTATATAAAAGTCATAGATCTGAGACAGTATGGGCAACTAGCAAGTAGATACCCCCTTCACTCCAAGTTTACATCTTGCAATGGACTTAAAATATTTGCAGTATTTACCCCTACTATATATTCCATCTGTTTGGAATTGTTTTTGTGTGAAATTGTAGTTGTTTTTGTGTTGTTTGCTTAACGCGGACTTGCGGTTAATTCCAAGAGGAGCAGACTAGCCCACTGATGGACTGGAAACTGAACAATAACTTAAGTATAGCTTCATTCACTGAGATGTAATGGACCAATTCAGATGTCATTCCTTTCCAGTTTATTGCTCATACCATGGAGTGTTATTGTGTGGCTGCCTTCACAGGGGTATAGTCGCAACTTGTATCCTCCAGGGGCCTACAGGCAGGGATGCTGAAACAAAGAACTTTGAAGTGGATGAAAAAACATCAGTTGTTGGACAGTAGGCTGAGAGACTCAAAGATTACAGGGGTGGGTGCAGCCAGAGGAGCAAGCCAGACCTCTCCCATCTTTATGCAGCATAGCAGGTATCTGTCATACAAAAAATTATTTCCTGCTATGCACTCTTCTTGCCCTTAAACCTACACAGTATTTTGCTTTGGAAAGCCTATTTTCAGTGACTGCATTCACACCCCGGCCCAACCATTTTTAGGTCTTGCAAGTTATTTGCATCTAGTTGGAAACGACTAGATCGGTCACCCTTTGCTACAAGCGAAGTGCACCAGGATTCTGGTTTAAGGACAGCTGGAACCAGAAGCTATTGCCCCACAAAGGGGTGTAGAGTCTGGAGAAACCTGCAGAGGTGGTTTTCAAAGAAAGAGAGAGGAAGAAAAAAAAAAACCCTCTGAACAGGGACTTTTTTTTTTCCCCTATAACGAGTTATTATACAGTTCCTCTATCTTGCTATTTTCTTTTTGTTTCTTTTCTCTACTCTCAATACATTTTTATATCAAATAATTTTTATTTTTGTGAAACAACTTCTCACTGCACTGGCTTTCAAACTAGTTTTCCTGAATCATATTATATAGGTGCAGAAAATGACCCAGGGAAAGTCCCAACGCCAGAATCTCAAGCGTTTTCATAGAAGTCATCCCCTAAATCTTACTCCTTGCCTTGGAAAAACAACCAAACAGTAGTGCACAACACCTCTGAAACTCAAAATAGGTTACAGGTAAATTATGGTTGCCTTTCCCTATAAAGAGGGAGGATGTGCAAAAGACGCATGTGGAAAGAGGGAGAGGAAGGGATGGAGGAGGATGAGAAGGGAGCAAGAAGTCCCCGGAGGGCCAGAGGCTGACCTTTGATGCGGGGAGACGGGGCACCCTGCTGAGCTGCCTGACAAAGGACAATGTTGGAACCTCTCACGAATGTCTGGTCATCCTTCTATTCAAAAGCAGAGGTTGAAAGGCATCCCAAATGGAGTATTTGGGTGTGTGCTTTCCTACGCATTGCACATTTTCATACATTCTAACGGAAAAAACAGCCATGGAGCCACACCAAAAACGTGGCTAAAAATACCCCACAAACACACTTGAGGCATCGATACCGATCCCTCTGCTCTGGAAAGAGGACGTGGGGTATTTTTTTCTCCTCTCTTTCAAATGGACCATTCTTTCTTTGCACGCAAAAAGGCAAAGACAAAAAAACCCCAACTTTCCATTCAAAACTGCCTTCAAGTTTCAAACTATCTTCCATTAAACCCTAACAGTACTGATATTGTTTTGACTTGGTGAAAAAAAAAAAAAAGAAGAAGAGTGGAGAAAACCTGCTTTGGAAGAGGTTTGATTTTTCTTTTTAAAGTAATTACATTGTCAAGGAGCTTGCTTCTGAACAGCTGGTTCAGAATGGGTTACTTTGGTACTGTAGCCAGTAGTTTTACCATGTATTAATATTGTACATAACATAGTTCTATGCAATGACATGCCACCTGAATTGTTTGCCCGTATCTTCATGATTTGTTCTAGCTGGAAACTTCTTTGGCACTGGCAAAAATACTTGGGCTCACAAAAGCACACAAGGGATGGCCCAAAGTCCAGCAGGTGTAACCCACAAAGTTGTGACAAACCCAGTGAAAGCTGCCCAGATGAATAACCGCCCCAATTAATTTCATATAGTTGGGTTGAGATCTTCCTGCAGAGGGTGCTGGGTTGTGCCCCAAAACGTGACCCTGAGCAGAGCATCCTTCCCCAGGAGCACACCAAGGACACCAGACCCAAATTTGTGTCCAGCCTGTAGATGCTGAGCCCCGACGCTAATTCAACTGCCCGCACCCTGGGCTCACTCAGGGTAGGGGAGCAGGGGGCTGAAAGAAATTAAAGCCACTTTTCTGAACTCATTATCTTCAGCTGTGCTAAGCACAAATCTGGTACAGCTGAGGATCTGGCCTCCTGTGATTAAAGCCATTTCCATCAGATTGAAAATGGAGGCAAAACTAATGAGGAGAAAACAAAAGAGACTGTGGAAAACAAAAGCAATGTGGTTTTAATTTACGTGTGTAAGGTCCAAATTATATGCTGTGTTGTCTGCTGAAGTCAAATGGAGTGTCTGACAGTTCAGAGCACTGCAGTTTTGCAAGAAAACTCTGTTGTTGTCTCAAATGCAGCACACCTTAAAATTTTCTGTTTTGTGTTAGCAACCAGGTATGCCTGCAATTTTATTGCAGCGCACTTTCCTTAGCTTTTATATTTCTCAAGCTGCAGTAGTTGGTAAAATTACCTCAGTCAGATTCCTGTGCAAGACGTGTTGACGCACTTGGCATTAATTTTTCTGTGGTCTACGGTTAAACGCAGTCATAGCTGCATGTAGAGTTCATTTCTGCAGGCTGCATTTTTGTAACCTTCATGATATAACTACAGTGTGACCCACCCCAACTCATCTATATTGGGATGGCTGCTGTGACCATCTAGCCAAAACCAGATAACTAAACAACTTTTTTATTCACATTTATAATTCACTCATAGAAATAAAGGAAATTTTCAAACGTTAACATATGAATTCTCACAGTACTCCTGCCATTACATGGCAATACTAACTCAAAAACAGAAGAATAATATGATGAAAAGTTAAAAAGGAAACTTTCAAAATGAGAGAAAGAAATATAAGGACAATTCTTCAAAATTTTGATTCAGAAATCCTGGAATTTGCATCAGTGAAGAAATGTTAAAAAATTACTTCATCCTTTTGAGGATTTTCTGGTAAGTTTTCCAGTGCTTACTACCTCTCTTCAGGCTGGAAAATATAAAGAGGCATTTTTAAAGACATTTTAATGCTTCTTTTTAAATCTTCGAAAGAAAAAATAGAGTTTTGACAAAAAAAAATAGAGGGGAAAAATGTTTTCTATAATGCAAAATTTCACTTTTATCCATTGGACTATTCTGCTTTAGTGGAAACACTTGATTTTTCTCAGTGTACTGTTCTATATTGAAAAAATCCTTAACTGCCCAAGTTTAAAGTATTGATTTTAAAGTCTAAAAATTTAGTGGATCTATGTTTTAAAGCAAAAAAAAAAAAAAAAAAAGGAAAAATTAACAAACAGGCTTCCTCTTCTCTAGTACCATGAGGATAAGTATGCCATTGGATGCAGAGTGATCGGACTAATACATATGAAGAAATTAGTCATGCTTTTATCAGTTTTTGGATTCAAAATCTGCACTGTATAAAAATATTTCCATATAAACTATTTCTCACTGTTTTTCTCTTAATACTAATTTCTATTTAGCTCATTTCTAGGAGTCTATTTCTAAAGTTTAATTCTGTTTTTCTACAGTTTAAGCTTTGTGTGACCTTTCACCTTTCACTTTGAGTTATTGTGTTGGATTTCACGTCTTTAAATCTTCCGAGCACTGATTCACATATCTAAATCTCCAGCAAAATGTAGGCTTAAATTGCATTGTTCCTATCAGAAGAGAAACTTTGCTTTTATAAAGTGTGAACAGCTGTGCAAAATATTGACCGAATGTTAGAATTAATGTCAAGAACAAATGTTCCGGCCTTTTGTTTTTTTTGAGTTTCTAAGCTGGACTATCTGAAGTCTGACAAGCAAACAAAACCAGAGGGGAAAAAAGAAATTAAGTGACGCTTATATCTTCATGTTACAGGAGAACGTCAAACATTAATTTTCAGATACTATTTTGAAGAAAAATATGGAAAACATTTACTATTTCTACAAATTGCTACTTTTGCAAGAGTACAAAACATATTTGCAATTTTTTAATTATTATTTTACTTAGATTAGTCCATTAATTAACAGGTGCCAAGTGGAAACTACCCATACAAGGCAATAGAGTTCCTGAGGCTGTCTTTCTGCAGAAAAGTTACAGTTTAATTTAGTACTGCGGATGCATACTGCTGTCCGTGGAAGAAGTATATCTGAACTGCTTCCAATCTCTGAGACATCTTAGTATGAGAAATACGCAAGGAGCCTTTTAATCTCAAAAGGACAAAAGAACACTGCAGAGAAATTTTAGCAAAGTTGTGTTGGTTTGGTTTTGTTTTTTTTTTTTCTCTCTCTCCTTTTTTTCTCCTTTTTTCACAGTAAAAGAAGCTGTCACAGATCTGATCTTTCATATTTAATGTTGAACTGGTATTCCCGTGGTGGCATTTGTATCTCCGGCTAGTTCACATTTGGATACTCCTTTCAGGTTAATCTTAAAATATTCTTTTTCCCGAAATAAATTGACAAGGGAGAACCAAAGGAATTCTCTCCATGAAGCATTACATGAAAAAATGTGGGTACGTAGGAAGCAAATGTAGTGCAGAAGGTGCAGCAATGCTGTTTTTTGTGGGTACGCAGTGGAGGGGAAACGAGACAGTTGCTGGAGCTCTGGGACATTTGTGGTATTGGGAGAATATAAGCCATAGGACGTAACTGCAGATAGCTGTTTGACATATGTGTGAGTCCGTGGTCAACCCGCGAAGAAGAGAGAAATGCATCAAGCTACGCCATTCTCACGACTCGTGTGGAAACATCTTGAAAAGATTGCTACATGAAATGATAATTTAAATACAGCATTCCTTTTATATTTTCTGCCGAGCTGCATGTTCGATAAAATAAAAGTAGTTATTATTTCTAAGCATACAAGACTGCAAACAGGAAATTGGTCAAGGATAAACTTTTTGCACTAAGATGTCCAGATACTGCAATCAGAATGAAAGCTGCAGGCTATGATACACAGGTAGAAGGAAAGCTACACCATGGAACACATGTTATTTAATACATTTTACACTCAATACCGACTTACGTGCAAATTGTGCTTCATGTATAATATTTAACTGGCTGGTGAAATCATGGTTTTAAGCCAGATTTTATTAAATGATCTCTGACTTTTAAAGACAATATCAGTTAAGTGCATATATACATGTATATAAACCATCAAATATATATTCATGGATTTATATATATTTCATAGGATATCAAAGAGGAAACATCAATCTTGTTCAGTTTCCACTGAATCCCCTACAAATATTTATACTTTTATATACAGTTGCAATCCTATGCAACTTTGCATGAGTCACAGATTCTGTCAAGAAAGGGCTGCTCAGCTGAGAGTATTCCAGCTCATAAGGGAAAGGTACATTAAGCTAAATTTAGCTAAATTTACAAATTTACAGCTTTTATTTATTTATTTATTTATTTATTTTTACCACAGTTGTCCATATTTGTGGCCAATAAATAGATCACATGAATATCGGTCCTGCCAACACTTGGAACAGGCTACTTATTTTTCATGTTATTTGATGGTACTTACTTTATTTAAAGACTGCTCCTTTTTCCAAGAGGATAAATTCAGATGTTACATTCACATGGGGATGCACTGAACTTTGCAATGACACATGGAGCTGTTCCTTTTAGGACAGTGATTAGAGTCTTGACGGTGCACTGTGGAACATCACTTTTCACAAGATTTTTTGTAATAACATTTGCTTCACAGTCCAGTTTCTAGATGGAAAAAAACCCAAAAGAGTTTGTCTTAGGTGAGATGAGGAAAAGAATTAAGAAAGTGTAAGCAAAAAAGCTTTCTTAAAACTGCTGTAGTAAAATGCTGTTTTTCTAGCCAGGTATTTGGTTAATTTTATGAAACACCATGAATATCTACAATGATGTGTATATTAGAGAGAGAAAAATTTATGTTTTGCAGATGGCCATACACTAACCTGAATCTGCTTTGACCAAATTAAATGACCTCATCACAAAAGATCTTTAAAATTGGAGAAATCAGATCTCAATTACAAATATGGGTCATCATCAAGCATTTAAGACTCACGTTTTTGCCTCTTGCTTTTCCTTGATGTCTTTCAGACATGGCACATCTGACAGCTCTTTTTCAGCCTGTGTAGACCACAAACCTGGCAATGCTAGGAAATGCCTTTAGTAGAATCTTACAATATTTATTATTTAAATGTTTCCACACACCCTTTTTGTCTTGTAAGACATATGAACCACACTCCATTTTCTGCTGCAAAAAAATTATATTAAAAAATATTTTTTTCCAGAAAATTAATTGAGATTGACATTTTGGTGGCAGAGCAGACAGATTTTGCAAAATAATATTCTATAGAGGGACAAGTAAGGCAAGCAGATGTGCTCTTAATTTTCCTCACAACATCAGACCTTTCAAAATGCTATTTTATTGAAAAGCATGAATAAATTCTAAAACAACTTTAGAAACAAATACACACCTATTCTTTAATTATATACATAATCTAAAAGCTCTACTCAAGAATGATACAACTCAGTGTCTGAGGACTGTAACTTCCCTGCTCCATCCTCCAGCGTGGCTCTTTGAACAAGTCTATTAGCATTCATAGGTTTTCCACCGTGAATGGTAGTATTTCAGTTGAAATAATCACCCCTTACAACTACTTCAGGTGCTTTGGGTTGCCATTCTTTTAATTTTCCTGGCACTTCTCACCACTGTATTTGATTCTGAAAGTATGTCTGCCATACATCTTCGAAAAACATCTTTCACTAGGAGACAGACAGGTTTTGCAATCCTTGTACTATCTCAGTTCTCCTTAAAATTGTATTTTTCAGATTCCAAAATATTATGTGGCTGTTGAGAACTACTATGGGCGTTCACAACTTGTTTCTGGTATTGCTTGAAATAACACAAGAAGAAATTTTATGTAGAAATAATATATTTCTAGATCATATTTCACCTTTCTATGTGCTCCCTATGCTCAAAAACTAGCTGAAGAGTGATAATATCAGGTGAGCATAACTTTTCTGATTGTCTTAGTGTTCTGAAAGTGCTTTTGTGAAGCTAAAAGATGCTTTCAGAAAAATGAATGACTTTTAGTTTTTTAAGCCGCTTGTTTCAGACAATGTAATATTGCATGGAATAGTTTCCACTATGCCTCAAGAAGATTCAGAGTAATTAAAGGCTTGAATAAGTTATTATTGATATTATATACGAATATAGGACAGAAACCATAATAGTCCTCATAGATTCCTATGGATCAGAAAACAAAAATATACACAGGACTAACAATTCTTCTATTGAATGGAGCAGAAAAAAGGTTTACAGGCTAAATAATTGTCATCTGAGACCTTTGTCTGAGAAGTCGTAACATACTTTATTCTTAATATTTAATGGGGAAAATATTTCATACTCACCTTGATACTGAAATTAGTTCCACATTCACACACTCAAAGCTTGCAGGACACCTCTGGTATCACACAGTGCTAATTTCTAAAAGTAGCAGGACTCATCTGTCAGATTATTAAGACTGTGGCATTATTTCCTGCAAGCCTATAACGGTGGGGACTTAACACATAACGATCATCTGTCTCTTTCAAAATCAGAACCAAGTTTTTGTCACAGTTCTACCTCAAAGCCATTTGCTAAACTTGTGCATATCCTGGTGACACCGTTCAGTTTAAACAAACAAACAAAAAACACGGGGCCTGATTTCGGTTAGTGCAGTCATATCTTAGGCACTGACTCTCTCCACGCACTGGCCAGGATAAATACAAACTAATAAACAGATGGGTTAGAGGAGATAACCACAGAGAAAAACCGATAAGCTATTCCCTTTTGTAGTGTTTTATTTACATATTTTAAATAAAGCAATATAGACAGCATTGAGGGAGGACTGCTTCGGCACTTTAAGATATTCTCTTTCCCAGAGATGTTGTCAGAGTGTTTAGCACATTAGTTTCACTGAGTGGTCTTCCATTTTTTATATCGTATATTAATGATGCATTTTGGATTAAGATCTGCTTGTTTGACCACAAATTTGTGGCGTTACCAGATGGAAAGAACATGCTCATTTCAATGGATTGGGTCCATCTCCTTTGCCAGAAAGGAGTGTTCACTTCAGTGTAATTTCTATTTATATTCTATTTAGCATAAGCGCAGCAAATGATGACAAGTTAACCACTCCCTGTGGAGGACCAGAGCTTGTTCCAGTTGCTTGGAATACCGAATTTCTTGCATGTGGCTTGTTTTCCAAAGGATAAATTCTGGGAAGCTGTGAAGGTCTGAGTCTGGGCAACCTGGTCAAATCATACACAAAGCCTTATTGTAAGCCACCTTTTCTCCTTACTCAGATAATTCTTCTTGTAATATGTAGCAGTCCAGATGGTTTTTGTGTGTGGTTTTGTAGTGCCATGTATCTGAGACGTCCAGGTGAATCATAGAATCATAAAATCATAGAATCATAGAAAGGTTTGGGATGGATGAGACCTTAAAGCCCACCCAGTTCCCCCCCTGCCCTGGGCAGGGACACCTCCCACCAGACCAGGTTGCTCCAAGCCCCGTCCAACCTGGCCTTGAACCCCTCCAGGGATGGGGCAGCCACAGCTTCTCTGGGCAACCTGGGCCAGGGGCTCACCGCCCCCACAGCAAAGAATTTCTTCGTAATACCTAATCTAAATCTGCCCTTTTTCAGTTTAAAACCGTTCCCCCTCGTCCCATGGCACCGCTCCCTGATCCAGAGTCCCTCCCCAGCTTTCCTGGAGCCCCTTGAGGGACTGGAAGGGGCTGGAAGGTCTCCCCGGAGCCTTCTCTTCTCCAGGCTGAACCCCCCCAGCTCTCCCAGCCTGTCCTCACAGCAGAGGGGCTCCAGCCCTCCCAGCATCTCCGGGGCCTCCTCTGGCCCCGCTCCAACAGCTCCGTGTCCTTCTGCTGTTGGTGCCCCAGAGCTGGACACAGCACTCCAGGTGGGGTCGGGGGGGGGGAGATTTGAGGGGCAGAATCTTCCCCCCTGGCCCTGCTGCCCACGCTGCTGGGGATGCAGCCCAGGCTGTGGGGGGCTTTCTGGGCTGACAGCGCACGTTGCTGGCTCACATGAAGAGCTGGTGCAGCCCCATGTCCTACAAGACCTCTCACCGCACTGTGCCCAAGAGCAGAGCTGAGTTCACAGGTTTTGCTTGAGGCAATTAGTAAGACAGGGATCTGTGCAGATATGCATGCGCATCCCCCTAATGCCTGTAGAGGAGTTTTTGGAGAAGGCCGGTTGTACTGGCTGTTCTTTCTGGAGTCTCTTTTTATGTGCAGATTACACGAGGAGAAGAGAACATATTACAGACGTGAGTCCCTTTATACAGCTTGTTCCCCTCTGTGAAGCTTTATCAGTGGAAAAGCTGCAGGCAGCAAAAACAAGATAGCCTGTGACTGTGTTTGATTTTCACTTGAGAAGAGCTTTACACCATTTCCAGCAAGAATGCCATCTCAAACTTTGATGGAGGAAATTTTCCTTGGGCAGATGATGTATAGTCATTTTTGGAGCAGATAATAAATATCCTCTCTTACTAATGCATTCCATTTTATTAGCTAGATCAATATTACTGTAATTTCTAGCCATTAGCATCTCATTGTTGCATAGTACATAAAAATATTTACATTAACACTGATCAAAATTGCAACAGCATATATTAAAATATGAATGACATATAATCAGAATTTTCTGTTTCTACTGCCTCCAGTTATTTGTGACCCCAGATATGAAGTTCAAGTTTACACTTAATAGCACAATTATGTAAATCTGTAATTCTAACACTGAATTACAGCTGGTAATGATCAATAATTATATTTATGTATGATGTGAAGTTAATACTGCCACCATAGATTAATGTAAACAACAAAATTATTTCTGCAGTCAAGAGCTAACAAATCATCATAAACAAAGAGAACTAAAACAATCTCTTTGGAGCTTAATTCCCCCAGCGTAGTAAACAGATTTTTTATTTCCAATGAATGTAAAAGCACTGATTAAAGAAAACACATCTCTACAAAAATTGCACAATGGCTGTATCTGTTAGTACAAGGTGTTTTTTTTTTAAAAGAATCTTTGAAACAGAGTTTGTTTGACAGCAAGAAAAATCTCTCCAAAGAAATCTGGATAATAAATTTGTTGGAAGAGTTCTGAGGGAAAATAAACCCTGAGGAAAAAAAAAAGCAGATTGAAAAGAAAACAGAGTAAGGGATAATGAAACACAATATTTCATAATTTTGGAGCTCTTCCGAGTTCACTCACCTGTAATATTGTTCTCTGATAAAAAGTGCAACTGGGAACTGCGTAATGGGACAGAGCGGTCCTTGGAGTAGCCAGGAGTAGGCTGGAACAGGTGATACCAAAGAAGATTCGTCCTGGTTTGTTCACTATTCCTTCAAGAAAAGAAAACCACAGTTACAGCAAGAACTCTTTTTTGCCTTTCAAAAACTTCCACCTCAACATTCTCCCACTCTGTCTTCGATACTTAATGTGCGACAGATTCTGCATGGGAGTACTGGAGAAATGGTAAGTGAATGGGAACCTTCTTCCAGAGCTGGTCTTCTCCTGAAAAATGAGGCTGCCAGGTCACCCAGTGCTCTGTGATTTTGTCAGTGCTCCAAATGGGGGTCTACCACCTAGAGGAGGCTGTGTCTGTTTAGCTAGAAAGGTGATGCACACTGATACCCTGGCGCCTCCCTTATTGGTTCAAAATTTACCTTGTAGAAGCTGTAAAACCCAGATGAAGCTTTGGATGTCCAATTAAAACAGGCTGGACTTACTCTTTAGGTAAGAAACTTGTAGGTTACCAAGTGGCAACAGCACAGAAAGGCACTCTGTGGTTGGAGAAGTGTTGTTAAGGTATTCCTGAGGAGGAACAGTACCTGGTCTGAGCTCCAGCAGGCAGTTCCTATTTCTCCCGTAAGTGGCACATTTTCAAAAACGGTCATCAGGGCAACACGGTGGGAAATGCCTTCAAGTGCAAAAAAATCGGAAAATGGGATCGCAAACTCAGAGCAGGGGAAATGATTATCCACTGTCTTTAGAAAACGTCAGCAAACATGGTTTTGGAGCACAAGCTGAGTTTTCTCTGCAGTGCCAAGGGACTGGTCAAAATGGACTGAGGGCCTTCACTGATTTCAGTGAGCTTTGTCTCATTCCTTAACTCGGCCATTTCTCTGATACATATAATTTAAATTTATTTTTTTAATTTACTGCTGCTGGTGTTTTTTTTTTATATCCCAGATGAGGCTTATGCTTCTATTAAATGTTTCTGTCTGCAGAAGGAGGTCTAATGACAGCTTTTATCCAAACCCCTTTATTTAAAGGCTAGAAATAACTGTAAGACCATGAGTTCAGTAGGAAGCCTGTGCTGCAGAGCCCTGAAGGAACATCAGTTGAATGGAAAGTGTGTGTATTACTTACTAATGGTTTTTTTTAGGGTTTTAGTAAACATGTAGGAACAAGGAGGGGAGCATATAATTATGTTAATTCCTTAAAAAAAAATCAGTGGTAATTAATTACAAATAAAATAAAAAATGGTTTGGTAGTACTCTCTTTTTGGCACTTGAACTATGGAAGAAAGCTGCCAAGTTTATTACTGTTTTTTGATTTGTTGTCAGACAGTGCCCTAAGTGGGTGGAGGGTTGGCTCACAACTTTTAATTTCATTTTTTAGGCAGTTAATTTCTGCAAGCTGTTGTGAAGATGAGAAGACTGAGAACTGAATATTGAGGAGGGGGCTAATTCCCCTCTTGTGGCAAGGAAAATTGTTGAAACACAACAGGAAGAGCTGGAATCATTTTGGTATTAATTTCTTTTTTTAAAGTGTTGACCTTTCATACTTCCTCTTCGCACTTTACTTCCTTTCTATCTGCAATATTTCCTTTTAAGTTAGCTTTCAGACTAGTAGAGCTCTTGCTAAATAAATAGCAAAACATTAAAAAACATTTAGCTGTACAATAGAATCAAATGGGGAATCCAAAGAAACAGAAAACAAACCCAAGAGAAACACTCTTCAGCCTAAACCAAATCTTACAACAACATTAAACCTAATCCAGAGTCTTTAGAATAAATTTAAAGCAGACTCAAAGTTTATAATAAGGGCAAACTGGAGGATTAAAAAAAAAAAAAAAAAAGGAAAGAAATAACAAGTCCTGAGAACAAGCCTCTATGAGGCTCAAGGGTACTGATATCAAAATTTGCTGAGGTGGCCCTAGTTCCCAGTCTTGTTGTTTTATTCACTTAGCACATGCAGGAAAACCAGGAAAGCCCCCTGTTATGGCAAACACTTTATGAAAGACGTAGTGCCCAGCATTGAGAATGAATCTGCAGGAAATTTGGCAGAAATAAATGAAAAGAGTCTCCTGAATTCTTTTGATTTATGTCCACAGTAATTTCAGTGGAGAAAGGAGGTGTATGACATACTAAAACAACAAAAGGGATCAAGTAATTATGCTCAAAATTGAAATAATAATCAGACTGCCTCAAAGGATGAATTTGGTAAGGGTTTAGTACAGGATACTTACCCAGTTTATTTCAGAGTAATGACTCACTCTGAAACCTTCTCCCCATCCACAGTCAACTCAAAAACTATGCCAAAAGAAGGAGCCTGGGAAAGCATTTCTTTGGGGATCTTTTCTTCCCATAAAACCTTCATAAAAATTGTTATTATGTCAACATAATCCAAAGTTGTAGCTAATTCTGTTAAAGTGAAGAGTCAGTAATGTTTGACATACTAATTATATGAAAGACTATAAATTCAGGTGGAATTTATATTGACCACAGCTAGGACAGAGTTTAAGGCAAATCACCTGAAGAGACTTTTCCTTTACCTGGATCATCATAAAACACAGACTTCCCTCCACACCCCGTAATATTCCCTGGATGCCTCTTTGGATGTTCCTTATTCTGCAGGAATTATTCATTAGTTGGGATGGAACAAGTAGTTTGCATTTATCTAGTTCTCTTCATGTGGTGAAACAAAAAAGACTGGGTTAGAAAATATGTATATGTTTCAGCATGAAAGCTTTTATCAGTGTATCTGAAGCAAATAAATTAAAATACTTCCATTGCTGAGTACAGAACTTTAGAAAACATCCCTAGAAATATGTGACTAGAGCAACCATTAAAAAACAAACATGGGTATTAAGATAATGGAAACGCCATTTTAATTTAAGCCGTATGCTGAAAGATGGTAGTTAAACTACTTAAGTCACATTTACCACAGTAGAAAATAATGTGGATCACGATACAGAGCATAAGTGCACATGTTACTGAAATTTTTTCCATCTTTCTGACAAATTTGGAAACTGATATAAAAAACTTGTAAAGATGCAGAACAAGTATTCAAAAGTATCATACTTGAGGGCTAGCCAGAGGCAAAGAGAAAAGTCATCGTTTTGAGTTCTCCATTATTGGCCTGTTTTGATAGTTTAACCGTTGTGGGGGATGTGCTTCTGTGCAAAAGTGTCACATTCGTGAAAGACACCTCGCTATCAAATCATTCAAAACGAAGAGCCAAAAATACCCTTCCGACGCTTTAGGGGAAGAGACATATTGCCAATGTGATTTTGAAACGGTGGTCGTGCTGCAAGTTCTGACCCCTGCAGCGCAACACAAGTATATACTGGAAACTCTTCGGCAGACGTTACCAGCCCTCTTAAAATTACCCTCTCGAACAGGCGAAAATTCTGATGAGACGCAAAATAAATTCAAAGCACTGGAAGTCTGGTTATATGAGAGGTGGCTCAGAGTACTCTGTCAAATAGCGGACCACAATGAACAATGAGAGCATCGCTACTCAAGGAAGTAAAGCAGAGAGTTGATCATGTTTCTCTACAGTTGAATACATAAAGGTGTTATGGAAAGAGCCTCCCAGCCAATTGCTTGTAGGTAAAACATGAAAACAAGATTGCAGTAAAAACTAGTTTTCTTAACTCCAGCAATAATGGCTCCATTAAGATGATGACAGCTCGTAAACAGATGTGGGAAAGTATTATGGCAAGCAAGGTCACTTCCCCCCTCCAACCCTTGGTGAGCAGGTAGGAATACAACAAGGAGGCAATTAGAAGTTTGCTCAGGTCTTGGTCAAATAAATTGTTTCAAAACAAGGACAGCTGTATGTTCAGGAGGTGTTAGATGCGCATCCTGAGACCTATTTTAAAATTAGTAAGCCCAGCCAAATTAGCACGACTGAAATATCACTGTTTGTGAGGGAATGAAAAAAAAAAACCAACACACTCTAAGAAGGAGTGAGAGCTGCTGGGAAAGGCGCTAAAACAGACCAACTACTCTGCAGAGAAACCGAAACCCTTCCGTGCAGAGAATGACTCAGTGGAGGGAAAAAGAGGATACAGCCTATTTTCACCCCCAGCCCTCCAACTCCTTGTAGATCTATGCAAAGCCAACCCATAACCTGCGCTGAGGGTTGACGTGCCCTTCTGAAACCTTTCCTGAGTGGAACGGCATCTGGGGAGGCTGGTTGATCTCTTCACCGTGGTCTCCTTGCAGGAGTCGGTGCTGAGACTGGGACTTTAGGTTTGCTCCAGCCCCTCTGCGCCTCTGGAAAATGGCTTCACAGCTGAGAGCTGTGACGAGACCTTCAGTGATTAATGGCATTGGTTAATGAAGGGAGATTGTTGCTCCAACTGTTTCACTATAGTTTCCTGTTTCTGTACAGTAACACAGTGCAACACATGAGATATTAATGTAAAGAGACTGAAATACGTCTTGATTTAGTGCATATTTGTCATGCCTCTCCTTGGTTTTGGGTTTGGTTTTTTTTTTGAGTTATGATTTTGAATGCAGCAGTGAGTAAAATTTAGCAGAGCTTTACTGTTTGTTCTGCAACCTTCCCCCACTGGTTCATACACACAAACTCCCTCGGCATTATACAGAGGAACCAAACACTGGCAGCTTTATTTCGGGGAATTGCTTGGGAATAGTGTTTGCTTCGTGCTGTCTTTAAACTGAGTGTACCACCTTCCTGTGCTCAGTGCCACCTCTTGAAGCTGGAAAGCTGTGCTTCTCAAATTTCAGAGTGGTCTTTTCTTTTCTCAGGTGACCAAATGTGCTCACCTAAAAAGTTTCTACAAGTCATTGAAATTCTCCATTAAGCCTCTGAATTGCACTAATTTGCTATAATTTTCTTAGAGGATTCCACCTTTAAGAGACACATTTCCTACAGCGAGTTTAAACTTGGCCCTTATTCCACTATTTCAGTGTCTTTTACCAGTTAGTTCAATACCTGGTGTCTTACAGTGAGCACTCGTGCTTGTACTGAAAAGTAAGGGTGCTGTGAGAGACTGGAACTTAAAAATAACTGTCTCAAATCTTGCTTAATTTTCTGCAAACCGACGGGATGTTTGCAAGGTTTCCTGTCAGTTTGCTGCCTAACTTTCTGCGGGCCGACGGGAAGCTTGTGCAGACTTTCTGCAGACCAACAGGAAGATGTCTCGAAGTTTGCCTGCTGCTGCCTATGTGGTGTACGTGCGAAACGAGGGTCTACCCCAAACTTGCTGTGGCACGATGACTGTGCTGAAGCAAGAGCTGCCTAAGCAACAAGGGCAGGAATAGCTCATACGGTGACCACGTCAAACGATGATTGGACGAGCCAAAATGACCTGCATGCTGATTGATTGAACTACGAGTAGACACAGACTATAAGCTGGTGCCATACCCCATGACAATTGGGACCCTCACCACCGTCATGACTTGAGAACCACGGATCAACGGGACGCTGTTGAACTCCAAAGGACCGTCAAGACACCGTTGGGCCTGTGGTGGTGACTATACTCTTGCTGTGCTCCGTAATACTGCTTCTCCTTTCTGCCTTTTCTCTACTCCCGCCTTTACTCTATGGCTTGACTCAGTGACTATCGCTGAGGAATAACAATAAAGCTCCAGTGAGCAGCATCTGACCTCATTTGTGTCTTAATCTCATGTTTGGAATCATTATGAACCCCTCCCCGACCCAACGTAGTCGGACTGGGACGTAACAGATGCACCGAGGGCTGGGGCCGAGGTGTTGGTAAGAACATCCAGGGTAAGACATTTGAGGAGAAATAAGTCAGTCCAACTGTAATAGCCATCTGAATAAAACTGCCTTTTTATATATGCCATTCCTTGCTAAAATTTGTCCAATATACTCCAGAAACAATATAGAGGATTTACTCAAAACTGTTTTGATATCCTAGTCGTTGAAATCCAGTCGTTGAAATCCATTATCACTTGCAAAGTAGCAACTACTAGCACTGCTAAAGTCCCATTTTTACTCTCAATACCACATTACACGTAGTGGTTACATGTAAAACAGCACAAGATATCCATAATATTCTTTTAAAATGCAAATTTAAATCTTAAGTGATCTTTCCCAATACATGCATCCACTGCCCAATGCAATTCATATCAATGCCAGATATTTCTACAGCAGGTGTGATATCATCAATTAGTAAGCTGCCAAACAATCAAACAATGGCTGAAAAGGAAGAAAAACTAGAAAAATGATATATTTTATGCATCGTGATGAAGATCCACTAACAAAAATATATATATTTATTACTTAAAAAAAAATAAATCAGTGATTATTTTGTTTTGCTTACTTCAGTTTCCTTAGGCATAACACCTAATTTTGCAATTTCCCAGAACTTCAGAAACCTGCCATTTGTGGTGCTTTTGTATAGGGAACTGTCAACAGTTTATAAGTGGCTCAGGCTTCAGAAGGGGGCCTTCAGGGAGGTTGTTTATTTTCTATTTGTTCTAATTCTCCCCCATTGAAAACCTAGAGAACAAGATTTTTCACAGAAATACTCTCAGAAACAGACTTTTTTTTTTTTTTTTTTCTAGCTATGCCCGAGACCTCTCCTATCCCAGCCTATAAGGAGATAAGGTTGGTGGTCAAAACCAAAGCATTAATAAGGCCTGCGCTGTTACTGCAGTATAGTAACTTAATTTACAAGTAAGCAGCAACGCTCTCCGTAACTCGTCTTCTTACCTTCCTGCCATCAGGAGAGGTAACAGAAGGCATTTTCTGGATGACCATTGCTTCCAGAATAACCTCTCAGATACATTTTTTGCTCTTGCTTTCTTCACAGCACTACAGATTGGTAAAAATGTTTGTTCTTTTAATAAAAGTTATATTTTCTCAGTGTGCTGTACACATCTGTAAATTACCATGCAAGAAATGAGTAAATAAAGCTTCATTTCAAAGTCACATTGAAAAGCCCATAGTCAATTCAAATCTTAAAAATTGCAATTTTACATAGTTAATTACCTTGCAAGTTCCTGTCTATCTGGCATGCTTCCTCCTTGTTCAGCAAAGAATCTGAAAGAAATGCTCTGCAATGCCAGCTGTCAGCTGCTGCTGTCCTCTGACCCCTACCACTTGGTAAAGAATCAGTGGTTGATGGTCTTACCTTGATCACCTACAGGCGAAGATGGTTGACACTGCTGGACTCGGAGGCGACGTTTGATCATTATCCTCTAGGAGGCTGAGTTCACCATCCCTCAGACGTAATGTTCTGAAGGAGCTCTCACTTTGCGCTGAGGTCCTTCGCCCCTTGCCCAGGCCTATTCCTCACGTTATTTATCTCCTAAAAAAGAGAGGGACTGGGCTGAAATGTAGTGATAACTTAGATGACCACCAACTCAACGTTCATGTCAAGTTGAAATGATTTTTCCCATGGGTGAGCCAAAATCAGAAACTGGATAAATACTAGAAGGACCAAAGGAAAGAGGGTGGGAAATAGATTTTTGAAGAGTACACCATTTGTACATCTGAGCTGCTAAAAGTAGCGGGTACTCAAAACGTTATGGACAGAAAGTCCATTCCCACCTACCATTGACTAAAAGATCATGTTTCATCTTACTTAACACCTGGCTGCTCCTGAAGATCTCCATATTTGCATTTGTAGTTCTTATTACAATCCATTATATGCAGAAATAAAATAATTTACTGTAGAAATTCAAAAAGTTCAAGTTGCTTCAGACCAGCTACTTAACAGCTCAGTCCAGCACAAATGCATCGTGAGAGCAATATGCTCCCTGCAAGGAGTCTTAATTTAACGGGGCATCAACTTAAGGGTTTTATAAAGGTATAGAGAAACTACTGATAGCATTAGCAGCCAGTAGTAGGGATCACACATCGCCTTTGAGAATGACCATGTCTTCCACATGAGTTGGACTTGTGTAGACCCAATGTCAAAGCATAGAAGGATTCCCAGTTTTATCTGGGAGCTAGCAGAGAAACAGGACACGCGCTCTTCAGTCATATTCAAAGCTGAGAGAAATTCATAAAAAATACGCTGGACACTAGGAATGTTATGAATACCATAGTTAAAGCAAAATGAAAACTTTGGTAACAAGAACAGTTTGAACCCCAAGTATGATTTGATTTGTCTTTATAAGCTGTAGGAGAAATAGAAGCTTTTAAAAAAGGGTAGAAAAGAATAAGATAGGAATAATTAATGTATGCAGATTTAAAATGTTCTCAATTACACATAGTAGTTAAGACCAGGTAAACCTCCATCAATTCCTCACGTAAATAAAACATAGGACATGAGAGGTAAGAAACTCGTTTTTTGACTAACTGGTGTAAGAAAAAACACTGAATAAAATGGGAAGAAATAAAGAAATGTGTCAAAACAAGGATTTTGTGTTTTTGATGTCAGACTCCTTTTAAAGCAGGGTTACTCTTACTCAGGAGAAGACAATCACACCACAGAAAATCTTTGACAATATTTGTCTAGACTCTAATGCCTTAATCTGCAGTACAGTATGAGTAATTACTCATACTACATAAGCACATTGTATTACATACAACTAAACAACAACTTAAACAGTTCCATTAGCCTGTCCCATCTTATCCTGCAGTGAGGCCAACAATTTTTGTGATCCCACTCATTTCATAGAGTCATAGAATCAGTGAATCATTTACATTTGAAAAAGATCATCAAGTCCAGCCACTAACCCAGCACTGCCAAGTCCACCACTAAGCCATGTCCCTCAGCACCACGTCTACTCATCTTTTAACCCCCTCCAGGGATGGTGACTCCACCACTTTCCTGGGCAGCCTGTTCCAATATTGACAACCCTTTTGGTGAAGAAATTTTTCCTAATATCCATCCTAAACCTCCCCTGGCACAACTTGAGGCTGCTTCCTCTTGTCCTATCGCCTGTTCCTTGGGAGAAGAGACTGACCCCCCTTGGCTACCCCCTCCTTTCAGGGAGCTGCAGAGAGCGAGAAGGTCTCCCCTCAGCCTCCTCTTCTCCAGGCTGAACACCCCCAGCTCCCTCAGCCGCTCCTCACAAGACTCCTGCTCCAGACCCCTCACCAGCTTCAGGGACACGCTCCAGCACCTCAATGTCTCTCTTGTAGTGAGGGGCCCAAAACTGAATACAGCACTCGAGGTGTGAATTTCAACAGCAACCGTCCAATGTCGGTAACTTGGGCTTGTGAGTTCATGACAGGATGAGGTCTAACAGAAGAAGAGAGAGTATTTATTCCAACAAAACCACCTTTGATAACAGTAGAGTTGTCAGAAAAACACTAGCAAGTAAATTAAAATTTTCAGCATGCTCTGGAATACCAGGAGTTTCCTTTCCCTGCTGAAATCATGCCCACCATGTGTGCAAACCTCCACATTTTAATAAGAAGGAAAATCATACCTACTATCAGAAATCCCTCCAATGCAGAAATTCCCAGCAAAGAACAAATTCTGTGATCTTGGAAACAAGATATTGCTTTGGGTGTAAGTAACTGACATGGGATGTGGGATTGGAAAAAAATAAGAGACTGATATCATTAGTTTTTTTATTAAAATATGTTTCTTTGATGCTCAGCTGTATAAAGAATGGTGTGAATGTTTATGTACTATAATTGCCTCTTTCTGCTTCTCTCACATGTACATCCACGAGACGCACAGCCCTGTTTGTTTTAAATATCTTGGCATAACTGCACTGTGCAGGTTGAACTTCAAGGTCTTACAAATTGGTCACTTGCTTCTTTCAGTGGGATTTGGCTCAAAACCCTTGCCATCAGTTCAGAAATAAACACTCCCATGACTGACTCAGGAAAAGTGATATTCCCTCCCTTCAACATATTTTTACTACAACTGGCCTTAAGAACTTGAACCGAGACGTGGATACAGATGGATATGGTTATTATTCCCCCTCTGTTAAGCTATACCTCAAGCAAGAATTCTGTATTTAGGCTCCCTTCCTATTTTCATGCAAGTATTAAAGATGAACAAAACATTTAGAAGCAATTTACTTCTATTTCCTTCCTTATCACTTCTTTCTTTCTTTTGCCCATATTAATTTAAAATATTTCCTATATTTCTACACTGCTGCCTGATTGTCTTTTTTATTTCCTCTTGCATCTTCACCTCTTTTCTCACACTTTCCATCATCCAGTTCCCTTCCAATTTTTTTTTTCTGCCCGTTAGCTTTTTTTTCTATATCTCACACCATTTCCCAAGACAACAGCTCTACGGTCTTGGTTCTTCCAATTTTTATTTTACCCTCTCAATACTTTACTCTCTTTTCCCAGTTTTCTCCTCCTCTCCTATAGGATACTGTATAAGAATATGTATTTTTAATGCCATACAGCAGAGAACATCCTTTGAGAGGCAAAGATAATGTAAGATTATATGCAAATAGGAAAGTTGGGACAGAGATGAAATTAGAGTAACTCAGTATTTGGATGAATCAGAGAGATTTTAAGACTTCATTCTTTTTCATCATGTTTTGAAACCTTTTTTCTTTTTTGTGAGTTTCTGCTCCTTTCACTTATCTATTGATTTTAAATATTTTTTCTACCTTTTTTTTTTTCACAGGAATTCTTGTCTCTTGACCGTTTTCCCAGACTCCAAACCTACCAGCAAAGAAATCTCAGCCCTCTGTTCGCAAAACCCCAACTCAAAATGGAAGGAAGTAAAACTGTCGTTAAAAAAAAGCAAACTTAAAATATTACGGAGTGGGTGAGCTCTTGTGGAGGAAAGATGCTAACTGTACAGTTAGCAATAGTGTGGTTAAAATAATCAGGAACTAAATACTAACTTTTTACATAAGTGTATTTTAAACGTGGAGTTTTTTCTGCTTTATCCTTAGGGAAATTAAGAATGGCAGAAAAGAAAAAAAATTGGCTGCCCTGAGGAAAAAATGGATAATCTCAGATAACAATTGGGGTTTTATGCATATCCAGCCTAAATTAATCTTCTAAATTTTATGGTTTACCAAACATTAAAGACAATATTGAACAATTTTTAATGGACAAATGACAAATGTGTAAATGGACTAAATTACTGGTATTGAACTTTTCTCTAAGAAAGAAGTCAGATCTCTATGACTGTAGGAGATTGCAGGAAATTTATTTAACGTAAAATACAATAACTACCTCATCAGATCATTCTAAAATCTTAAAGTTCAGAGAAAGAGAAATTTCAAAGCCTCTGACACCACTGCTTGAACTATCCCTTAGAGGCCCACTAGTAAAACTAGTGGTAAATCCACACCAGCATGTTTTTCTCAAATGGATAATTGAGGTGTTTTCTGTTGTAATTATGGAGCTTATGAACAAAATTTTATGAGCAGATTTTTATCAATTAAATTGTTACTTTAAGCAACAAAATTCAGAACATTCATACTTGGGACTAACATTCTGTCTCTAAATCACCTAATTATATGCAGACATTTCAATAAGTGTGGCACACAAAAATCACCCATTTTTATGTTTCAGTACAACAGCCCAGTATTTAATTGGTAACTGAAACTTTAAGGTGGTCTCTGGATGAGACTTATAGCACAGGTTTCACTACCTGTTTTTTTTTTTTTCATTTTTAATTTTGCTGCACACAAGTAGAAAGTGGCCAAAACATGGGAGGTGGTCAAAGATAGTGTATAATTATGTATAAGACATTAGGAAAACAATAGTAATCCAAATTTCAAATGTTATTTTGGAATTCTTTTACATCTGAAATGAAGAAATTAAATTGAGAATGGTCTTCTATGAGCTGGCATTAACTCAATACAAGGACAACGGCCCACAATCTGCGATGTGCACTGGGTTCAATTTTTATTTTTTAGGTGCTTAAGGTACTTTAAGTCATGCAAAAAGCTATTAATGAGGTATTCATTCAAGGCATGTAGGATGCTTATGCAAGTATAGGGAGGTATGTAAATGGTAGCAGAAAAAGGGAAATACAATCCTAACCCTGTTGCCTCCTGTAGAGTTAACTCCCAAGGAGCAAAAGGGAGTAGTGGGAAATCAATCCCCACATATGGCCTTTTACAGTAAATAAAAACCCTGGGACAAACCCAGCCATGGTGGAAGGGGGCAAGATTATATCATAGTGACCAACTCACCATTTCAACGGCCACAGCTTTTTTCCATCTGTTTTCCTTTCCCGTTTTGTGTCTGGAGGGAACGAAGCCGCATGGGCTAATTTTAAAATCATCCTGTTAGTCCCAGTTGGTGGGATTATCCTGTGAGACTTCCTTATTTAAGGAAAGGAGAATGAACTGAAAGGGCGAAAATAGGAACTTCAGAAATTAAAAAATTAAAACCTCGTATCCTGAAAGTATTTTTCATATTTCATCAATAATAGCTTGTGTGCTTCCAAAAAAGCCTTCCTGTACATATAGCATGTGATCGGTATGTTCTTATATTTTCCAAGTAAAAGGATTATACAAATAATTTAACTCCAAAATTATTTTGCAAAAGCTGCAAAGATTAAAGATCATTTCACCTACACAGCTGCCATCTCATTTAAATTTGCATCCAATCTACAGTAATTATGAACACACGCACACACACGCACACACGCATACACTGTAGCTATCTACTATACTAGATTGAAAAAAGATCCCTTATAAATGAAATCTTTATATGCTTCTATGAGAAGGTAAAAAACTGAATAAAAGGATCCATCAGGGTGCATTGTTTCGGCTTTCAGAGTGGGTACTAAATACTGAAAAATACTTTTCTTCCTAGGAGGAAGAAATAAGTGAAATTAATTCAGTTTTGAACATTTATTTCAGAAAAGATGACAGATTTCTGTACGTAGACATCAGCCCACTTTCGCCGTGCATAGGATGACCTTCAATTGAACCGCGGAAAGTAAATGGCAGGAAAGTTTCCTGAAAAAGTTTAGTGAGGATATAAGAGATTAATGAATGTATTTGTGTTGGACACTCTCCCCTGTATAGCATATTCAGAGTGATGGAATCATGTTATTTATTGTATTTTTCAGATCATTTGCAATGTTAATTTATATGAGTTTGATATCGCTTTTGTCTTTTAGTTGTGTGTTATTCTGAGAAATCCCTGGGGAAGGAAAGGATTTATATGCTTTGTGTACACATTCTGCAGACTAAGCACTCTGGCATAATTATTTTTGGCACTCACTAACTGATTAAAACATCCAATTTAACTCATGATCAGTAAGATTAAACCTTTTTAATATACCTCAAAAGTAAATTATCATTTGCTACTCAAACATCCCTTTCTGCACATGTCCCCAATAAAGCTGTTCTTTTTTTCGTTAATGTACCTTTTAACGAGGATTCCCTTTTATTTCTTCCTCTGGGCAAAACTGCCTTATCCTTTATAGAGAGGTAGGAACAAAGATGAGATGGAAGCTGACTGTGCTCCTACATGGGTTTCTAATGTCATACCAATTATAAGTCACTCTTTTTGTGTGTGTGTGTGTGTTCTGTACAGACTCAGCTGTTAAAGAAAACACATCCCTGCTTTGTGTTTACTTGATGTACAGCTAAATGTCAGCAGTTAGGAGGAAATAATATTTGGTGAAAAAAAAAATCATTTGCATAACTCGGAATAAAATTGTGCAGGTTCCTATTTCATTTGGCAATAGCTGTTTTTTAGGATATGTTACAATTTAATTTTGCAACAAGGCCCATTTAGAAGCATGTTCAAACCATGCTTCAGCATTAGAACGTGGAGGGAGGAAAAATAGTGGCTTCTGAGGAATGAGAACACCTCTGCAGCCCTAAATTAGAGAAAAATACTGTTTGCAGAGCCCCAAACAGGATGCGCCCCCAGACAGTTATCGCTGAAAATAAAAAATACGTGGGCTCCTTGACCACCACAGATGATGTGCTCCCGTTAGCTGGGACCAACACAGAAGTCTAGGACAGCCGCAGGACAGAGGACACAAACTTAGCAGAAAACTGTGATTGTGTCCATTTTGCAGCCTCTTAGCTGCCTGGATTTGGTCCAGTTAGCTCAGAATGATGTATTTGTGAATGAAGAAGCCCTGTTTTAGAAAAATCTGGTCAGCCTAACTTTATTTCTTATGTGATGCCACTTGTGTGGTGCCACCAAACCAGGTTATTATCACAAGTACAGTTCTCTAAAAGAGTTGCATCTAAGCCATGGTAAAGATATTTTTGTGATCAATGCTCTTAACATTTCAAAACTGAGGCAGTTAAAGTTGGGCAACAATTCAGAAAATGTTCAATGTGAAGTAAACCAAAGTAAAATTAAGCAGCGACTTTTAAACTAGCTGCTGTATCTGTTTCTCTTATTTGTCTTTCCACACAGAAGAGGGTTGTCATAGAAGCAAGCTATCATCAGGGTTTAGAAACTCTGAAAAATAACTCTTTGTGTCTGATAAAACAAACCAAAACCGAAGGAAAGATCTTCTGAGAAGGCAGCTCCAGGCGGCTCTCCATGCCAAGTCAAGTTCATTAGGAGGCTGCACCCTTGCCAGTGATGCAATACTCCATTACTCTCCGCTTTAACTAATTTATTCTAAGCACATGAAGAAAAGTCAAGACTTGGACACAGAAGGAGACAATTGCTTTTGGCCTGTTGTGGCTGAGTTTACATGTAGAGGTGCCTTCTGGTCTGGTTGCTGAAGGGGAAACAAGTACAAATGTCTCGGCCTTGGCTGTTAGGGTCTGATTATAAGCACTGTGCTAGAGAATTCATGGATTATTCATGTGTAATTACAGATAGCTATTGTGCTCTTTTAAATCATCCCTATGGCCCATTATGGCCCATAACAACTGAAATAGCAATTGTCATAGTAAGGTTTGGGCTCTGTCATAGAGTGTAGGCTCTAATCAATAATGATGAATGGTAAAATTTAGCATCAAGCAGGAGAAAGTCTAGTTGCCTCCCGCCATAAATCTGTACAAATACCAAGCCGTGCAGCTGCTGGATCTGGAAATTTAAAAGGCAACACTCTCCCTCCACCCCCTACACACGCACCTCTATAAAAGTTGAAAAAGGAGAAATGTGCAATATGTCAATTCTAATAATCCACATGCTGTTAAGACACTTTTCTATTTATTCAAAGCGGGGTGAACCCTAGGTTGTTTTCAAGGTCAATTCCAGGTGAAAGGGGGGTCATCTGGAGGCCACCTCGGCTCCCATGCAGGTCAATAACGCCTCCTCGCTGCCCCAGAAGACAAGCTGCTCACACCCAATCAATCCACCAACGCTGCCGCTGCACCCAGCGTAATGAACAGTGAATAAATGTAGCCTATCATCACAAAACATGCTTTTTAAGTACCTTCCCTTTTCATGTAAAACCTCTCGCTGTCAAATTCTACATTCACTCATCCAGCAGTGAGTAGCAAAAGTGAGAAATCAGGCTCTCATTGGGGTTGGTAAAAGGTCATTGCTGACAGACACGGAGGTTAAACTGCCGAGTTAAAATACTGTTCATTACCCACTGCAGCTTTTTGCTAACTACACTTCTTTGTGTTACAGTCAAGCAGTACATCAATATGCCCCTCCTCCTAATTCATTAGCAATTGTTGAATTGTACAGAAGGGGGAAAAAGAAGGATTGATCTTTTATATGTATTTTTTTTCTTTTCCGTGTCAGATACTTTTACATCTTCATCCACTCGGTATTAAATACTCTGCTCACAGACTCTACTGTCTGCTTGCGATGAACAGTCATCATTATGGGTACAATTCCTGAAGACAGAGCCAGCTAGTTTGCCTGAAACCCCAAAGGTTTGGGGCTGCTCAAGGAACGGTTTCTTTGCTCTTACCCTCTTTATTAACTGCCCTTTGCATAGTGACATCTGTATATGAATAAACTTGAAATTTCGCACTGCAACTATGTCATATTGAAGTATGTTTGAAGTACAAATCAAGGGAAAAAAATGCTCCTCCTGCAGATGAAAAATGGTTAAAAACAGACTAACATGCTAAATTGATATCTAGCTTAGATAAAATGCCTATGACCTGTTCATGCTGACTGGGTTAGATCTTTATCAAACACTATCCTCAGTGTAGATCTCAAGACACTCCCTAATCTAATATTTTATTAAGAAATGTTTAATGTCTGCATTTTTTCCACGATTAAAGAATTCTGATGTATCCAAAAGAGCCATTTAGAGCAGCAAGGAACCATTGGAGTTCAAATGGAAACAGCAGTGAAGGTTTCATTTCTACCAAAGGCAGTGATTCAGTGGGAATTCTTAACAGTTGAGACCAATTTCCCAAAATGAAATTCCATTCTTTGATTAATTAATAAGTAGATGGGATTCCCTTTATTGAAATGCAAAGCTTTTGTATTTAAAGATAGCCATCTTAAAAAAATAATCTCACAGAGCAATAGAAAAATTATCTCTAATCATGAATAAAATAAAGGTTTATTTACATGCATGCTACAACAATAATTTGACTCAACAAATTACCATTATCTATTTAAATCTTTAAAAAATGCATTCAGAGATTTCTTTAGGAAAATATATCTTTTTTTTTGCTCCTGTATGCTTTCTCTCTCAGTGGGACTGAAAATAAAATGTTATGACTTAAATCACAAGAGGCTAACATCATTTTTAGCAACAAGGGCTGCATAATTTCAAGACTATGAGTGAGTGGCTGACTTTAACTAAAATGTTTCAGTTCTGTGCGTATATAGGTACATAAATAATTCAGAATTAATCCCTGCAGAGGGGACAATGGGAATCGTAAATTATCCATGTGCCGTCCTCAACATTAGAGGCAATGAACCTATAGTAACAAACTATGAGTGTTACTCATTACATACATTTCACAGACACCTTAACCTTTTGAATATTAATTTCCCTCTGCAGCTTGTAGCTAGGCGGCATAATTTTTTTTCCTTTCCTTTCCTGCTTCTTTCTGTGCCTTCATTCTTTCTCTCTCTCTCTCTCTCTCTCTCTCTTTTTAACCTTTCCTGAACAACATATCAGTTAAGCTATTGAGTGGGTTGTGAATACTGAAGGAATATTGATTCTTTTTCTAACTAAATAGTTACCGGAAAGCATTTTTTTAAAAGCTAGATTGTTGTTTCAGTAATATTACATGCAGCACTTTATGTACTCAGAGATTAAGTATGTGTAAAATACTGGCTTAGCTATTTGATGCAGTCTGATGCATGTAAATCCATGGTTCATGGCTACACCAGGAATACTTTGGAACCCTTACTGCTTTCTGATGCCAATAAATGTCACAATCATTTTATGATATCTAAGCTTCCCAAGTTTTCCATTAGAAAGGTGGAAAGTGTATTTCATCAGAATCCAACAGAGATCACAGCAATATAATTTTTACCTAACATTTTTTTCTCTGATAACTAAGTAGTTGATCGGGTGTTTTGGTTTTGTTTTGGGTGCTTTTCCTAACTCTAAATATGGCACGTAAGAATAAAATTTTTCCAAAAAGTTATATTTAAAGGGAGAGATTAAGGAACTCATCACAAAATATTGCACCTCTGTCAGAGTCATGAAAACATAAGAAATGTATTTTCTTTGGAAGCATTTTTCCAGAGAAGAGGATTTCAGGAACAACACTGAAACCATCCTTGAAAGCTTCAATACTAAAGCCATACTTGGAGGCTTTTAAACACACAAGAGGAGTCAATGGGAGGTTATGTGCAGTATGCAGCAATTATGAAACAAATTATATAGACACTTGCACATTTCAGGTTTAGCTGAAATTATACCCTGACTGTTCCGTAAACCCTTACTTCTCTTAGGAAACTCTACTGGGGCTTTTCATAAGAGGGTTTAGGGGATCAATATCCATTTGGAAAGCTCATGATGCTATTTCTGTTAAAAAGTGGAACAGAACAATACTGCCAGGACGCTAATCCCCTGATTTCAAGGGGACTTTATTCACATGAATAAGGGTTTCAAGTTCAGGCTAAGGTTTGTTAGATGATTACTATGCATTCTTCTACTTTCTGTGTATATTGGTATACTTTTATGTAAGCATCTACTGCTGCTTTGACAGCAACAGGAATGGTGGGCTGGGCAGATGTTTGGTCAGAACCAGCAAAGGGTAATAAATACCAATTTTTGGCCAGGCGCGTCCAGAGAACTGATTTGCTGCGAGTTAAAGTTATCTCCATGACATAATAGTATGAAGAAAGCAGAAGTTCTGATGCTTTGTTCCACATGATTTTTTAAATTATTATTATTGTTTTTTTCTGTGCAAGTCCCTTCCTCCTGTTTTTGCTTCCCTAGATCTCCCAGACATAGTGCCACAGCTGTGAGGAAGGCATACCAGTACCTTTCCCTAACACTATATGCAAAGGAATTGATGATGTGCTTAGCATCAGGTCTCGCTGCCTCTGCCCAACCTCAGGCTTAAGAAATACCTTTACAGCAAGGTTGACCGGGGATATGCAGTGTTTTCATGTGTGTCAGAAGAACCACTTGGCCTCATGACCCCGGGTTCACAGCAAGACGTCCTCAGAGTTTGAGTGGTACACCTACACTGGTCATTACTTGATTTAATAATCCTATGCTTAAAACTATCCTACATTGTCATCAGCCTTTCTTGTATAAGATTTTATAATTTCTACTTTCTATCTTGTATTCTTGAGGTTGCATTTCTTTTATATGTGGAAATTGCTCCAGTTTTTCATCACTCGTATTAAGGCTGCAGCACTGTAGGATCGTATTTCCTGAAGTATGTAGAACTATTCACTTTGATATATGGAAGAATCCATTTTTTTACTGGGCAAACCTGCTTCCTCTGATTCCTACAAGCTGCACATGAAGTGGATTCCTCCTCTTCTTGTTTTTATTAACTTAATACTGCATTAAAATGCATGTATCATAACATCATACATGCATTAGAAAATGCCAGCACACAAGAGTATTTTTGTGCCTAGCAAGGAAGGTATCTGTAAACTGATTTAGCTTTTTAAATTATTTGAGCATAAACAATTCAGATGCAAAGATTCTCTGTGATGGTAAAATATGAAATAAATTGGTGTCTTGTCACCATGTGAAATTCCATTGAAATACCCCAATTTATGCCATTTATTGGAAGACAAGCACTTATTTCTTTCACTGTCTTCAGAAAAAATATATCATAAATATTCAGAGTTAGAAATGATGCTAACCACAATATTAAGCACGTTTCCAGGCAGAAAATATGAGTATAAAGTGTTCACAAAAACATGGTCCTGTGGTTATGCTACGAAGAAAGGAAAAAAAATGCAAAATAAATATTCAAGTGTAGAATTTATGTTAAATGAACTTGTGATAATTGTGTGCTAAAAAAATAAATCATGTTAACCCACTTGACTGAGACTTACATGGTTTCTCTTCTTAGAGAAAGAACCCTCATAAACCACAGCCCAATTATTCAATTTCCCTTACTAATTATGGAAACTACTCATTTCTTGGCCTCAAGCACTAGATGATGTATCTCTGAAGGGCAACACAAGATTTATCATAATCTGTGGCTCTCTTTATTTAATGAGAATAAAAATAAATACTTCAGAAGTTCGAGTGTTACAGGTAACTTTGGATTCTAGTTTGAATTTGATTGATGAGTTCTCTTATACTGAATATTACAACTCTAAGCATTTTCTGCTGTAAGACAGTTGCAAAGATTGGGGTATTCATTAAATGCAACAAAGCCCAGGTACAGATAAAGAACAGCTCTAACAAGGCTACAAACCACCCCCTACTGCCCACCATGACCCGCACGGATTATCAGAAGGAGGTGTTATCTGCCATGATCCATTTAAAGAAAGCATTTAAACCCAATTCCATCTCATCTCAGATCAGCATGTAAATGCATGGTTCATCTGATTACATGTGTATTCCAGGGCCATCCTGGACTAGTGGGCAGTAGATGCCTTAAAGGAGGTGCACAATGTCAAGGAAGATCTAATGAGCTGACCTGGCATACGTAAAATAAGTTGGATTCTGCAGTGGGCTTCAGGAAATTATTCTTCTTTTTGAAGCAAAGAAGAATCAGATGCAAAATTTCCTCTCTGAAAGCAGAAAAAGTAGCTCTTGGAAGAGGTCGCTCCATGTCCACCTCTTACTTTGAGTTAGGCATGAGAGGTGGGATTCACCTGCCATCAGGTATTTCTGCAGCGAGAATGTTTACCCTTGTGTCTTTACAATTGCTGGAGAAAATAATTTCTTTGGCACATCTGACTTAATCCCAAAGTCCGTATTTAAAATGCATTGGCTGGATTACCCCCTAAAAGTACCTGTTCACTTCATTTCTCTCCACTGCTGTAAAAGGAACCTGGACACAGCTGTCTACAGCTGTATGCAGCTCAAGCCACACACGGCAAATCCCACACAAGATGTCCCCGTCTAGAACAAAACATTTACCTGCAAAAGGTTTTATTCCTTTCCAACATCAAATGTGGAACAGGCGAAGTTATAGGAAATGGCTTAGTATACAATGGGCGAAAGTCGCACATTCTATATGTTAAAGTAGTGACTGAGTACAAAGCAACGTTGCACTGACAGCCTGCAATTTTTTTTTGCATTTTTTTTTAATCAGACGTTTTGCAAGCTCTTTTAATAACTCTTACCTCGGGTTGTTTTTCTATGCTGTTTGTTGCTGCTGTTATTTTAATCAACTGTTCATTCTCCCCTCATAAATTTTTTTCCTAGATTTTGTCCTACTGTTTAGGAAATTAAGAGGATTGTCTGGAGCTTGTGTTCCACCCCTGGATATCTTGATTACAACTGGGCAATCAGCAAGTGTCTGGGCACTTAAACGCTATTACCATAAACACAGTCCCCTTGTTTCTGAAGTGCTTCAATCTCTGCTCAGATATAAACATGGCTGTAGTGACTTTTTAAAAATAAACAGAACTATGCTTATATTCCGGCATCAACATACACGTTCCAAGGAAAATTCTGCTAATTATTATCAGTCTCTCTTAACCATAGCTTTTCTGAGAAGAGCTATTGGCAATATTCTGGATCACGTCTGGATCTCATCATTCACGTGACAGACATTAGCCTGTATTATGCCCTGGTTTCTAGAAAGAGCTGGAAAAAACTGCCACGCAGCAAGTCAGATGAATGATATGATTATTGCTAAGGAAAATCATTTGGGAGTTCGTACCCAATGTATAGCATCTCAGTGTGAGAGTATTATCCAAGGAAAAGATGGGTGAAGAAGTTGTAAAAAGTTAATCTTGAAACTTGTGAGTCCAGGCAAATTGAAGTAAATGAACAAAATCTGTAAAAGAATAAACGGTAGGTAATAAAGGTCATAAAACAGCTGTTGAAAAGAAATCAAAGAACCAAGAGAAATCAGAGATACCCAGTGCTGAACACACATCTGAGAGATGGTTTAAATGAAAGCAAGCACATGTAATCTAAAAAGTAAAAAATGCAAGGACTAACGGCAGAAGTAATGATTATAGGTAGAGATATCACAATCAATAGCTGATGGACTAATAGAATCAAATATAGTATGTTGAAACAAAATTATATGACTCTTCTCCTTCTTGTCCAAATCTGCTTGAGCACAATCAGTTTCCTTTCCAAAACCAAACAATGAGGAGGAAAAACAACTTATGATTTCGTTATTAAACGAAAACCAAATCCAAACACAAACAAAATAGTTTGACAAACTGAGACAATATCACGCATCTGGCACCGTCATTAGCAGGCGATAAGTGAATGTCTGTTCTAGAAGCAGCAGCGCGTCCTGTAGGAACATGAAATGAGGTGGGAAAAAGGAAAGGAGGGAAGGGCAGGTGAACTAAATATCTCTTCATTTGTAACTATTTATGGAGTTTCCTCTAACAAAGAAAATTGATCGACCCATAGAAATGTGCTATTCAGGTATGGTTTGAAAAATATATATAATTACTGGTAGGAAGCGGATTTACTATTTTTTTTGGGAAAAGAAAGGTTAAGGTGACACTGTCCATGTTTCTTTCTGACATATCTATTTAGATTGTCTACTTATTGCAATAGAGTATTCCCATAATACCGTACTGTTGGCTAGTCTCACCTGGCCCTGCATAAACATAGCTTTGTCTAAATCTGCCCACATCTGAGAACACCAGAGAGCATAGTTTTAACTGGAATTTCACAGGTGCTGCTGGCACCTGCTCACTGCAAGTTTGTCACCGTTGGTTTTGTAACAGCTTGAACTTTGCAGAGATCAATTCGTAACAGAGAAGGTATGGGAAGTGTTAAGTCACTATGGGTAGTGACCATCCTTAGCTGCGCTTAGGGTATAATGCTGTGACACAACAGTGCTTGTGTTGTAAGGACAAATCCTGGATTTTAAATCTGATGTAGTTTAGTATTCTCTTTTTCATAAATCACTTTTTCTTATTTACCACCCAATGAACACCATACCAGAGCATTTTTGTAACGCTTTTCAGAAGGTGACAAAGCAAGTTTCTGTGCAGAAAAACTGTGTCTTGTGATGGCAAAACATATACCCATATTTTTAATTTTTGGTAATAGAAATCAAAGACGACAGCCATACACACATATTGTTATTGATACACTGAATGCCCATTTGCTCAACAGTAAGTACTTTGCAACCTATCCCCACATGCAAAAGGGAAACAAACAAAAACCACCAAATCCCCTCTACAATACTGTTGGAAGAGAGAAAACCAAGGAATATTGGAAAACATAAATTAAAATTTGACCTTGAACAACCACGTGGATCAGGTTAAGATTAAACATTCATTTTGTACTGGATATACACCAAGTTAATATAAAAAATACGTGGAGCAATTTCCAAACCAAAACAACCTGCTCAGCGTTCTGAATTTTTCCAGTCTTCTTCTGAAGTCCCAACTGGCCCATGGCTACCGGGTCCAGGCGCTGAATCTGCAGGTTTTGGAGACTGTCTCTTAGGATAATGAAAATCTCTAGCTAAATCTACAAGAAATTTAAATTTAAAACTGTAACATTGAGGAAAACTACATCTCATTATTTCTCAGCAGCAAAAATATATAAAGATTTTAGAATAGGTTCTAACACTCTTTTATGCTTTTTAAAGCATAAAAAAAAGTTTGGGTTTTTTTTGTTTTGTTTTTGGTTCTGCTTTCTGGAGGAACAGGGGACGAAATCAAACAAACCCCACAAAAGATATTAAAAATGGTGAATCAAGAAACTGAAAAGAGCAAAAATATCATCACCAGAAAGTCTGGCTATTTTGGCTGGTAGATTTTCACAAAATGTAAGTATGTAAGTACATACTTATTAATTTATAAATTCATAAATGTACAGCAAAGAATATGTTAAACTGGAGATATATGTGAAATATAAGTAAAGGTTAACAACAATACAATGTCAGAAAAGTAAAGAAATATGTGCTATTCAGGACTTGGGAGCAAACGTTTAATTTCTTCAATTTGTTGGATTTTTCCATGACTGAAAAGAGAAGCAGCTTTGCGTCTGGTTTCAGAAATTGTAAGAATGCAAGCAAACTCAGGACTCAACATCACCTCAAAAAAAAAAAAAGTGTATATTCTGAAGCATATAAAAATTGTAACAGGTAATGCATGATAGTCTTTATGCAGTAAGCTAATTAACAAACAAAAAAAGTAGCAATTTATGCAGATGCCCCATCAAAAACTACAGGGGAAGCACAGATGGGGCACCATCAAGTGGCATAAATGCTCTAGTACTCATTTATAAAATCTGCATAATTCTTCTAACATCTGAAGTCCTCCAAAAAAACACATTTAAATATAATGATGGAAATACTGCTACATATTAAAACTTGCAAAAATATGTATGTGTGTATATATAGATGATAATGAGGCAAGGAGTGGTGTTTAGGTCATGGCTGCTTCATAATTGGTGAAGTTTAGGGAAAAAACCCTTGAGACAAAAGGGTATCTTGTGGACAAACACTAAATATTAGTTCCTTCTAGCCTCAGCTGGAAGCAGCTGAGTACAGACTATTTTTTCAATAAGTCTGTCCGACTTCAAGAGTTTTGGTCACTTGGCACTTTCAGGCTTGTTTCATTTATCTAATGTCTTTTGTTTTTTTAAACTCCCCCAGCTCATTTTAATTTAATTTCCATAGAGAGTCATCCCTGGCTTGTATTTATTTTTGGATCCTTGGTTTTGTTCAAAGAATAGCTTCCTCTCATTTGTGATCACAGTTCACAGCTTTTGAAAGAGAGTTTTAGACGGTGAAGTGTAACACCTTTCAAATTTAATTTTTTCATTTAAGAGTAGTTACTAAAATGCCACCATCATTTGAAGAGAAAAGAATTACATACCACACTGTGGCATAGTACCAAATACCTGGATCAAATGTTGCACTGTTCTCAAATGTATTTTTGTCTATTCCTTCCCTCAATAAGCAGCAGCAAAAGTCAAAAGGGTGCAAAAAGCTGCACCATCCCTGGTTTAAAGCAAAACGCACAAAACCTCCCTTTTCATCATTTTTATGATAAACTTTCTATTTCTTGAACATACTTCTGAGCCCTCCAGATTGGCAGAAGTCGTTCACACAGAGCTATGAAATAAGCCAAGTGTATGTTCTATTTTATTAGAAAACACATTAGTAAAATATCTTGCTTTCCCCTTTGCGTGGGGCGTAAAATCCTTCTCCTGAGAGGCTTTTTTGTTGGTTTGTTTGCTGCTGTTGAATGATCCTTGGCTGTACAGTGGAAAGGGCATTCCTTTAGGACTTTAAAGGCAAAGTAGAAAAAATGACATAAAAGCCTTGCTTGGATTTGATTGATGCACTCTCATATTTGAAGTTCACTCACAGCTTTGTGCTCGAAGACCAGGGTCACTCCATCCAGCCCTCTAATGAGACTGTGCATGAACACTTGCAGCTTTGTAGGCCTTGTTTTAATCAGAGATTGAGAAACACTCCTGACTGATAGTCTTCAGGATCAGATCTAAACAGAAAATAACATGCTCGATTTGGCCTCTGAAGGTGGGTTGAGCAAATCTTTGTGATGTATTGGAGCATTTGCTGAGTGCAAGCGCACGTGGTATGGTTCCTATTTCTGTCGGCAAATACAAATTTTTCACTCAGCAGGCATAATCAGAGCTAACTCGAGAGGAGAAATAACAAAAACTCAACAGCCCTTAGCAACTCAGCATGGCATAGAGGGATTTAAGACTTTAGCATTTTATCTCTATCAGTATGAAAATGTATGAGGAAATCTGAACTTTGGAAGTGCAAATAAACACATTTAACACATTATAAACCACCTATTCTACCAATGACTCCTGGGTCTTTTCTTTTTCTGTTTTTTCCTTCGCCAGCCTCTCTCTCCTGAAATAATAAAGCTGGTTAATTAATTTGGGTTTAAACTAAAACCAGTTTGTTTTGACAGAGTAACTGTAGAGGTAAGGGAGGAAGCGTGCACAATCTATTGTTCGCATCTCCAAACTGATAATGGAGACAAAATCATGTTCTGCGTTTCCTAATGTTTTGCTTCTCCGCAGCTTCCCTTCTCTTGGCTGAGGGATGAATCCAATCCAGTGCTTGAGGTTGCTGAGGACACGACGACAATAAAAGTGTTAGGTAACCTACCTAAATCTAATTTAGGTAACTGCATTCTGCAAAAGTAAAATTCACTCTGTAGTTTTAACTAAAAATATTTGCTTTACCTCCTAGGAACTGCTGTGTGAATGGATGTGGTTTACAATCACTAATGTTTCACTATGCGTGAATAACTGCATATAAGTAGAGACTTTGGAAAGGAAAAGAAGGAATTTTTACATGGGATAGTAAACCACTAAGGAAATGGAAGAAAAATAAATTCACAAGTTTATATTAAGGCTGAAAAGCACTTGAAACACTGAAGATTTAACACAGTGGTTCTTTCTCAGCTTGCTTCCCCGTCATTCCTGGGTTACTAAATTTGTTTTCTGTATTCTCCCTCTTTATTGTCTAATCTGCATCAGTGGCATCTCCTCCATGTGCTGTTTTCCACACAAAGCTGTTCTCCTGCCTCCTCTGAACTGCATTGTAGGACTGGACATCGCAAGCTACTGCACTTGCATTTCGTCACCGGGTACCCTTTAACGCATTCACCTCCCACGAAAATGTACTAAAAAGCGCTTCTTCGCAAGAACAACAGAACAAGCGTGGATTTCGTAGCCAAGCAACTAAATAACAAGAAAAAAAAGAAAAATAAAAAGAAAGTGTTCAAGTTGCCCTAAATTTAGAATGACTTCTCTGGTTTACTCCAGATTTCCCCCTCAAAACACAATTTTTGGTAAAGCTGTACCATGTAAGCTTTGAAGAGACTCCTGTGTGGGGCAGTTTAGAAATGTAACATTAGCAATCAAGCTTGTAATGGTAAATGTACTTAACTATAAAATGACTGAAGAGCCTGAAATAAACTCGAGAATGGCTTCAGATTGACAGATTTACAAGTGCAAAGCGGTAGATTTCCATTTCTCTATCAGAACTTGCAAAGGCTCTACCTGTTAGTACCGATTTTGATATCAGATGTCAGGCTGTTAGGATCACTATTTGTTTTCGCTCCCAGGGAGTTTTTTTCTGTTACTTTTAGCATGCCACTACAAAAAACTTTTACTGTGTAGATGTAACTGCTAATCACTTACTCAGAGCTGAAAGCAGCAACACGTTATGAATCATTCTGTGGGTATTAATAGACAATGAGTTCTTTCACATCTTCTGGTTTAATTCTTTCTCTCTAGATAATATCCCTTCTTTCAATTACAGTGTTTATCTTCTGAAGACAACTAACCCTCCCTCTAATTGCATTATTCCTAGAAACACCTCGCTGTTTTTTTCCTTCGCACTTTACAGCTCGATATGAAAAGCAGCATCTTTAAATCTTTGCTACTTCACGGGTGACAACACTGAAGAAGGAAAATGATGTGGCCCAGACCATAATTCGATGTCCACATCAACCTGACCTCTGACAGATATGGCAGACCCATTTTAACTCCTCTGCGGAGTGTTCAAGCTGACACATTGAATTTCCCGAGGGCAGATGCTGAATTTGAGCGGTAGAGTAGCAAGCTCCAGCTGAAGTGCAGAAATTCCCTAAAATGAGGCAGTTCAACCATCCAATCGCAGCATGGGTGGGTCTCTAGAGAAAAGCATATGTGAGGACTCTGCCTAGAGAGAGGAGAAGTTCAAGCTAGAAGATAAGATCCAAACCAGACGCATCATGAGGACAGATCTGCTTTGAACCAGCTAGCCTGCAAATACCGACACCAGGGTTGCAAACCCTCCATTATGTTCATACATTACTTCTAGGAAGAAGGGAAGATACTTTTTTTTTTTTTTCTTTTTTTTCCCTATGTGGCAAGCACTGGAATGGGCCCATTTACATGAGTTTGCTCTCAAAGAGAAGGTCTCCTTCACCAGCCACATTCTCATGGAAAGCAACCCACTGCCATTTGCTCAGAAGCATCAACTGCATTGAGTTTTCTCCTGGACTTCCCTTCTCATGTCGAGTAGGAGCAGTGCTAAACACAGGCAAAAGCATAGCTCTGCCCTAGGGAGAGTTTTGCCAAGGAAATTTAGGGGAAAGGAGTGGTTACCTCTGCTCACCACCAACGTACAGCCATGCTTCAGCTTATTTGCCTGAGAAAGCAAAGCTTTTCAGAAAATATCACATAGTTTATCAGCTATTCAGCACTATACTAAACAAGAAAAAAGAATTGTGATGTCCTTTCTGTTTAGATAGCTGGTACTTGTTTAATGCTTTCTTTTCCTTTGGAAACAATCACCTCCCCACTCCTCCTTTTCTAAATTACCTTAGGGCTTGCCTGATTTTTTGGTGATTTTCCAGTTTTTATTGCTTCACTAGCCAGATCTCATCCAAAAAGTGCTCTTGTTAGAGCCTGAGTTCACTCAGAGTTGCCATAAATGTAAATCCCAATATACAAAACACAGCATCTTGTGCCTTTACAAAGTGTTTGTTATCTGATATACTGATTTACCTTCTTTCATGTATTTTTTGTAACATCAGTTGCATTTACTGTACTCACAGATTATTTGCTTAAATGTTAGATTTATGTTACATTAAAAAAAAAAAAAGAATCATATGGCAAGCATTAGTAGCAAAAGGAACTGGTTGGGGAGAATTCAATGTGGCCCTGCACCTTTGAAAAGATTGTAGCTGGTTACTTGAGCTACTTAAATTAGTAAAGTAAAAATAAGAGATCAGTGAGAAGAAAAGGTGAGATCTGGTGAAGCATGGATGGATATTGATTTTAAAAGAGCTCTTATTCCAGTTAGTAACCTCTTATTTGTCTTCTCCCTCTTCCTGAAGTGTATTTACTGCTATACATGGTCTTTCCTCAAGCGTCACAGAGAAGCAATACACGTCTGTCTGAGATAATAAAGGATATGAGAGTAATAAAAAGGTCTTGTCTAAAGAGAAATTAGTGTGCTTGAAAATACAGGGTCAAATTCCCCTATTAATTTCAGCAGTGAAGGTTTATTGAAAATCAGTGGGGATACAGTTACAAAACAGAAGAAAATGTGCCCTTAAAAGCTGGCTGTGGTCTGTGTAGCATATAATTAGTAGACCTGCTTCTTCTTCAAATCCAATCACTTACCATTTTCTAAAATTATTGAGACCCATAGTGCTATAGCAGTAATGCCTGCCTAATAATACAACACACATTTATGCATAGAATCATAGAATCATAGAATAGTTGGGTCGGAAGGAACCTTAAAGCCCACCCAGTGCCACCCCCTGCCCTGGGCAGGGACACCTCCCACCAGCCCAGGTTGCCCCAAGCCCCGTCCAACCTGGCCTTGAACCCCTCCAGGGATGGGGCAGCCACAGCTGCTCAGGGCAACCTGGGCCAGGGGCTCACCACCCTTGCAGGAAAGAATTTCTTCCTCATATCACATCTAAATCTCCCCTCTTTCAGTTTAAAACCCTTCTCCCTTGTCCCACGGCTCCTCTCCCTGATCCAGAGTCCCTCCCCAGCTTTTCTGGAGCCTCTTTAGGGACTGGAAGGGGCTGGAAGGTCTCCCCGGAGCCTTCTCTTCTCCAGGCTGAACCCCCCCAGCTCTCTCAGCCTGTCCTCACAGCAGAGGGGCTCCAGCCTTCTGATAATTTTATTTTTATTAGTAGTAGTATCCCCAAAACTCTTTCCCACACCATCAAAGTACATATGCAAGTCAAAGTGAGACATCCTACTTAGATAGAACAATACGATAAGATCAAATTAAACTAGTGCCATACTTTCCTTCTGAGGGCAGAAACATCCTGTTTGGAAAAAGGCTCATGAAAGTTCAAGACAGAAAATTTTAGAATAATGTGTAATTGAACTAGTGTCTTCCTAAGCACATGAGTTCATTTTCTCATTTACACTAAAGAATGATGTCTCAGACCTTTCACATTTTTACAATGTACTATAATGATTTTGAGTATAATAAAACAATAGAGATTAATATTAATATATTTAAATTAAGGCAGTGGCTACAAGTTTTCATCATGTATGTAAAGATCAATACGGCATATGATATAATCAGGCATCATAAATAAATTTATAATTTAAATGCATTTATTTAAATATAGCAACACGGTAAGATTTTCTGTATATCTGCAGTCCAGGGAAAGCTGTGAGTAGAGTCACCATGAGTAAAAGCCTTTGGAGGGAAAACACTAAAAAAAAAAAAAGTACCTACCTCTTATGCAGAGCAAAACAGAAAGAGGGAAAATAATTTGCAGAGGCTCTTGAAAAAAATCATCACACGTGTTAGGTAACTTACCTAATTTCTGCTTATCTGGTACCTTGCAGCTACAGCAGGAGCATTACTTTCTTTAGTAACTGCAGATAAAATTAGCATCCCACCCAGAGTAATAAACAATCTGGAAAAGAAACAAAACATGATTTATTGTTATGTTTTGTTTTGCTTAATTCAGCTATATTTTGGCTCCTGTTAGGGCAACATCTAGCCTCACTGACCCAGGGACAGTGCCAGAAGCAGTGACCTGGCCAAGTTGGCTCAGTTGGCTCAGGCACCCCCTGGCCAAGCAGCTGCCATACTCACATCCACCTTTCATCATCAGCTTGGGACCTGGCAGAAACACACTTTTTTTAAAAAAATGCACTTTCCTGTAACGGATTCTTGGATGTACAGCCCCACATCCTGATAAGAGCATTTCTGAGACTTTTCTGGATGTTTTGCACTCAGAAAATTCCTGTGTGTGTCTGTGCTATTCTGCATTCACTCAGTGTTATTTAAAAAAAAAAAAAAAAAGCCAGAGGAAAAAAAAAAGCTAAACTCACCTGTCTGGTTTTCTAGGCTACTTCATAAGAAATGAACAAATGCTACAGTGCCCAAATTAGAAGTGGGCACCAAAGTACCTGTGACTTTGTGTAAGCAGAAAATAGTTTGGACTTGTCATTACTTCCTTTAGAAAAGAGATACAATATCAACAGAAAATGAATTATTGAAATGTTTTAATTTCAACAAACAGAAACAAAAACCTGAAACCTTTTAAAATGAAAATAAAGAACGTTATTTTTGATGCAATTATAACAAAGTTAGTAGAAAGATACAGTAAGTTCGTATTTTATTATTGCAGTAAAGGATGTACAGACATCCTGTAAGAGCCAGCCAGACTCAAAATTAAGGGTATATGAAAGTACAATATGTGAAACAGGCACCAAGTCACTAAAACATAGGAAGCAGAGGATGAAAAGGAGCATGGTTTCCATTCTTAAACAAGCATCAGTTATAAATAACTGCTCTCCAAACACAAATGTTTCTGAATCAAAGAAAGAAAGAAAAAAAAAAAAAAAGAAAAGCAAAGGTCTAACTGCCATGTAAACTCATTTTAAATGTCATGTCTTATTAGAACCCAATAAGTGGAATGTCTGTTTTCCCCCTTTGGTTGAGCCATCAAATTTGTCAAAATTTTATGATAATTCATTCCATCATTCCTCAGACATTTAAATGACAGACAGTCCTTGGGAAAAAAAATCCCTGTAATCCTACTCTTCATGTTAAACTGCCTCTAGAGAGGTTTTTAAAATATACCACATCATGGTAGGAGCAGAGCCCTAAACTTCTCAATTCCACTTATGATTTGCTGCCTTTTTGGAAAATGACAATAAATTGGCTCTCTACTATTCTTGACCTCTTGACTTCTGAACCAGGGCTGTCCATGCCTTAACTTTGCTTGTTTAAGTCAGCAGCTATCGTATCACTCTGATCCTCTCCCAGAGGGTCTGGAGATTTAAGTCTCCTGAACGGTTTAGCTCCCCCTCTAGTGTTCACTGCTCATCACATTATTCCTCCAAGAAGAAGGGAGAGACATGTCACTTTATAACTTCTCACAGAGACGTTTTCTACTCTTTTATAGCTTAAGAGTATAATGGCAGTGGCAAGAAGATTAAAAGGTAAATAGAACCCTTTAAATGTGTTTTTATTTGGCTTCTTTCAGCTCGCTTTGTAAGAACAAACAGAAAATAACAATGAGGGTGTTAATTTGAAATTAGTGCAAAACAATGCCTGATCTTTCAAAAATATTTAGTGGCATGCGGAGTATCTGAAACAGCACTTAGAAGGCAAACAATAGTATAGCACTATCCCTGGGGAAACATCAATTTGTACATAGGTGAGTAAGTTAATAACTGAAACCAAGGCGGGAGAATTCTTCATTTAAGTGCTGATTACTAACCAAATTTGGGCAGGGGTTTCTCACATATTTCTTTCCTTACTAAGTCTTGCTAGTGACCTGCAAAAGACACCCTTTATTGCTTGAAGGTCAGTATATTCATATATATGCATGCTCATCGACGATTTGGATTTACTTTAATGAAATCAAATCTAAATGAAAATCAGTTAGTCGTAATAATCAAAATCTGGGAGCCCGAAAGGTTAAAAGTTCAGTCTCTTTGTTAAACGCAGCCTTGGACCCTCAGCCAGGCACAACCCAGAACTTATTCTACTGTGGAAACATGGAAAAAATAAACCCCAGCACTTCAGATGAGGGGGCATCAGCATGTCATCTGCAAATCTAAATTGATTTTATTTTTAAATGTACGGTGTTTGAATTAAACTGACGAATGTAAAAGCAGCCCTCCCCTTCAAGTCCCCCTTCCAAATCCCAAACATAAAAAAATGCCCTTCATACAATACCATTAAAAATTCAAAGCACAGATGCTGATCTGCAACAGAGAATCTTTTGTTATCTATTAGTCCAGATAATTTTTTTTAGCTGGTATTTACCTGTGATTCATTTAAGCAACACTTCTCTTTATACAGTAGCGACTGTTTAACTGTACAGAAATTAAAAAAAGGAAAGTTAGACAGATGTCATGCTAAAAATTACTGGGTTTTGTTTTGATATTAAAACATCTATCAAACAATCCCCTAGCAAAATTCTGGTGGAGCAACTCCTACTGTTCTAATGATTCTCTTGCAAAAGAAATGCTGTGGAAAATTATGTTGATTGTGCCAAAATTTTGTTTCAAAAGAATAAAAGAAATCATGCCCTGTTTGATAACTTCTATCTGGCCTACTTAACTTTTGCCTTTTCAATGTGACTTTCCTTCTTTTTTCTTCTTAATGTTAAATATTGCAGCATGTAAAAATTGAAGTAAAAATGTAAAAAGTATCTGAACAAAATCAGACGCTTTAATGGATTTAGTATTATTTTTTCCTCACTTTATTCTTTAACAATGTCAGTATCTGGGTTTCATTTCAAGTCACATTGAAAATTTTTAACTCCCTACTGCAGTGGACAATTCTGCCTTCCGCATGCTTTGGTGAGGTATACACATTAGCAAAATTCTTGTACTTAAAATAAAGAAGCGTTTTAGAAAATACAACTGGGGATTTTGCAAGCTTCTGAAAGTTGTTTATTCTGCTAGTGCTGCAGCAGCCCTCTGTAATCAGAACACATTTAGACTGGTTAGAGCAGTAAGTTGCAAGTATGTGTGGATTATATCTGTGCTGGGGAATTTCTAGCTGAAGTGGACAGAACTATTGAAATTCAGCTTAGTGCAAGCTCTTTACAAAAGTGCAATTTCTAAAGTTCTATAGAAATAAGCTGTATAAGTGCAAAGGTAGGGCATGGATTGATTATTTTGGAAGAAAGCGACAGCTAAATATGAAACTATGAATCACCATCTTTAATACCATTTATCCTATACAGGGCACCGTTGGACAGAGAGCTGAAATATAATGAATGCTGACTAATGAGGACATTAAATCATGCGTGAAGCAAAGACTGATGTCTTCCTTATGTGTAGACCACCTTGTATGCAAAAGCAAGTATCTAAGTAACATGCGCCTCAGTTCCTCAACACTACAGTGCTGGTACCATCCTGTTCTGCTGTCCTCCAGAGAACACCATGGAGAATAACACGTCGTGGAGGCTGAGAAGAAGGTTGCCTGGTGTCACCTTGGCTGGTACCCCCAAAACAGGGGGCAATAGGACTGGCCTGATTCTCAGCGCAAGGAAACAAGTCAGATGAGAAACCCAGCCCGAGGCAGGAAGTAAATAGAGCTCAAACTGTAACTCGGAATCTTACTCAGTTTCTAAAAGGTTCCTCTGGCAAGAAATGTTGTGTGAAGAGGAGCAGGGTGCAGAGAAGCTTTTCAGGAAGAAGTAGGCAGAAAGAGAGGAAATAAAGACACAGTTATGCTATCTACCACACAAGCTTCCCCATGTGGAGGAGTCAGCATAGAGGAACGGACACAGAATTTAACTGAAGGCTTTTGCTCCTGAATTCTGGTTCCTTCAACAGTAAAAGGCAAAATAAAGACATGTATGGATTGCTTCAGACATCTAAGACTAAAAGATGGCATATACTTCAAAATATATATTAAAAAATGGTATTGACTGGTAGTGTAGACATAAAGTGAATAAGAAAAAGGTTAAAAATAAAGAAGGAAAAAGGAATTTTCTCTATCATTGTCCTGGGCAATCAAAATGCTTAAAAAAAAAATAAAGGACATAACAATAGAACTGATAAGGAGTTCTTCATGTTTTATTAATTCATCACACTTACTGTTACAGGAAATTATGCCCTAAATATGTTTAAACTGGCAACTTAATGTACTTTTGAATTTAAAAAAACAACATTAAAAGTAATAATAAGTTTACAATTATAAATCCTACATGAGTTTGATTAGAGAGCAATTCTTCACTTGGCAATTTACTGTGTTTGCAAGGTATCCCATCTCCTGTGGAAGATATTGGAGCATCATTTCAAACAATATAGACACTAAACATGAATTAAAACTCTGTTTTCTATGCTGTCTCTGTAGCTTTTTGAATTAAAAAAAAAGTTGTTAACATAGACATGTACTTTGGAAAAAATTTGAAATTCACGCATCAAATCATTGTCCAAGGAAATCTTATGTGAATGGACAACATTCTCCTCTTTCAACCAGTAAAACCTGCTAAATCGTAGAATCACAGAATGGTTTGGGCTGGAAGGGACATTAAAGATCATCTACTTCCAACCCCCTGCCATCGGCAGGGACACCTCCCACTGACCAGGCTGAATAAGCTTCAGTTCTCTTAAATTCTTTTATCCCTTAACACCTGGAATAGATATGTGATATAGACATCTTGTCTATCAACCTTATAGGACTATAACAATGTTAAATCTGCTGTATCCAAAGTTTATATACAAGTTCATTTGGTAACCCAGAAAATATTTCCTTCTTCACTAATTTCTCAAGTGTAGCTTATATAACTGCATTATATCGTTGTAAACTCAGGAATAAAACATCCTGTTGTAACTTCAATTAAATCAGAACTATTTCTGGCTTGTTTATGAGAGTGATGGGACAGAATGCTGATGTTCTCTGAACTCTCTTCCTACCTACTTAAAATATGTTTTAAGATATTGCTTCATTACTATATATCCGTCTTCTACATTTTTTAAATTTAAGACTGCATAACAAAAGCATTTGCTTAATTTATTTATTTCTTTCCTTGGAGATTATAAGAGAAACTGTTTGATTTTTGCTGATAGGCTTTTTTTTCTTTTGTTTAATTTGGTGAGCGAGTTTATCCATGTGTGTGTTTCTTATATATGTTCGGGAAGGAATTCTTTCCCGAGAGAAAACTTCTGAGTCTAACTCTGGGTCAGTTTTGTGTCCTTTCTTACCTCCTGCGAGAGTTCATTCCATAATTGAGGCTGAGCTTGTGAAGTGGGTAACTTTTTTATTCGGTTCTTAAGCATCCCTCCTGTTAGTCAACAATTGCGCTGAACTGCTGCCATGAAAGGTCATGGAAGGAAAGCCGATCTCTCGGATATCAAGGATCAAACCCGTGGAGGGATCTGAGCAGCAGGCCAGGGACCTTGAACCAGGCACTGCCATCAATACAAAGCCAGTAGGAACGGCAGAGCACTTAAAGCAGCACTGGCTATTGAGCAAACGGGTTGACAGACCTTCTTGGTGGGGCATGTATGTACACACACACCCCCTTTCACACAGTTACTAGCTGGTGCTTTTTCAGGGTGCTTGTTTTCATCCTTAGATATAACGAGCAGCAATAATACTGTCTTATATTTTTCTTCCTTTTTAATTTTGTTAGCAAGTAAATGCTGATCAAGCTGATACACATAAGCACCAAAGCTATCCAATTTTCATTAACATGAACATTCTGAGCTGGAAACAATGCTATCACTTTAGCAGATTTTCCTCTGGAAACTTACTTTTTTTTTTTTTTTTTTTTTCTGGTGGATCTTATCCACATGACTCTTCAGAGAATCAATCAAAACTTTTTTTCCTAGTGCAAATCAATCAATCAATTTCTCATGCCTGACATTGCCTGTTATGTACTAAAGAATCACAAAGCACCCATTTGGATTTCCTTAACAACATGTTTACCTTCCATTTAACACAAAGAGCTTGCAAATACGTTAGAGGACAAATACACAGACATTCACATTACCAACATCTATAAACTGTCCCTCCTCTATTATCTGATTCCTGATATCAGGCCTGCCTTTAAAAGACCCACCTTCTCTACCTTGAAACAGATACTGGTGGCTGGAAAAATTAAACTGTACAGAGCTATCACATTTTCTATACCTTACAATAATACTACAGTTATTTAGAGAAAGAATTCCCCAGGCTCCAGTCATTTACTATCAGATTCAAGCTGTAACTCTGATGGGTAGCATAGCAGGGACAGTTTTCAAGTAATTGCCTTCTCTTCTTTTTTTGCACCATCGAAAGGACAAATAACTCTTTCTGCTTTGCAAGGGTGCCTGACACCCAGAGGAAGATGATGGAGAGGAAATGGTTGATGAACCCTCTACTGACCCTTCTCCCCCATGTTTGGGTTTGGCTGGTGAATTGAAGGGAATGGTATAACCTCTGGTTCTGACTGACTTATTCTGGGCTTTGCTCTGACTCTGTTCATTAAGAAGGGCTAAATCTTTCATTTTCCTAAAACTAAATGATTTATCACTAGTTTTAATGGTCTATATACAGTTAAGGCCTATTATTTTCAGGTTAGAGACTGGCAAAGAAAGTGTAAGATTTAGCACTTTTCTCTAATTCCTTATGCAGTCTCCTGCTCGTGAAAGAAGTTGCAGGTACACACCATTTGAAAACCTAAGCATCTCCAAAAGTAGCTCTGGTTGTATTCTTACATGCATATAGCACTACTGCAAAAATGCTAAAGGACAAAATGTCCCCAGTGCATATGTTCCTAACTCAAATATACTGTAATTCGGAGAAAATTTTGAGGAACAATTTTTTTTCCATGGATGGATGTGAATTGCTTAATGAACTTTCCTTTGGATTTTTTCTTTTCACTGCTGTGAACTTTCTGTTACTTGTCCCTCTACAGAGCTCTTTACAGAGTTAATAGATAAGGCTGAGAAAAATATGGATGCTGAGTTTTTGCCAACTACAACATACTGAAGAAATTAACTTTTAGGGTTTTTCTTCTGTATTTCTTTTAAATTTAGGAGGCATATTTAGGGTCTATTAAAAGCACTGGATTGACAGCCACTGAAACATGTTCAGAAGCATGGGCAGTAGAAATGAAAGTTTCTTTACGTCACTTTTTGGGATGGGTTTTAATCTTTAAGATGAGACACCTGTGAGTTGAAAACAGAAGAGCATCCTCTACATCCATTCAGTACTTCAGTCTCCTCTGCAAGGTGACAGTAACTTTACTGGTTATTTTGAAAAACTCACTGATACCAGTGTGTTAATAATATGATTATGGATTATGGTTAATTATTGATTATGGATCATCCACTAACAAAGAGTCATGACTTTTAGTCAACTAAATAAGGTAGCTGTGCTTTAACATTAAGTTTAAATGTGTCTTTCCTGAATATACTGAATGCATGCAAAAGTAATGTTTCACATCATTGAAATGGATCATATTTTAACTTAAATCTTATGGCTTCTGATTCTCAGAGGCAAGTGATGAATGTACAGTACAACTCATTTATGAGTGAGAGTTAAAGTATCATTAAGTTGATCTGATGTTTTTTCTGATATTGGACAGGTTAGTCCTTTGTTTGGAGAAAGCTACAGCACTCTAAATGCTCCTCCATATTATATCTGCTACGAAGAGGCCAGCTGGAGTTTGGACAGTGCAAAGAAGCCCTCACAAATTTTGCTCAATCATTCTCATATTCCAAGTACAGGACTTGTAGATGGTGGCAGATGTAATAGTGTATGTGAGTACAGTGTGTTTTTCCTGGAATTAGATACACTGATTTCATCAAAAAATCCAGAATTATTGAATACAGTGTTTCTAATTTTTATGTTCTATTATGTAAGAGTGATTAAAGTGCATAGTGTAGAAATGCACAAGGAGATTTTTTTTAAGCTTGTCCAGTGCCCAATATTCTTCAGACTTCTTGGTAATGAAGATAGCAACAAAACTTTATTGATTCTCAGTATGCTACAAACATCCTGGGTTCTTGAGAATAGTTCAGTTTCCTAAGAAGCAACAGCATTATTCAGCCTTTCTTATGCAGCTGTGACTATAATGAAATAAGGGAAGCCGTGTCCCCATAGCCAAAGATCAATATGGCAAACGTAGAGATCTTTAAGACCTGTACTAAAAATCCTGAAAAATATCTGCTTTTCTGTTGAAAAGGCCGGAAAGGCAACTGTGGTGTTTACCTAAGTCTGTGCAAGTTTTTTATGAATTTATCTCACAAAACTCTTAGAATATTCAAATACCAGCAAATAGATACTGACTTGGCCTCATGCAGTGTGAGACAAAATGAAGACACTCTAATGATGCCTCAAAATTAACGATGTTTTATAATGACACTCAAAATACTTTACCCCTTATCACCACAATACTTACCATCTTATCAAGGAGGAGTCTGGATCTGCCATTTGTGCCAAAAATACTGTACAGGGCAGAAGGACAGGGAAACAGTGTTTCTTGACTGTTATGTTCCTATATCCTCTGCATCTTTGCAGATTTTTGATCATTTTCATTCCTTGTAACAGTAGTACATGCTGCATGGCCTTGCATAGTAGATAATTTTAAAATTTGAAGTTAGAACACTGAAATAAACTGTGATGGTTTTTCCGATTTTGACAGCTAATCCTTGAAAAAAATGACCTCCTGAGAAACTCACACCACCCATTTTATTCTTGTGACCACGAGAATTTTCACAACAGCATTTTAACAGATGCAATGTCAGGTTGGGCTGCTCTAAAATCTGAGATAATGTCCTGCAGGCAACATTTTAATTTGATTGGATGCATGCTGATTTTCACCAGATGTAGTCTGTCCCACCTAGGTTTTAAAAAGACTTATCACCCTGTATGATAAAGTAACACAAAACTACCTGTGATTCTCATGTGCACAGACAGTTTGGAAGAAGCAGACCAGAATCAGTCTGCATTGAATCATCCTTAGTCACAGCAAGACGCTGATCGCTGAGAGCATAACATTACTGGACTGCACTGTATGGAAGAGACACACTAATATGAGCAAATGGCATGAAACAGCAGAGGCGCTTCGCTCTGATTCATCATCTCAAGGCTCTACTCAACAGTCAGAGAGCTTACACCATACAGGGGACAGGATATTCCCCTATAACGTGTTTTAAAGTGGAGCATAGGAGGCACCAGTCTTTCCCCAAACTGTAGCCACCATAGCCCTTTCTCAGGGTGCTTGGCATCCTGAAGGCTGGACAGCCTTTTTCTGCTGGCAGAAAGTTGAGAAGATTGTGGACCATCTTCCAAAACCTTGCAGGTATAAGATGGTAATCATGCTGCCCATCTCCACTACAGGATCTTACTGGCCCTAAGATTAATTCTCATGAAGATTTTAAGGCTACTGTTTTTGCAAGTTTTTCTAATGTGCTTGCCGTCCATATTTTCAGAAGGAGCTGTTGGTAGTGGTCATCTTGGTTTTGAGTCACAGAATTGAAACACTTTAAGTCTGATTTTCAAAGTTCACAACGTCCACAAAAGTCAAGCTGCGGCTGCCAGGGTCTTTTACAAACAGGCATAAGAAGGGACAAATTGGATGTTCAAAATCCATGTGGCATTTGCCCCTCAGTATATGAACGTTTTGAAGAAAATCTTGTCAAGACACTTGGCTCCTGTATTATTTCTTCCATCCAATTTCAGAACAATACAATGCTACCACTGTTAGCACTAGCCTCTTTGTGATTTTTTCCACTTGTCCACTTTGAAAAACTGAAGACAGACAACTTGGCTTAAGAGACACATCAGAAATCATGGAAAAGATTAGGAAATGATAATTCCTGACACTCAATATTACATCTACTAGCTACCTCCATCAACTTGTAATTGTGTTTTGTCTACTATAACTTCAAAAATTAAAACCAAACTGCTAAAACTTCTGCTACAGTTTAGCACTGAAACAATCTGCGAGCTCTCATTTACCCCTATTACTGTACCCCCAAACACACACAGCATTTTGAACATGTGTGTGTGTCTAGCCGCTCTTCTGTGAAGAATATATGGTTGAAGTCTTGGCCCCAGTGAAGCCTAGGCCCTGATACTGGGACCAAGGACCTCCAAGAAGATTCAGATAGGATGAATTAAGAGAAGAGTAAGAAGAAAGATGGAATAACAATGACACCATTTTCAAAGCAAGGTTTGCTTGACAGTTCTTTGCAGTAAGAAAATGACTTCGTTTTCTTTCTAAGAGTTTTGTGGGAAGACCAATAAGATATTGCAGATAATGGTGGATCACAGTTGAGAAGTAATGCTACCCTCCCTACCATGCTCATTCACTTGCTGATTAGGAAATCTAAAAGAGCAGAAAGTTTATGTGGTAAGAAACAAGCAGGCACATTATATTCTATAATATCACACCAGATGAATATTGTTTTCTTGAATTGCTCACTAAACTGTAAGGGTCACAGCTGCTGTTCCTATTCAATACTGATCATTACACTAAAAAGACCACAAATGAAGAACACTGCTGGCTTCTAAACTTGGAGAGTGGTGGGGATGACTTTAGTTTGATGTATTTTTAAAAATGTGCTGGGAAAACTAGTATTTTCTTTTAATTAATAGAAGGTGACTTCAATGAACTCTTTGGACCATTTACTGCCTTAATATTCCTCAAAATGCCTTTTGGTTATTCCACTATCTGCTTTGTGTATTATGCTGCTGGGATTCTTCACTTGGATATTGTTAATACACTGAAAATTACTCCAAAAAGTGTCATAAAGAGAAAAATTCATAAATATGGAGTCTATTCTGAAGTCAACATAAGTGAAAAACCAGGAACTTGAAATAAACAGAATTGCAGAAGAAACATGGATGTAAGAGATGGGTGAATCTTAAGGTCAATTTATGTTTAAATTAGAATCAAATAACCATTAAAATCATTTACAGAAGACATCTGGGCATTGAAACTGGATTGCATAAGAAAATTGTTCTCCTTTTCTTGGACTCAGCATTAATACAGTTGCCGTTTCTAAATTACTTCTGAAGATTGCCTTTTGTATTGTAATGGAATTGTTGTGCAAATATGGCTTACTACATAAAATTAGAGCTGTTATACTGTCCCTTATGGTTTTGTGCTAATCTATAAGGAGTTCACTACGTCCACACAAGTCATAGCAGATTCTGCCCTCTGGTGCCCCATGCTCTGTTCTGCTATTGCTTTACTCCATGCAGGATGGCACCAAGAATAAATGCAGCTTCGGGTACTGAAAGGGAAATATATATGTGTGCACACCATATATGCATCTTAAATTTAATATGAAAAAAAATCACAGAATGCTGGTCAATGTGCTTTTAAAAGGAGATTTTTACCATGCAGAATGTTATTTGAGGGTGGTCCAAAAGGACATCCAGAAACAGATACTCAGTATGTATATACATCCACTAAAACTACTAGAAGGCATGCAAAAAATAATTTTCTAAAAGAAATCCCAGGGATGGGAGAACAGGGACCTTACAATAATTATTACTATTTTTCAGGAATGGAGATTTGTTCCTAACCTTATCAGTAAAACAAATTTAAAATAAACTGGTTTTGTTCACTGTGTCTATTATTATAGAAGAAGACATCAACTGAAATCACCAGATTAAGGAAAAAAAAATGTACCAAGATGCTTAAAGTGTAAAAGAAAATCCTGGCATTCAGCAAGATCTGAACTGCTCTTTAAATTTGTTATTATTCAATATGATGAAGTATTTTATCAGGATCTACATAAACAGAACCTGATGGATACTGCTTGTCAGGCTGAATTATTAAACTTTTAGCAGAAGGGAAAAAAGGAAACTGATGGATATTTCCACCTTTTCTGTTTGTGATCAAAACCAGTATGTTTTGTGTATTTAAAATTAACATTACAAGAAAAGCAGTTCAGCTGTACAGACTTGTCTGTTCGTACATGACTGGAAAAAAAAATCCCATTTAAAATGACACTTTAGTGTTGAATTACAGCCATTTCAGTGTGACTACAATGCAATCTTATTCTGTTTATCAGTGTAAAATGTTTTTCTAGCTTATCAAAAATCATATTTTCCTTTTTCTGGTTCATTTATCAACAGAAATAACAGATAAGCCAAACTGAAAACAAAATCTGTGTCCACTGGTTGAACAGTAGAAAATGGTGCTTTCTTTTTATAGGAAGAAATCACCTGCATATACTCCCATTGTCCTTCATTTGGAGTTTATGCATTAACCATGTATGCAACCACTTCTGCAAAAATAAGGAACCTCCACCAGTGTCTATATTAAACGAAAATATCCTATAAGGAAGTATATTACAACACGTATCTGCATTAAATATTATGATCCACATGTTCAACAGCTGGGAGTTTTGGAATGACAGGAACATTGGAAACCAACCAAGGATAGAAGTGATGTTCCAATATGTTTTTTGTCAATCGATACATCATCATGTTTGAAACTTTATACTAATCTTCTTAAGTTTCCTGTAGAACAACACCACACATATATAATCACTTTTGTCTGTACCAACATGAAGCAATAATATGTTAAACTCCTATTCACCCAGAGAGAGCCAGAGTCAATAAAAAGTCCTCATTTCAGCAGAAGCAGGAGCGGAAACAAAAGGATTTAATGAAATGATCTGTTTACAAAATGCTAAGTGAGGGTTCTCTCGGAAAACTGCATTAAATCCAATTCTGTTTTTTAATGTGGCTTGGAAAGCTGTCTCCCGAAGCTCTGTCTTGTCTTTGCAAATGCTGTGATACGACTTTTCAAAAAAACCCACCAAAATAAAACCTGAAGAAAAATACATTTAACTCTCCCCCCCTCAACTTTGCTATGGCTCTCTAAATAGCCCAGAAGAGATAAATCAAAGCCTGAACTGTAACCTTACACTTATATACTTGTTAAATGACTTTTTTACAGTCTGTTATTGCTAGAAATTGGATTGCTTTTAAACTAATGTTGTCTGGCGGGCAAAAGTGAGTGAAACCGCAAAGCCTGGAGGAACACTAATTACTTGTTTTAATTAGCAGCAACTTTCACTAGAGTATAATCTCCCTACAGGCCACTTTTCGGTAGGTGTGGGGGGAAAAAAAAAAAAAAAGAAAGATGTAGAAACACACCAATAATCTCTTATTTGCCCCTAAATGAGAGCTGCGCTCTCATTCCAGCGCAGGCGGAGGGTTGAGCGGGAGCCGCTGCCCCGGGGGGAGCGGGGCCTACAACGCGGGCTGCTCCGCTCCGAGACCTTTAGCAATCACTTGCACAATGCAGCCCCTTATTTTATGCTGCTACATCATAAAAGTGCTCCTTTTGTTACATTTCCCCCCCTCTAAAGGGCCTTAATCCCTTTCTTTTCAGGCTGGCCTGGGGTGAATTCCTCAGGGACATCCCACTCGCCACAAGGGCTGCAATGGCCCACTCGGGAAGCGCTGGCGAAGCTTTCAGCCTTTATTTTTTATTTTTTTTTTATTTTCCCCGCCGCTGCTATCCGGAGAACATTAAATTGCACTTTTCATTCCCCTCGCCATAGGGGGAACCCCCTTAATGATGAGAGAGAGAGAGAAATTCCTTCACTCCCGCCTATGACACCATTTTGCTGCCGAGAGGCGTCTCCTCAGGCCGGAAATCAAACATGGCTTCCAGCAGGTGGACAGTGCGGAAGGTCACGGGCTGAGAAACGGGGAGGCTACGGGGAACTCGGCTTCCCGCAGCAAATTAAGTCGTCTGTGAAACCTTTTTTATTTACCGGGGACTGGATTTATGACCGCTTTTAAGGCCCGAAAAGAGCCTGAATACAGATGTTCCTCATCGAGAGTACAGGGGCCTGCGAGGCTGCGTGGCTGACCCAGACGGTTATTGTTTTTGTTAATAACAGGTGATGTAAATTTCAAGGCCAAAGGAAAGAAAGGGTACTTCTGTTTTGATTATTGCTTAAAAAAGGGCTAGGAAAGATACTAATATCTTCGTTAAACATTGTCTGGAATCATAAGGATATGCTAGATGTATTGCAAATGTAAATAAATTCTGGATATATAGAAGCCAATATAACAATCCTCTTCGTTTTATTAATTTGGAAGAAAAAATATTAAGGAGAAAAAAAGAGAATGTCCTCATCACTGATTTGGGTTACTTTGCCTCGAGCAGACAAAGCTTCTCAAAGGAATATGAGACCTTCAGAGCATGAATTTGGGTTTTCCTAAACTGTAGAGCTATGCCAACTTTTGTCCCATGTCAAACATACGTTTGAAATCTGGTCTTTTTCATCTATAGCTTACTTTCCCTCTTAAAACAAATGCAGAAACTTTACATAAACAAATGGATAAATATTTCCCAATTAAATGTTAATATTTATGTGCCAACCCTTGGTAACTGGAATTTGAGAAGGACAACGTAGAAAAGTGTTCTCCAATTATGAACATACTTTTGAGTGTATATACATACACACATATATGTACACATACATGCATGCTTTTGGGACATTACAGAAATCAGTCTAAAATGGAAAATTTATTGATACGCATCATGACATGTATCTGCCGGTGGAGTACAGAGAGGACGGGACGACTGTTTCCAGAAATGTGGGTTAAGGATGCTGGAGTGACAGCTGCCACCTTCTGATCAAAGTATTCATATTTTGGTCTTAATTAATCTGATGCAACGATACAGGAAAAAAAAAAAAAAGAAGCGTTTTTAACTCCTGTTTTTTGTTTCTTTTGGATTCTGCCTTACAAAGTTGCAAACCTGTACTTTAACCTCTTTATGTGAAAATGTTTTGCAGCATTGTCCTTTTGTTACATTTTGTCATGTATAGGCAGGATTGTCACATTTCATAATGTATTTCAAAAAGCACTTTGTAGCGTACTTCAGACATGAAAGTAAATAACTGCTTTTGTAAAACAAAAAAACCCCTCCATGCCCAGAAGGAAAATCCCCACAAGCTAGGAAAAAAAATAATAATAAAAATCACAAGGGCAAAAAGCAGAAAGCACCAAGGAAAACTCCGGACAGTATCACACAATGGATCCTTGTTTGTGGCATCTTTGCCTAAGAAGGAGAAGTGTCATTCCTCAATAAATAACCTTTTTATTAGGTAGAAACCTTAAGTAGAAAGATATTTGCTGAGCAAATTAAAGCAGCTCTTGTCGTCGTGCATCTGCAGGACCAGCCTGCGTCCTCAGCGAGGGATGAGAGATGGTGGTGGATAATAAGGAATGGAGAATTATAAGCGCTGCGAAAAAAAATTAAATAATAAAATTCGGATTTCTTTGCACCCACTCCTTGGAGGACTGGGGCCGGGACTTTTTTTTTTTTTTTT
>VYZM01008071.1:6740-16938 GCA_013398915.1 Dromas ardeola | reverse complement strand
TTTTTTTTTTTTTTTTTTTTTTTTCCCCCACCACGGTACAGCATGTGCTGGATTTCATTTTCTCTTTTCTCTGCCTCCCTGCGCTGGCTCCAGCGAGCTGGTTGCCTGGAAGACCGAGACTGAGGGAAGGAGAGATTTGAATGAAAAAAGTAAACATTACCAACAAAGACTATAATTGAAAGGGGCTTTGTGAACAAGGGGTGTTGTCGGAGAGCAGAATGGGCGAGGGTGGGGCTGCCTGGGGCTCTTTGTCTCGGCGCACACTGGAGCTGCCTGTAGTGCTGCATTGTACTAGGCAGGAATTTACCATCTCACAAGCAGGCTAATAGCTACCTCCACAAACAAATCGAACTATAAAGCTTAAATATTTATAGCTATTTATGACTCCATTTTAATAATTAGTGGCCACCTCCACTTTCAAGGCCTACTTTTTTCTTTTTTTCTATTTATTGTTTTTTACTTTTTCTTTCTTTCTTTTTTTTTTTTTAATGGACTGTACTAATTGCTTGTTAGGCTGCAGAACACCACTTCTGAAGCTGTTCTGTGGATGCTCTGCCACCCAGAAATGACTGAAGAAAAACAGCTCTACAACAGTTATTTGTAGTATTTGCAATCCAGCAATGATTTAGAACCACAGTTTCAGACGCCCTGCTTGGACGGTTAGAAATCTTTTCCTTTTTTTTGTTTAGGTTTCCCGCAAAAATGGTTTCTATCGTAAATTTAGTGTCACCTGATGTGTGCAGAATGGAAACAGGGGAAATACAAATGGAAAAGAGAAAGAAAAGTGAGGCTTAGAGTGCAGATGATTGCTGCTTACTAACTCCGTGGCTGTGTTTGAAGCAGTTTGTGCAAAGAAGTACAGCTGAACCTGGTGCAGAGTGTGTAACCGTCCTATCACTAAATGATACTAAATGAGGCTTGGAAATAATGTGAGGAGTAACTTTCATTACATCATTTTTAATATAATCCATATACCTACAGGACCTACATGGAGATTTCGATACAGCACATACCTATAAAGTCTCCTTTATTGCATAACCTTAAGCTGCTGCTTGAATTCTTTTATTAAAATTCTTTATATTTTTAAGCTATTGCATGCATATCAATGCAAACAATTAAGCCAGTGAAAACTTACACTATAATAGATAAAGCAAAACACGCACAAAAAAATCTCTTGGAAAAACCTCACTTCACATTTTTAAACTGTTTGCCAACTGTGGCTCCCCTGTCACAATGCTTTTCTATTTGCCCACATGCCGAAGTATAGTTTTGATTCCTGACTTTCTTATTACTATGGTGAAGGCAATAATAGTATTTTTGTTAACATGTTCTCTTTTACTGTAATGCCCTCATAACACTGAGGTAAATCTCATAGCTCAAAATCAGTCCTGAAGAAAATCGGATATTGGTTAAAAGGATGCAGGAAAGTTTTCAGTTCATGAAAGGCTTCACTTTTGAACATTTTTGTTTGCACCTTTTTTAAGGGTCTGATCTAATACTTGTTGGAAACGGAAAGATCTCAAGTAGCTTCATTGGGATTTGAATAAGTCAATAAATCCTTTTTCTCCTCTCTATGCAGCAGCTACACCTCAAGAAAAGTCGTGATAACTACCCTGTGAGATCAGAACACAGCCCTGTAGTTGTAAGCAAAATCGCTCAGTGTGGAGCATACAGAGACGTGGATTTGCCGCATAAGCAGCAGGTTCAATGTTTTCTTCTCTGCGATGCGGTGTGCTCAAATGGTCATATGTTTGAAGGGTCAGGCTTTGGAACATCCTACACACTCTGGTAAGTGCCAGTTATGTGTGGAATGACATTTTTAATCTGAGAGAGAAAAGTGTGTTTTTTCATAATTTTATAGAAAAGTGCTAATAACCACTTCCCGCATTTCTATGCAAACATTTACACCTACATCTAGTAATGCCTTTATTCCATCCAAAATAAAATGATTGGTTGGTCTGCATTCCACAGTGGTAGCAATGATGTATTTAAATGTTGCTCTCTTACTACTTATGAGTGTTGGATACATCCAGAACAATTCCTGATTCTGAGTTTCTGTTGACCTTCTCTTCCCTTAGGAAACTCATGCGCAGCTTTTAGCTGTCAGTGCAAAATAAGGCACTGAAACAGTGTTTTCATATTTTAACATTTTCCCCTATCCTCAAAATTACTAAACAGAAACTGCAAGAAATAACAAAAGCCAACACATGGTAACCAAAAGAAGATATTCCATACATACTTATCAGTTAGGAGACATTGATAAGTGCTATACTACACATTTGTGTAAAAACACATGTGTGATTTCATTAGTTATATTTTGGAAATAAATATCAAGAAATATTCTATTCTAAATGGAAGAACAACACAAAAGAAGGGTATGCCCAAATTTGTTTCATAAAGTATGTTCGTAGTTAGACAAAGTTATGTAAAGGTACAGAAGAAGTTACTGTGTGAAAGTCATAGCGTCTGCTACGCATGGAATTAGAGAATATGTTGATAATGGTCCATTTTGTACTTAAAATTTAGACAGGTCTACTACTTTTTTTGAAGTGCTTGAACTGTTTCTTATCATTTGGACTGTATCTTATCTGCATGAATTTCAGACTTTTCCTAAGTATTGCCTATATTTCTTCAAAAGACAGTAAAATAATCATTCTCCACATGAAGGTTTGTACCATCTGATGTCTCTCTCTTCTCTGCCAAAGTTTCTTTCCTGTTGCTATCAGTACCTGCAAAATCCAGAGACCAGCAATAGCTGGATCCAATACTTATCAATCATTGGGACAGGCTTTAATTATAAAGTGTTTAAATAAAGTTAGTTGCTGATCAAATCTGTCGTAATGACTGATAGGAATTGTAGTCCACTCACTCACAGATAGCTATTGGGGTCATTAGGACCCTGGAGGCTACTACCTTGCAAGAGCATAAAATAGAATTCAGGTTGTGAAAGGTAATATCCTTCAGGTTTGCATCTCTCTAATCTGGAGTCTTTGAGAATTAAAAATTGCATATTTCATTTAAGGTGGCCCTGGAGAAATGATGGCCTCACAAGTCTCTCATGACCTTCAGGCAGTATGAGTACCCTACATATTTGACTTTCCATTTTGGAAGGTGAAGCAAGAAGATACTATTAACTGCAAGGTTCACAAGCTGGTAGCTGGTGGGTCTCTATACAAAATTTGGAAATGTTGAGGGTGCCAAGAACCACAGGTTCCACCCTTCAAAAGCTAAGCACTGGGAAAACCCTAATCACTGGGAGCAAACATGAAACACGCATAAAGAACAGCTTTTTTGGGATATGAGGTTCTGAGCTTAGAGGATGAAGAAACCTCTTCCATTGCAGGTAGTCATTCTGTAACTCCTACTGTTGCAAAGAGAAGACAAATTACCCCATTAGCAGTGGAAGTAATTGATCATGATTTCTTAAGGAGTTTGGTAGGTTCTTCTACCACAGTAATTACCCCTGTCCCCCTCCTATTCCCATAGTGAGATGATGACTTTAGGAGCTCATTCTCACCTACCTGCCAGCTTGGCAACGAGAACACCACGGCAGGTTTCGAGCAATAGGAGCGTGTATCCACTGTCCTGCGAGTGCGTATTGACTGGGCAGCCGCAGTCTGACAGCACTGCTTAACTGATCATCTTGTACTACGGGAATAATTTGTGTTGTCTTCTGTATCGAGTCACTAATTTTCAGGAAACCTGCAGGAAATGAATTATTTTTTAATCTTTTGTGAACGTGTGAAATTTATCTGAAACCTGTTGAAACTGGCCAACTGGTCAAAATTACTAAAGGGGAACTAACAGGCAGACAAATGGATGACACAGCCTTATCTCCCTGGAAACCAGGCCATGTCTTCAAATACCAACTACTGTTGCTGTAGTTATTTCCTCACATGTGTAAAATGTGTTTGTTAGTGACCTTCGCAAAGTTCACTAAACGTCTTGGATGAGACATAATAAAACAAGATTTTCAGTGACTAGCAAGAAAATGAATTTTCTCATTCTGAGTGATTACCTGTTGAATGATGCTTCAAGCATATCTGCAGAATGTATCTTCTTCCTACTAAATATAGTAGAGTTTTTTTGACTTAACTAGTTATCTCAGAACAAGAGGCTTGTCTTTTATGTTCTGCTCACCCACCTCCTTCACTTATGAGCAATATTAAACCCATTTGCCTGCCTGTCAGCTTGTCACACACAAGTTTACATCTATACTCCTGCACTTACCTTTATCTACAGCCCTTATGCACAAAATGCTTTCATAGAACTGATTTGTAGAAAAAGACCACCTTACTCTCTCCTCAAGATCCGTATTTGTCATAAGGCTTATAAGAGATCAGCCAACTACTCAGCCAGTTGTCTTGAAGGAACAGGCAGCTCTTTCTTTTACTGTAAAACAACTCCCATGCAGATGTGAGCGTAGTGAACTGTGCATATTGAATTTCATCTTTTTTTCTGAAATTTTGGGCTGCAGGCTTTTTGGGGCTGAGGTTGCTCCTAAGAGCTCCCTCCTCCTCTTTAAAACCTTAAATATTGTGTATTGTCTGCCGTAATGGGGCCTGTACCCTTAGGTTCTTAGGTCTAAGGTGGTATCATGTGAAAGAAAATAGTACAGATTTCTCATTTCCATTCAACTGGAAATACAGTGTTGCCAGGAAAAGCCTGTTTTGTGAATATCTGAAACCTCCATTTTCCAGTACCATTTGAAAAGAATAACAGGACAGAAAAGTAACATGAGGATGAAAAAGAAATTCTTCCTAATTTAACTGAACTGTGAAAAGTTTGCCTATGTCTAGTAATTCTGGACTATTACTAGTCTTTGTAAATGAAACGGACTGTTGTACAGGTATGTTTTACTGCTGGAAGGAGCCCCACTGAACCCCGTGAGCAGTGGGAAGAGGATTTGGCTCAGGGGCTTTTGTGAGCTCTAGTTAAGGAGTGAGTGATAAAAAGGATGAGTTCATTTTAAGAGTGAACTTGAAAATATTCTACAGAGGTGTAACATTCACACGCTGGAGTAAATATCACAAAGCATCTTTTGCTTCTGAAACCTAACTGCTGTCATAATGACCATCTGCTGGCTGTAGGTTTCTAACATTCCCTGACCTATGACATTTATGACAAATTACGAACCAAAGTGCTAGAGACGGCTTGTTAAAATGAAGCCTGAGGCCCACAAGTTCTCAACCCCTTTTGTCTTTAAAAGCATGGGTTAAATGGGAACAAGAAGTAGTTTGGACAGAAAACAGACATGGCAACGGCTAAAAGGAAATGAAATCCTAATCCTCTAACCCTTTGACTTTTGCAGCTTGCTGCACAGCAATGTGCTTTCAACCATTAAACTACCTTAACCTTCTGAAGAGCCAAATCAGTTCAAATTGACTGAAAATTTGCACATCACCACACAAGCCTTGATTGATTCCTATTTGAAAATTGTATGGAAGACAACCATTTAATGCAATATTTTTAACCAACAAAATATGTTTCACAGTCACCTCCAGTGCACAGTATAATTGGTGTCATATAAAAGCAATGTGAAGAAACACTTTTCAAAGTCACAAAGTTAGTCTAGCTGTAAAACACACTGGTGTCAGTTAGATTTGGACAGATCTCTAGAGTTTCTTCAGGGCTAGCTAATATGTACAGGAGTTTAAAAACATTTTCATTCTTTTAAACTCTTTCTTTGCCATATTCCCCAGCTCATCCTGTTGTGCTGCTTCTCAGTTTTTAGCTTTAAGACGTCAGAAACTCAATTCTTGTTTCAAAATGTTAACTTTATTTTATATTTAAAAAAATGAAATATGGACCTTACTCTAAAAAGAAAAATTAAAGTGGAAAGGGAAAATTGTAATATTTTATCTAATCAGTGCGAAGCCTCTCAAGTTCTAGCAAATGTTACAAAATAATTACCATAAACCCAGTGAAAAAACAAATGTACACACACTATACTTGTAACTCTAATAGACTATGCATTAAAATATCAAAAGAGTAAACCAGCACATATGGATAGTTTGACACAAACACCTGTTGAAAGTTCATGATAAAATTACTCTTTTTTTTTCTTTATATAGAATCTTAATTGAATCAGGATAAATTGGTGTAATAAAAAAAAAGCTCAAAAATCAATACTATTGCTAAGTTTCTGATAAACACATGGAAATAAATTATGTTGGGCTAGAAGACCTCCAGGATTAGATATCTAAAATCTCTGTACATTTCCTCATGCTTTTAAAAAATACTTTTTTTGTACTGTATCCCATGACCTTTACATTAGGTAATGACCTGTGAAAACAAAGTAGGCATTACACGATAATGTTACGTGACTTCATGATGTTGTTTGGTCAAACCACTGCAGCATTTCAGTATTGCAGGAATGAATGCATACACCACCAGCTTCCTGAGCAGAAACCCCCTGCCATGTAACTTTGCTGCACAAAGTTAAAAACAAAAACCTAAATATATAAAATTTAGCAAAAGTATTCATGCAACTTAGCAGGTCTTCTAACCCTTCCTCCCACAGGCTTCTGTTACCTGTGTTTCTTTCCTTTTGTCATCTTCAAGAAGTAGGTCTCTCGGTTTGGTACCTCTATGGTATCTAGGAATTTGCAGGCTGCCATGATTGACTTTGTCTTTGACTATATCTAGCCCTTGGCTTCTCCTTTCACAATGTAATGCAGTCCTGAAATGAATGAAAAGCACCAAAATGGCAGGAAGGAGAGTTTATTTTTAGTCACCTGCTCACCAGAGAATCAACCAGGAGTGTCAACTGAGCTACTAAGGAAAAAAGAAAAAGGTCATGCAAGGAAAAGGTGCATATAAAAGGAGCAAGCAGAAGAACATGATGGATACATAAGACTCATAATTCAGGCAAGAGTTTAAGCAAGTATGAAAATCACTCTTCCTGCATTTTCAGACTAAAGGCTTTGTTTAAATTGGATATGCTTTTAATTTGTTTCTGTTAGAAAAATACCAGACGTGATCTTCATCTCCATAAAGCCCCAGTCACCTTAATTTTCTGCCACATTGATTTACATGAAAGGAAATTCAGGAACATACAACTTAGCTAATGCCTGCTAAACTGTTACCTACAAAGATATATGGAATCACTCACTGTAAATAAAGTAGCCTACATGTAAAATATCTCTAGGGTATTCTTATCTAACTTTGAAAATGTAGATGAGACAGTAAATTATTTTCCTGTCTGACACAGGTCTATAAACTTTTCTTCAAATTTTCATTCCACATCAGCATTAAAAGGCAGGCTTTGCAAAGTTCGCTTGTTTCTTTCTCCCAGAAAAAAGGGGAAGAAAGAGAAGAGAAAAAGGAACTGACACCAGGATAACAGACAGCTCAGTGAGCTCAGGCGTTCACCTAGGGAACAGAAGATTTGGGTTTCATTCTTGTACTGCCAGTTTTCACTTTCCAGTGCTCCACTTCTTTGTGGAAATAACTAATTGTGGTGCAGCAGTCAGAAGACTTGACATAAACGCAAGCACAAGGAGAGGGTGATAAACCTTAAGTCCATAATTGTTTATTTCTGCAAAATGGAATGGCTCCAGCTGATGAGATTAAGACCCAGACCCACTTTGAATCACTCAGGTACGAGTCTTAAGCTTGTATCCCATATTGCCAAGTGAATATAGTGACCACCTGTCCATAGTCCTGTTATTTATCATAAAAAATCATAAAATCATAGAATCATAGAACTGTTTGGGTTGGAAGAGACCTTTTAGATCATCTAGTCCAACCATAAACCTAACACTGCCAAGTTAACACTAAACCATGTCCCTCAGCACTACATCTACATGTCTGTTAGATACCTCCAGGGAGGGTGACTCAACCACTTGCCTGGGCAGCCTGTTCCAGTGCTTGATAACCTTTTAAATGAAGAAATTTTTCCTGTTACCCAACCTAAACCTTCCCTGGCACAACTTGAGGCCACTTCCTCTTGTCGTAGTGTACTAGGAAGGCTGAGAAATTTTTCATATTCAACTTGCTGTGTTCTTCCTTTCTCCTCCCCACTATTCCTTAGAGGTTTGGTTTTGATGAACTGAAATTTTTTAAATTAAGCCCATAAGTCAGAAAAATCCCTGTCTATGCTTCCTCTTGACTGGAAAGAAATTACCATCTTTGGGTAATTCTGGGGTGGAGAGACTTTAAACGCATTTAATTTTATTCTTAAATTAATTATAGAGCTTTTCACGTGCTTAGGCAGAAAAACAAAACAGTATTGCACACTTACAGATGAAACGCCTCAGTAACTTTGCCACCCAAAAAAGTACAGGTATATCCGATTTGACCTCATATACTGAGCATTAGAAGTCATAAAACCGCACCAAAAAGAGTATATCCAGACTGTGGACAGGGCAAACACAAGTTCATAACAAACAGGCAGACAGAAAATCTCTTCTACACCCACACTAGAGCCGGTGCCAGCCTCATTATGCTACTGGGTCTTCTAGTTTTTTTCCATGGCCAAGAGCACATCATATCTAGCTTAAGACAAACACCCCTTCTAACAATTTCTGTGTGTCTGTACATAGCACGTCTTTGATCTTCTAAGTAGTTCATTCATATAGCCTTAGAGTTCCTCTCCTCTATTGTTCAAACGATACCGAAATACGGATTTTGAGTATCTCCATTTTCTGTGTCCTCTGAAAGGCATGTCCAAGAGGCTTGATCATCTGTGAAGTTTGCGCAACAGCCCTCAAAAACCCTCAGCGCTCTGTAAAGCACCTCCAGTTGACTACCACAAATTAGAAAACTTTGAAGACACTGAAAAATGCGGGTCACTGATTATGTTTAGAAATTGCTTTTTTTTATGAATCTGCATTTTCTGGGCTATTCTAAATTATTTTGTCATGAACGTGTGGAAGTAGGGAGTACATAGTATGTTACATTTTGTTTCTGTCTGTTGCTTAAAAGACATCTATATCAATACCATTAAACGGATAAACTCAAAAGTATGCAGGTCATGGAGAAGATAGCTTTCTATGTGAGCAATAGTCCTCTAACTATTGTGATTACAGTATTAATCATGAGTTATGCATCACAGTTCAAACTGTGACAGTATATTATGACACTAAGTTCATTACAAATCCTGTATGAAAGAAAACTACTGGTGTTGGAGACCATGATTTTAAATACCTCTCTGTTTGTCAAAACAAATTAATCATTAAAAATATTAATAAGCAGATTTATTTATGAGATTACATTTTCTCTAAACAAGTTAAAGAACTTCCTCTCAAAAAGTCACTGAAATCCACTTGGATATCTGAATAACAGTCTGATTTCAATTTTGCAAACACTACTGTATACTTTACTACAATCTTTATAGTTTGTTGTTTGCAAAGCCAATCGCATGATTTGAAGCTGTCATGGCCCCTTCCCTCATATGTTTTTTGTAATCTACTAAAACCATCAAAGCAACCCCATGACTAGGGTCCTGTCTACAAATAATAGCAATAAAAGACTCACTTTGGGTGTTATGTAGAGGTCACAGATACCAAAAATTCTTCCATATGGGTTTGAAGCTCTTTAATCAGATTTATACAAGCAGGTTAGCCCTTCCTGCACCCACTAGGATCTTGGCCTCGAAGACAATTCGATAGAACCAAAGGCAGGACATGTTACAGCTCCTGCCTTAGGCTTCTCCCACGTGGAAGATAACAGTCTTATTTTTTAGCTTTGTGAACAAGATATTGCTGCAGGAGGGCACTGAGACTATACAGCATGCTACCGTTTTCCCCTGCTACCCGTTTGAGCTCATCTGTCCTAAGGGCTTCTCCTGAAAGCTTTTCTGCTCTGGCCGTGGCCTGTCTGGCTCAGAAGTCCCTCTGCCAACAGAGAGGTGCTTTGGTAAAGCATTGCTTCTGTGAAGCACTTTGCAGCAAGAATTTATCTTCTTGCTGTGATGAAGTTGGTAAATTACAAGTTATACCAAACAGAAAGTACAGAAGATGTGCTTTTATAAATATCACCTAAATGGAAGTGGTAGACACAGCTCAGCTGTGGCAGACTTTTCTCCTCAGTGCCTTGATACCATGACTGTTTTGCCCACACCGCTGATGGAGCTGGAAACCAGGAGGGGATGGCACAAGGCTGAATGCTTAAGCTATGGGCTTCCTGATTTCTCTTGAAAGAGAAGTTAGATAGATAGTCAATGTTCTAAAGGAAATCATTCCAAAACAACAGT
>VYZM01008070.1:73080-86392 GCA_013398915.1 Dromas ardeola | reverse complement strand
TTCCCTATACTCTTCCCAGGATACCTGTCCCTGCTTCCACTGCCTTTGCATCTCTTTTTTGCCCTTCAGTTTGACCATCAGGTCTCAACTCATCCATGCTGGTCTCTTGCCTTCCTTCCTTTCATATATCTGGGGATTAAGAGCTCTTGCGATCTGTGGAAAGTGTCCTTAAAGACCTGCCAGCTCTGTTCTGCTACCTTGTTCCTGAAGGCAGTTTCCCAGCGGGTCCTATTGACTAACTTCCTGAAAAGCTGGAATTTTGTTTTCCTAAAATTCAGAATCCTGACTTTACTCTTCCCCTGACCCATATCCCCCAGGACTGCAAACTCCACCAGTGGATGATCACTGCAGCTCAGACTGCCTTCAATCTTGACGTCAGCAACAGTCTCACTTTGTTTGCTGACTAACAGGTCCAGTATTGCCTCTCCTCTGGTGGGGCTGTCTATTACCTGGCTTAAGAAGTTATTTTTTGATGCACTCCAGGAATCTCCTGGATGGCCCATAGCTCATCATGCTACTCCTCCAGCAGACGTTAGGGTCGTTGAAGTACCCCAGTAATGTAGGCCATCCCATTATCAAAAAACCCAAAAATGTGACACACCACCAGCCATGGAGCCACATATTCATAGACTGGGCTCATCTGTTTCTTCCAATATCACTGCCTGCAACTGAGAGGAGACAGCAGAAAATAACCTGTGTTCCAGATTCCCTTACCAACTATCCCAAAGCCCTGAAGTTTGTTTTGATCCCCCTTGGATTATGTGTTGTGGCTTCATCGCCAGCCACATAGAAGAGCAGCAATGGGTAACAGTCCAAGTGGATAGCAGGCTAGGAAATTTCCTAGAGATGTCCTTAACCCAGCAGACTTCCCTAAGAGGAGGGTCTGGACAACATATTGGACCCTCTGTTCCTCTCAGGTGGTCGTGATACAGTGGGTAGGCCTTTCTGACCTTGGCAGCATCTCTAGTGAGGATGGACTATCATCCACATCATCCTCCATTGACTGGCCTTCCACATCCAGAGCCTCGTACCTGTTGTACAGAAACACCTGGGAAGACGGGGTGGGAAAGGAGGGGGCTTGCCTGATGCCCTGAGCATGGACTTGCCTCTGTTGTCTCCTTTCCTTTAAGCTACTGCCTTCAGAATGTTGGGGAGAGGATACAGGGTCCCCTTGATTTGGGGTTTTTCCTGGTGATTGTTCTTGTTTCTGTCTGAGTGAGAGCAGAGCATGGTTCCATCAGTTTACCACTTTCTCAGGCTTCCTGATGCACTTTAACCTTTCTACTTCCTCTCGTAGCTCTGCCACCAGGCTGAGCAGATCATCCACCTGTTTATCCAATATGGCTAAATGACTCCAGTTTACAATTGTATCACCATCTGTAATGTAGGATTTTTTTCTTGTTTCTACAGTAATTACTCACACCCCACACTATTCCCTTCAACTGTTGTGTTTTTTTTTCCTTCACATGAGCCAAATATATTTATCTACCAAGCCTATGTACTGTAGCTGTAGAATTATCTTTGTCTTTCATGTATAATTTCTTTTGCAGTCAAGTGGAATAATTAGTTCCTTTTCTCCAACAGATGAAGCATGTCTCATCTTCAGTGCTTTAAAATGGAACTCTTTCTAGCTGAAAATGCCTTCTTGACTGATGTAGGGGTCCTTGGTTGTTCCACAGCTCTGCAGGAACTCATAATATCAAGATTTCTCACCTCACTGAATACAAGGGATTTATTTTTTTTCCTGTCAATACTATTCTAGAGATCTTAAAAATTAATACATTCTTACTGCATATCAGTAGAAACCTGTAATATTCATAGAATGGTTTCAGCTGTGATTGTCAAGAGCATAAGCTTTGGTTTAGATCTGTTGCTACTGATTCCTATCATTCCTTCCTTATTCTCAAGAGTTACATTATGGTGCTCGCACTTTGAACAGTATGTCATTTGTACATATCATTCCATTTAAATGTTACACCTGTCACTGGGATAAAATACTGGAGAATTTCATTAGAAGTGAAGAATGTGGTTTTACATTCAGCATAAGGTTTGTTGTTGAAAATCTTTGTTAAAATGGAATTAATTTTCATGCCAGAACTGATACTGAAATAAAAAGTCCCACTCAAACAAGTACAGATTTGGTGAATTTTGTCTGAATCCAATCTACATCTACTTTTTTTCAGGAAAGGAAGAATATGTTTCAGCTTTACTGTAGCTGAATTAAATCTGGGCTCTGCAAATAGATAAAGATGTAACAATTGTCTGAATTTCACAGTTATCAGACTGCTGGCATATGCTGTATGCAGATGAAAAACTTGATCAGGACAAATTCTAATCAATGAAGAACATGCTAGTACTATCTATCTTAGCAATGTCTTTTGCACAATTGAAAAAAGGTATAAGAGCAAATGTAGAATCTGTTAAATTGTACACAACTTCACTACATTGCAATCATGAAAGAAAAATTAAATCTTAGGTGGAACAGGCTTTTCCTTTTTTTTTTTTTGTTTCCCCCCACCATGCATCCAGTGTTAATATTATGCAGTCAGCAGAGGAAGATGAAAATAAAGAAAAGAATATAACAACCAAATTTGATATAGTGAGAAAAATAATTTTTTACATGCAAATGAAAGACAAAGATTGTTATTTGCAAATTCAGAGACACAGTCTTTTCTCTCAGAAGAAAAAAAAAAGACAAACCAAACAAAAAAAAAAACAGCAAAAAACCCCCCAAAACAAAAACCAAGCACCAATCCCTCATGAAGCAAAAGTCATAACGAACTAAACTCAACTGAAGAAAAGCTAAGGATATGACTTTCAATTTATCTGTTATTAGTTCAACTATTAAATTAAATATTACAAGAAATCTCACTCGAAGAAAAACTTCAAAATATTTTTCTGAAGTAAACGAACATCATTTTCAAATCTACGTGAATTGTGAATGGCATTGACTGCATTTTGAAACATTCCAAAATAAACTATATTCACAGTAAACATATTTAATATTTACTCAGACTACATTATCAGTTCTGTAATTATAGTATCAATTTATCACCAAAGAACTGGAATGCAATGGGACATATTAATTAAAAGCCATCTCTTAATTGTACGCTAAAAAGTGTAAGACAGACGCTACTTTCCCGAAGGCAGACGGAGGATTGTATTTACAATTCAGTTATGGACAGGTGCCCAGATTTTAGCTTATCTATCATTTGCTACATGCTGAGTTGGTTGCATACAAGCTGCCATTACTAATAGTTTGGGACAGAGCCATGAAATTTCAAGTACTGTATATTTCAGGTCAGAGCACAATCTAGTTAGTGTCATCTGAAATGCACCCACCATTCCTCTGCTTAATAAAGCCTGCTGGTGACCAGTTGAACTGCAACATTGATTTACTTCTATTTATTTTTTTTTTTTGCTGTATGCAAAAAGTATTTCTTTTTTCCTATGCTAGAGAAACACAGTTCTATTTTTTGTCTAAAATCCTTTGTTTTCTGGTATGTTTGTAATTTAATTTTCAATATCATTCTTTGCACATACTATCCAGACTAAACACCTGTAGTTTGCAGTATGCAATTACACAGATGGCAGAAAAAATAGCTTTCATTTCAAATAACACATCAGGTTCAAAAAAACCCAAACTTTTGAAATAAGTTAGAGCAGATCTAGTTTTTGGCTTTTCATGTATACTGCATAGGACTGAAGGAACATCGCAATGGGTCACTGCAAGGAGGATTGGATGCTACAAATGTATTTTACCAAACACTTCAGAATTTCCATTTGAACTTTAAGGTCAGTGAATTGATGGCTTGTTTAGGAAGTGCAGATCAGGTATTATTGTAGTGACAATTTCAGCATGGAGAGATGGAATTTGGATACTCTCATCTGCAAAACCAGTTTTGTTCGTTTGTTTGCTTGTTTGTGGAAAAACATTCCCAAAACCATAACACTATACTGGGGAATTTAGATTATTACTTTTATACATTTTTTTCCTAGGGTGTAAACCATGTATTTTCGATAGTAATTTGGTTCCATTTGAATCTATCAGATTTGAAAGCCTAGGGCTGGAAGCCTAAAGATTGGGAGTAGTTTCAAGTGTTTTCATAGACATTTGTTTTAAGCTTTTATTTTATGTAGGAGACTAGAAGCAGCAAATGCTCATTTAAACTAGCAAGTGGAATAATTGAATAAAAAGTATTAATGACCTTGACTAGAAGAAATGACAGCTTGCATGCCAAGGAATTTTAGTGTACCAAGAACTGGAATTTTTGTGTGAAGCTCCCAAGCAATTTATTTTCTTACTGTCATCTATAAAAATATGTCCATACCCAGGTTTGTCTTAAAAGTATTTTGAGAGCCCAAATTGTGCCCTGCTTTCTGAGATTCAATATTACCAAAAATCTGCAGCTTATCTTTACACTGACTGCAGTACACATGTATAACTTGTAAGTGCTGAACAGGATGTAGCTATTAATTGTTTCCATATCGTTATGGAAGGATTTAGAACTCTTAGAAGATTTTTTAAAATTTTTTTATCTCTATTGTTTAACAAGTCAGAAAGTAAAGTGTGTTTAAGAAACATATGCTTACTCTGTTGGGTTTTATTGTAGTACATTGAGAAATAAACTCTCTGTCATACTATCCTCTGGATATTTTAGATACACATACATGGATATGCCACAGGATCCATTAAAGACTTCACCCTTTAGGAAATACTGACCAAGGGCCAGTTTTGGTGTCCTAGTGCATCTAGAACTTGTAGATGCTTACTCTAAGGCAGCTGAATCTAACCTTTATGAGGAGACTAAAGGGGCTTGCACATGCATGAAAGACTGATTTTGTTGAGAAGCAGGGTCTGTAAGAGCCAAAGCCACAATGACTGAGTGAGATACTGGCTTTACATTGGTAATAACTGAATCCTATTGACAGCCAAGAATTTGGTTAAAGCCATTGTGCCATGCCGTGATACCATTATTAAGCTTAGGTCAGTCTTGTCACACAAAACCACTGTCTTTTTGTAGTAGATCTGAAAGTCCAGGGAGCGATGATAAGTGACTACATGGTTTATTTCCATTTTTAATGTTCATAGAATCATAGATTCATGGAATAGTTTGAGTTGGAAGTGACCTGCAAAGGTCATCTAGTCCAACCCCCCTGCAACGAGCAGGGACATCTTCAACTAGATCAGGTTGCTCAGAGCCTCATCCAACATGACCTTGTGCATTTCCAGGGATGGGGCCTCCACCACCTGCCTGGGCAACCTGTGCCAGTGTTTCACCACCCTCATCGTAAAAAATTTCTTCCTTATATCTGGTCTAACATCTAGCGTTCACATATTGCATATTAAAAGAATTAATTAATAGTTTTTAAAAATATATTTAATTAGCATTAAAAGAATATTATTACAAATATAAGCAGTATGTAGGTAGTGTAATACAATGGTAACAAATATCCAGATACTGTGCTAACATACTTACATTGAAAAAAAAGTTTTGTTCTTAAGCATGGATTACTTGGTCTGGATGAAGTTAAATTTTCATCCTCTCATAATCTGGTCACTGCTTAAATACTACCAGGAGTGCCTAAGGAAGCATTAGAAATTAATACAGCCTTTTGCCTTTCTTGCACACACAGACACACAAGACATACTAACCTGTTGTCTTACTATGAGTGATCGTTTGAATATTTTAGACCTACCGTCAAACTAATAACGCTGTTATGTTGCAGGTTTAGGACTACATCCTTTGTCCTTCTGTCATGGGTTAGCCTTGACTAACAGCCAAATTCCCACCTAGCCACTTGTTCTCTGCACTCCTTCAGTGTGACAGAATGGGGAGAAAATAGAACAGGAACAAGGGAGTTTGTGGGGTGAAATAAAGACAGGGAGATCACTAATCAATTGCTGTTGTGGGCAAAAACAACTTCACTTGGGGAAAATTTACTGCTAATTAAGAGAAAAATGTAATTACTGGTTTGGGTAGTGGGAAACAAACCAAAAAATCCCATTAAAACAGCATCTTTCCTCCCCCTTTTCCTGGGCTTAAGTTCACTTTGTCACTCCAGACTCAGCTACCACAGCCTCAAACAGGGTGTGCAGTCAATCCATAACAGTTTGTCTCTCCTACTCCTTCCTCCCCACACTTTTCCCTGCCTCCACCATGGTCTGTCTCCTCCAGGTGTTGCAGGGGAACCTTGCTATGGCCCTGAAGCACCACTCCCCTCCTCCTCCTTCTCTGATTCAAGTGTTCACTGAGTTGTTTATCACTCTTTTTTTCTTCACTCCTCTCCACCAAGCAGCATTTTGCCCTTCCTTAAATATATTTCCCTGAGGTGTCCCCACCATGGCTGCAGGGCTCAGCCATGCCCTGCGGTGGGTCGGTGGGAGCCTTCTGGAACTGGCTGGAAACCGTCCGCGTCCAGCTTGGAGCAGCCCCGGCCTCTCCTCATAGAGGCTGTCCTGCAACCCCCACTGCCAACACCTGGGCACCAGCACCCCGTACACCCTCACGCCCAGTACACCCTCATAGCATGAAACTACTGACAGAAGTGAAGAAATATTTTTTTTTAAGTTGTTCTAGACTTCTTTTTTTCTTAGCTGAATGACCTTTTCCTTGCTAGCTAGACTCCACACCTAGGTATCACCCACTTTTACAGGCCTTTTGAATTTTTTAAGTAGTTAGAAACCTAAAATATGTAAAAATAATATCAATACATAACTTCCCCATAATATATATCATAATAAAAAATAAAACACAAGATAATAAATATGAGTCCTGTATCATCACTTTATAGCTTGTTATAAAAAAGGTATGCTGAGAAAAAATAGCAGATGACATAACAAACCACTGGCAGAAGAAGTAGAGCTGGTCTTCTTTACAATGCTGAATCCTGTGTTCTATGCAATAATCCCAAATTAGTATTTAAATTTATTCTCAGTTGAAGCATCCTGCTTAAGGACTTTCACTACAAGCCCATTTGAGTGACTTGCAGAAGTACAGTACAGCATTTTCAAACCGTTCAAAAGATCCCACGTTTGAAAAGAAAGCAGATAATTTTTCACTTGCTATTCTGGAGCATTATACATTGAATTTCAATGTATAAATTGAAATAGATCCCTTTCTCATCGTAAGTTCAAGTGCTGCACAGATTGTTCTCTTCACTAAAAAGCTGGCTGGAATTTACATGTTCCTTTAAAACATTTTATTAGACTCATTAAAATAATAAGCCCTGATAAATTCAGAGTAAGACTACAGTCTGATCACTGATAACCTCCTTCTGGACTTCACAACTTAAAGCTATTAAGGTGTTATAACTTACCGAACATGCTCAGGGAGCCTTGAACCCTCCCCTGGAAGATGCCAGGGGAAAATAAATCAGCAGCTGATAATTTTTCATCTTCATGCTTGGCTGCTGTCAAAATAATCCCTACATAAAATGGGATTTTCCAGGCAGGTGGCCACCAGGAGCAGTTGGTCTCACAGGCCCTCTAAAGTCAGAACTTAGAGCATTCAATTAAGACAGTTTTTCAGTGTGTTTTATAGCACTTTTGTGACTGGATTGTAACTGTGTTATGAGTGAAGTTTCTTTATATTGCATTAATTGCTTACCCTAAAGTTGAAACTGCTGTGATGTAACTGTTTCATGGAAATGCTAGCACTTATTTTATTTTCCATCATAGGGACTGGGTGGTAGGTAACATATTTGTCAACATTGTTGTGATTGACAGGAAAGCAGAAATCCAAAATACCTAGCAACTCTTTTGTGAAGGCAACTCAAGGCTTCTTCGGAAAATAGACATTTGAAGAGAAGACCTTGTTAGTTCCAAGAAACATTTCACATCAACGAGAAAAAAGAAACATAGTCATATTGTCGTAGAAAGACACTATAACAGATATCATATATAATTTGTCATTAACAAAAAGGTACATAATTTATATAGCCTTATTGCTGTAAAATAACTACTTAGTAGTACTTCCCTGTTTCTCACCAAACAAGGCAAGCACAAGAAGGTAAATTGTATTGCCTTTTTTTTTTTTCTTTTTCAGTCAAATGTAAGTATAGTGAAATGAAAAAAATACGTGTAAAAGAAATGGTTTCCATTGGCTTCGCACAAGAGGTATAGCAGAAATAGCAAAACTTTAATCCCTTAATAACAGAAATATTACACATACAAACACATTTCAAAATGCTTCAAATCTGGATGACAAACATGGTATTCTATTTAAAAAAAACCTCAAACCTGCTACAGTTGACTTGCTTAGAAAAAATAATTTAACAAAAATTTAATATTTTTTTTTTTTATGTATACAGGTAAACAAGAAATGTAAGAGAAAAGAATATGAACTCATAAAACCACACTGAAGTGTTTGTGACAATTAGGGATCAGATTAACACAACAGGTTAAACCCTAATGTAGATTTCTAAACCCTATAGGTGCCTCTCAAAATTTTTTTTTTTCCTCAGCCTGAACATTAGTTGGTGTCAGCTGAGTTAATCTTTTTTTTTTTTTTTTCATCTAGTCTGGAACCTTGAATACAAACATATTTTGCTCTTTAATTTTATAACCATATAATATCCAAAGAGTCATGAAAATCTACACATAAAACTTGCAACAATATTAACATGAAAGACTGATATAAAAGGTTCATGAATTACCTTCCTCCCCCTGCCAATAGAAATCTTAAATCTCTGAGCTTGTGAGACAGAATTTGCATTAAGGCATTATTTGGAATGCTGGTTTTTGATTTGTTCTTTAAGGAATTTGAGAAATGTACAAAATCCACAAAATCTGTGAAAGTCTCAGGTTTTGGTCCTACATTGGCCATTCCAATAGACAGTTTAATGACCATTAAAAAATGTTTAATGAAATTAGTTCTTCTAATTACAGTACTATCAGGCAAAACAAAGTCAAACTTTGGGTGTCTCTTTCATGAAAACAATCTTGCAATTTATTTAAAAAAAAAAAGTTCGCTTGATTATTAGTTTATTAAAAAATCTTCTGATAATATACTAAAACAAATGCTCGTCTTGTTAGTGTTAAAATAGGAATTTAACAATTTATTTAGAAAAAGAACCAATTAACTCTTTAGAAGTTCATTTGCCCAGCTAACTCTAGGTAGATATTTTTTTTCTCTCTGATGGAAGGATTAATTCATTTTTAGTGCACTGGTATTCAAACTTTTTTGTATTAGCTTTTAATAAGCCCACCTCATCCTTTCCTGTCCTCTACTTCCAGTTCCTCAGTAACTAATAGAGGTTGTTTTAAAATTACGTTAAGGAAAAAAATTAAAATATCTCTAAGTTCCTTATATATAACAAGAAATACAGTTTATTTCCTCCCCTACCCCACCCCCATTTACATCTTAGTGCTGAACCTTATCAATCTGTCCACTCCAGGGAATTTTTCTGGTTTGGTTCCTCCAGTGTGTAGATTTTCTGTCCAATGTTAATATCAGCCATATAGAAAATTAAATTCACCAGGCAATCCAAAACAGCCACACATGGTATATGAATACATGTGGGTTTTTGGTATATTCTGTAACCACCTAGAAACAGGACAAGTGGTCGTTTCACAAGCTTGACATCCTCAAACAATCTTATTTAAACTATAGATAACGTCTGCTGTAGAAATAAAGATATTGCATACACAGCCACAACTCATTTTCTGTTCACCTTTCTCTTGAAAACTACTTACCTAAGTGCATGAAAAAATACTCATACTGTTTCATGCTGTTTTGCTTAAATTTTTTTTTTATATGTAAGCAATATCAACGAAGAAGTCAAGGCACCAGAAAGTGAAACCCTACAGCTAATAAGTCCAATTATCTCAATACCATTGGTTTCAGCAGTTTGTGAATACAATGTGGAATTCTCTAATGCTTCATACAGCAATCTTGTTTACAATAACTACCTACACCTTCTCTATTTCTAGAGAAATATTTGATTGGCATGTGGAACTTCTAGTACTAGAACTGAACAAGAAAATTAGTGAGCTTAGGTGACAAATTCATAAATCAATGTACCATCGATTTATGGTGTCATGAAACCATGTCATGGTTTCAGCGGGGAATAGAGTTGACTTTTTTGCTAGCGAGCGTTATAAGCTCTGTTTTGTATTTGGGATGAGAAAAACTGTTGATAGCATACTGATCGTTTTGGTTGTTGCTGAGCAATCAAGGCCTTATTTGTTCCTCATACCACCCTGCCAGTGAGTAGGCTGGAAGGGCACAAGAAGTTGGGAGGGGATACAGCCAGGACAGCTGACCCTAACTGACGAAAGGGACATTCCATAGCATGTGATGTCATGCTCACTATATAAAGCTGGGGGAAGAAGAAGGAAGTGGGAGGACATTCAGAGTTATAGTGTTTATCTTCCCAAGTAACTGTTACACTTGATGGATCCCTGCTTTCCTGGAGACGGCTGAACACCTGCCTGCCAATGGGAAGAAGTGAATGAATTCCTTGTGTTGCTTTGCTTACATGCACAACTTTTGCTTTACTTATTAAACTGTCTTTATCTCAGCCCATGAGTTTTGTCACTTTAACTTTTCCAATTCTCACTCCCATCCCACCAGGGGAGTGAGCAAACAGCTGTGTGGTCCTAGTTGCCACATGGGGTTAAACCACAACATATAGTCATTCACTCAAGCTAGGATGAAGCACACTGCTACACCACAAGGAACCTAATTTGAATCAGCTAAAAACATCACTGATGAAAGATTAATGACATTCTGTCTTTTTTTTCTCCCAAAAAGTTAAATAATTTTATTCAGATTCATTAGATAAAATTATCATTTACTACGGAGCATTTTAAAATACATTGTGTGTAACTTTCTATAATATTAACTTCACAACCAATATCATTTATGATAATAAAATCAGTGTAAAAAAGCCTTATAAGCAGATTCTTATGGATTCTTCTCCATTTTTCTCTTAGTTCAGCTTGCTGAGGAGTGATTCTGCACTCTTGTGAAGGCCTCCTGAAAAAGGACAACTTCACAGCTCCTCCAGAGCCTTTTTGTGTGCCACTTACATGCCTGAGATGTAAAGGCTTCCCATTTTAAACTCTTGAGGCACCATACAAACCAGTTGAAGAAGGTTATTGGAAAAAGCCAACACGAATTTACCAAAGGCAAATCATGCCAGACTAACCTGGTCACTTTCTACAACGAAATAACATCTTCTGTTTAGCAGGTGAACTGTTAAAAACAAAGATCCTGTTCTTATACAAGTGGGTTTAACAATTGAAATAGACAATGGGAAAAAAGTTTTGTACTGTGTAGTTCAGAGGATGATTTTCAATAGGTTTTGTAAACTTTAATAGGTCACGCAACAATCATATGAGTAATGCACAGTTATGACCACTAGAAGAGAATAACAGCCTAATGTGAGAACTTTGGTTTTGAAAAAAAGTTGTGTTAACACATATGGGACTGCCTTTTCTAGGTATGGAACATATATTAAGGAAATATAGTAATACAAAATCTCTTGTATCATTTAACAGTAAGATTTGACCCTGACCTGACAAAACCACTTATACAACTCAGTCTCTGAAGACCAGCTATCGCTATTCAGAAAGATGTCCAACACAGAAGGAATCTGACTGCCCTAAATTTCATTCCTTTAGGCTCTGCAACAGAATCTATGAAACTGAGATAGGCACCTACATTTCCTATACTAACTGCAGGGATTGAAGCACCTCATTATGGGATTCATAGCACACAGCACTGCCTAAACAAGGAGAAGCTGAGGGAATAAATACATCTTAAATCTCAGACTCAGTGTATTCATTTATTTTTAAGTGACATTTCTGAAATCTGTTCCCACTGGATGGCTAGCACAACACCAACTCTATAATCAGAGAAGCAACTGTGTCTAATTGTCAGAAACTGGAAAGATATAACTTCCTAAAGTTTGCATTTTCCCTACCCATAAATACATATTCAAGAATCTCAGGATCATGAAAAAGCATCGCTACGGAGACATGTAAGAGGATTTCCATATATAGCCTTGAGCACTAAGGTTGTAATTTCTTTTTCTTTCTCTAAGAATGACATTAGACATGCAACCTACATTTCTAAAGTGATCTGGGAGTATCTCCAGGGAGAGAAAAATAAAACCAAGAGAGAAAAGAGACAAAAAGAGGCCAGAGGAATAACAGAGAGAGGGGGGGAAATGAAAGTAGAGCCTGACAAGCAGGACAGAGTAGAAAGATGAGAAGACAAATACAAGCTTTGAATCCATACAACAGCAAGAGGTAAATAAAAGGATTAATACAAATTGTAGAGAATTTACAGAGATTCATAAATCCATATTTTAAGGTAACACTAGTATTTACCAACAGTTTACAACAGAAATCTGAAAGCTTCTGTATAATTCCTATGATTTCCAAGTTATAACAGGCTGTGTATTATGTCTGCACTTGCCTTATGCTGAATTTTTTAGAGTAGCAGCATAAATGACTTCATTAGCTCCCTGGTACCCTGTTCCGAAATGAATCTATAAAGCCACAGTCATATATTCCTTTAAATCCTCCTAACATCTCATTTTCACCATGTTGTTTCAAAAATATTCCCAAACAGTAGCAACTGCTACTAAAAATAATAGCAGTATTTTTAAAAGAAATGTAATTGTCAGGCACAGGACAAATACAATTGTCACTCCAGTGACACTGGACTACTAGATATTTTTAATCTCTATATCATCAATGTAAATCATGGTTACAGATGGAAAGAAAGCTCACTCAAGGAGGAGAAATGTAAGAAGTTAGCAGCAGAAGGGTAACAGCTAACCAAGAGCCTGAGCTGGAAACAATGTCTGTAACTTGTTTCCCAGTAGAGAAGGCACATGTTATGATAGGACATGCTTTAATGAGCACAGGTAAGATAGGACAGTTGTCTGAGATTTTAAACCAGTAAATGCCAGGTTTTTTTTTCTTTTCAAATATTTCACTTTAAAATTCTGCTTGTGTGTTACATCCTGATAGTAGTCCTTTCACCGGGTAAAGCTTGCAAGTGTCCACACTGCTGTTAGTAGTATCTATCATGATTAGCAAATTGAAAAGAGTAAACTGGAGATCTGTTGGCATCCTGGACTCTCATACCAGAGCGACAACAGTAAATGAGTCCTGAAAGAGGTACTTTGCATAGACCTTTCTGGCAAGGAGTTTATATGCTCCTCCTCCATCTTCCTTTTTTGTGGAAATCTATTTTCAACAATGAAAGACTAACTAGTTCTGGCAGTCCTAGACTGACAAGGCCTACTGGTGAACACCTATGAATTACTGCTTTCATTAAATAAAAAAAAAAAA
>VYZM01008070.1:46526-69153 GCA_013398915.1 Dromas ardeola | reverse complement strand
TTTCCCTCCTCTCCTCTGAAGGAGAGAGAGGACAAAGAGCGCAACTGTTGTTCATTCCGTGGCTGGTCCATCCCAAACCATGACATTAATATATCAAAATATGTTCAAATTACATATTTTGCAAAGACATCAGAAAATTTTTAATACTAAAAAATAAAGAGGGTTTTGGTTGGGTTTTTTTGGAGGTAGATACAGATACAAACAGATGCACATACACATGCACCCATGGAAACAACAGAATGAAAAGAAAGTTAGATAGCCATGAACCTAACAACAACCTAAGCAGAGAAACAACACATACTCAGTTTTTTAAGATGATCAGAAAGTTTTCTTTATATCAAGATTCATAGAAATGTCACAGCATTTTATAGCTAACTACAAATTCAAGCCTAAATGATTTTTTCCATATTTTTATTGTGCAGCAAAACATATTATGAGCTTAATATAGGCACATAAGAACAGCATAAAGGGATAAGACTAACGGTCACTTTAGCCTGGTATTCTGTTTCTGACCACAGACAGAAATAAATGTCTGTGAAGTATAGAAGAATGGGACAGGCATACAATAATATTTCCCTCACCATATACTACCATCTTCCAGTTATCTGTGCTTCTAAAATAGAGTAAAATTTCACGCCCCGTCTAAGAGACCACAGACCTAGATATCTTCATTATTTTAGAAAAAAAAAATTTGCATTTAAAAATCAATGTAAAGGTAATCTGTGGTCATTCTGGACTGGTTATTATTGCTATCAAATATTATTCTGTTAATAATTGTTAAAAACTATGATCAAGAGTTTCAATTATTTTTCTACACAATTCATTTGGTATATGTTTTGAATACTAATACAGAGTCTGTGAAGGGACATAATAAGCTTAATCTTTCTTTCAAATGTCTATATTCGCTTATTTATCAAGAATACATACTTTTTCCAGCTTAATTTGCTAAAAAAAAAGATTTTTTTTTTTTTATATCATTTCAGTGAAATGCATAAAATACAGTTTTTGAAACAGCCAAGAAAGGAAAAACTATGTCTGGATGATTGGTCATTTATGATCAATATCCATGGTACTGACTTTTGAAAGAGTATGTTACTGGGGTCATCTGAATGAGAAAGATATCTGCTATTCATTTTATAAAGCTAACATTTTTTTGAGTTATGGGGACAGAGCAAAGTACATATAATTTTCTTCTGTTATGTAAATTCACTACTACTGATCTTTAGGATCTGCACTGGTCTCAGTGCAGTGATGGGCGTTATTTTCTTGATTTTATTTTTGCCCATGAACACCATTTTAACTGCTAATATCTCACATTATGCACTCACTATTTCCGTATTTTCCACTAGTTTTTAAAGTAACTATATCTTATCCAGGTTGTGTGAATATTCTGGTTATATGGATATATGATACCAGTGGGGAAGTTATTCACAGTGGGCTGCTCTTTTCATAAGTTAGAAGAACCTTTGTCAGTAGCTTTACTTTGGGAGTGGGTGTTTTTTTTGCCCGTTTTGCTTTGCCTTTTGTCTTTTTTTGTCTTTTTGTCTTTTCTTATGATCTTCATACCATGCCTGGTTTCCCCTTTGGGAACATTTTAAAAACAGCACTTTCTTTTAGACTTTGTTCTTTCTAAGGCTGTTCTAAAACATCAGCACCGTGACAAGAATGCCGTTAATCTGCTAATTGCTCAGAAGTTGCAACTTAGTTTTGTTTCACTCTAATGTAGTTTTCTTGTGGGTATCAAAGTTACTGATGGAGCCGCTTTTTTCAAATGCATGGGCCCATGCCCATGCAACTTTTGTAGCTGGGCAATATCATTTAAACCAACTGCAACCAGAACAAATGGTCCTTTATTAAGTATCACTCCGATGACTCAGAAGATTCATATTATGTGCAGAGCATATTAAAAACTGTGACATGCTTCTTTTTTTTTTTTTTTCCTTGAGAAGAAAACAAGTCAACAATTGGTCTAGTATTAAAATAAGATCATCCTTCTTACAACTTAACCCTGCTTATACTCATAATGATGAATTTCTCTAGTTCATGCTGCACACAAATAGCTTTTGAAAAGGCTTTTGTAGTATTGCTCAGATTAGGAGTATCTTCATGTTTTTTGCATATGGTTTAAATTATTTGTATTTAAGAGATTGCAGATCGCAATGATTTACATGGTTGGGACCAATTAAGTTTTCCTCAGAGAACTGGACAATAGTAAGAGACAAATAATGGAATGGAATACGCACAATGATTCCTTAGGGGAGATAATTGCTCAGTTGATCCTGGTTAAATCCTACCTTCTACATCATCATGACTACATTCATAAAGTGATGGATAGTTTTTGGTAACATGCATTCCCATTGCTTTTCCTTTCCTTGAACGCTGGTCTAAATCTTATCTGTAACAGGAATAAGTAAGTGCTGAGATAGTGTAATGGATCTGTGCCGCAACTTTTTCTTTACTTTCTTTCTCAATAGCAAATTGTAGCAATATAATTTAAAGTGAGAAGTTTCAATTATCTTTATGGAGCCAAATATTTCACTTCATGTATTCATCAAAAACTTAAGAAAAAGAACAAAACAGAAGAGGGGCTAACAGGGAAAAAGTTGAGTATTACTGATCACCATACTAAAAAGGGACACTAGCAAATGTAATTTACAAGAAAGGGGAGTTTTGCTTCTTCCCTTAAACCTTAAGTAGGAAGAAAATTTACTGACAAAAACATCCACTAAACGTGCACTAAAAGCATTCAGATGTCTAGGGCAGCTGATCAGGTTGATAATTCTGTTTTCCAATAAAACCATGTTCAGAACATATTGATCAAAATACACTGAAATTACTTTAACTTCTAAAAAGAAGTGAAAGACTACCTTCTCAAAACCAAATTTAAATTTGAACTATATTGACCATCTCATTATAATGTGTTCATATATTTAGAATTAAGTTTAAATACTTATGTCACTTTTTTCTTCTTTCTTTCTTTCTTTTTGTCTGCAAGTGACACATTTTTCAGAAGCAGAGGTATTTCATAGAATCATAGGAGGGTTTGGTTTGGAAGGGAGCTTAAAGATCATCTAGTTCCAACCCCCCTGCCATGGTCAGGGACACCTCCCACTAGACCAGGTTGCTCAAAACCCCATCCAGCCTGGTCTTGAACACTTCCAGGGAAGTTGTTGGGTAGTTCTTCAGCTTTTCAATCAGATCTAGACAGGGTCTCAAGACTGTTTATATTTAGTAAAAAAGGGAATGTTGGATTCATATAATCAGGACTCAGTATTATGTTAAGAGGTGTTTGCTAATTCCACCACATCATGGAAGCTCGTGAGTCTTCATAGCACAGAATGATAAGAAAAGTCTCTTTCAAACTTTGAGCTTTAGTACATATGATTTCAGTCACCAGCAAAAGAATGGATGAATCCCTAGAAGCAACTGAGACTGGAGCTTGCCAAGTGTAACATGATGAGACCTAGAAAGAAGATGGCAGGCATGAGAGTTAGTCTCCAATTCCAGTGATATTTCATTTTTTATTTTAATATGAAGTTATTTAATATGAAGTTAATATGAAGAATATTCTGCAACACAGAAACTTACCTGCTTCTAAAATAGAACAAAACCTATTAACATCCTGCAAACACATTTTTTTCTTTCATGTGATGGTATGATCTATTTTGCTTTTGTGTTTTACTTAAATTTTGCAAACAAAATGAAGCAATAATTTAGCTAAAAGCAAAATATTTACAGTTCAAACAACTGCCTTGCCAACATGTACAATTCTCTAGAGAATTATATGGCATTTGTATAAGAAAACTACCTCCCTAAGCAGAAAGATCTCACAGGTGAGCGAAGACTCATCATGACAAAAAAAATCCCTATCAAATAGTAAATGATAAATTAGACTATGAGAAGCATTTTCATGGCAAATCAACTTGACAAACAATACAATAGGCATATATAGTTAATTCATTGAAATGTAACATCTTAAAATAGAAACAAGTCTCTGTATTGTCCTTGAGATTATTTTTGAAATAAAGTTGGGTGTTTTTTTGATGTTATAACAACTATTTTTTGAGGATATAAATTTTCCAATAACCATCAGAACTATAAACTTTAAAAATAACTAGAACATGTTAGGTAGTTCTGCATTGTTCATCCTGATTTGGGCAGTCAGAAGTAGATCCAGTGTGTCATTATGAATTTGCAGGGGTAAAGTGCGACTTTACCAGATTACCCCTAAATAAGCAACCTTGGGAAAGTCAAGAATTTCAAAATAGCTTTCACAAGGTTTGGCAGAAAGCTGTTTATGCTAATTCCTTGCACATGCTGCGACATGGATTATTTTAATACCTACCATTCTTCAGGACTAATATGCTTTCCTCCATGGACTCAAGAAAGGACCCTCCTCAACTCAAGGGTTCATAATCATAGAATCATAGAATCATAGAATCCTCATGGAATTATAACTGTCTTTTAAAATCATTTACTTATTGCATACTTGTTCAATGTTTAAAAAATTCACCTGGTGTGAAAGTCCTGGACTCAGATCTGTTTTCCTTTAAGGAGATTCGAACCCTTATATCCCATGAGGGTGTCCTTAATGACAAACTGCACTGAGGTTTAGTTTTCACACAGTTTTTCTCCTTATCTTAAGTAAACATTTCTGTCTGTTGGGAAAAGTTGGCATCTATCTTCTTTGCAGGCATGTGACTATATAAGGCATATGACTATATAAGCATTATATATAATGTATTTTTGAGTTATCATTTATGCAACATCAAGAACATTTAGTAACACTCAAAGAGCAATATAATCTAATCTATTGTGTACTGCTAGGTACATCAGTGAGAGTCCACGTTCTTGAAGAACACCAAAGTCCTCAGAAAAGTCTGAGAGAGCATTGTCACCCTCAGATTCTGAGAAGCTCTGTTCATGTAAAATGCATTCAAATAATTTTCAAGGGAGGTAACTAAATAGGAACAGAGATCTGAACTAAACCATCAAATAAGCTCTTCAAAGACAAGAAAATGGGAAGGTCAAACAAGCACACTAATAAAAATGACTCAGTTAAGTCTCCAGAAGTACCACAGAAATCAGATTTCTGCCAGTGTTTCAAAGTTTAAAAAATAAATTACTAAGAAAAAATGACAGCTAACAGAAATTGCTAATTCTGAAATCTGCAAAAAGTCTTTATTTGGTAAAAGGATGAGAAAAAAGAGCACAATGTTGCCACTTTGAAAGAACCAGAGAAAACTGACAAGATGAAAACCCTTGGAGAGTAACTCTAACAGATGTTAATAATCCCTCGCACTGTTTTCTCAGCCAAAACTGGCTGCTCATGTGTGAATTAATAGTTGTTTTATTGTTAACAATGCATTCAAACTTGAATAATAAATCAACAGTTACAAACATTTTTTTTTCTTTTTCATGCATGATAAGGATGATGATCTGCTATGATACAGTGACCACAGAGTGAAAGTAAACATAAAAAACTTACCTAGGACACACCTCTGGGATAGGGATTTTATTTCCTGCTCCATTGAACACAGAACGTAAAACAATTAAATACTTCAACAGAGCCTGCCGTATTCTTTGTGGAGCTTCTCTCTTTGTGTGATTTTTTTCCCTGGCCCAAGTTAACTTAATTTTTTTTTTTTTTTAAATGCAAAGGAAAACTCACTAAGGCTGTCGATTATTCTTTTCCAGTGGAAATACGGATTTTAGTCATCAGCTGAACACATATTAATTCTTTAAGCATTTAGCTATTGGTTCAAAGGATATAATTGCCCCTCCTTCACTTGGGAAGAACCTGACCTGCAATGAAAACTTTACAAATATATACTAGCTTGACCTCAGTCTAGCGAGGAATATAGAGAGAAAAGTAGGCATTTGTGCATCCTGATGGAGCTAAGCATCAGATGAAAGCCACCAAGGTCCTTGGCTCATGTAAGGCTAGGGCCACTCCTTGAAAATAATAATTTCTGTTTTAGCACGATTTCAAATATTTTCTAGGTAATCTTCATGAAATAGACTGTCTTACAGCTGCTATATGGATGCAAGACTGCTAAACACAGCTGGGAAAAGCTATCAGGAACCAAGACAGTAATTAATTATACTGTTTTCTTAAACAGCCCTGAATTAGTCAATGAAATGTGGTTAGGAAGTTGTCAGAAGTACCAGAAGACCTGTAAAACTGGTAGATATAAGCATTTTGGCTTTTGAAATATTCAGAAACTTTTCACTTAAATGTCATCCTTATCGCAAATTTAAAAAGACAAATTCAAGTTATCTGCAGTTCTGTAATTTCAACAGGATATTGGATTGCACTGTATTTCCTTTATAACTATTTTTGCAAAATCATTGTGGTTGCCATCAACTTTGTTTGCTGTAATTTAAAAATAAGTTGTAGACCTAAAAGATTGTTTGGATTTATTTCCTTTGTGTTCACAATAAAAGAGTTTCTCCAGGTATCTAGGACTGTATAGCCGTAAAGTTACAAAAAGCGTAAACCCATCCAATTAGAATAAATATTTAATTTCACTGTTAAATGACTGTTTTTAAAAGTGTTCTTTATTTTTATTCTTGTTTTTATATTTGTGTGCTTATTTTCATAGCTTTAAACAAGTCACAGAACATGCTTTGTCTTTCTTATATTTCTAAATGTGTTTATTTAGAAAAGACACTACAGTAGAGACAGAGCAAAAGTAACCTATGGGGTTTTTTAATGAAGTTTCATAAGATAAGGGCTACCACTACAGAGTGAAAGTCAGGACGTGAATGTCTAACCAGCTCGCATTAACTTCATAGCGTGACATTGTTAAGAGCTTAGTCTAAGAATGAAGACGTAAGTCTCTCTGTATTCAGTGGAGGTAAAGAAACATTTCTAGAGGAAAATTAGAGAGCTTCTAAGATCTGATTCTGGACATCCCTTTCCAACTCTGAAAAAAGCACCACAGTTAAGCATTAGAGGTAGATGGGATGAATCTACATTATCTTCTGGCAGTGTTCACCTCTTTATATCAAATTTGAAAAGCAGGGTACTTTTGTTTCAGTACAGTGTTTAAATCCTTATAGGCTGCATCTGAGCCTAGCCTGGATCCACTTTCATGGACAGTATTTCTTGAATTATGTGCAAATTCAACTTGACTGATCCTATCAAGAAGAGGAATCTTTGGAAAGAAACTGAGTGATGCTTGCATGGCTTTAATAAGAACTAATAACTACATTTCACTAATAGTGTTAATAGGGCTGTTGGAAGAGGAAGAACAGAAGATGGGAGAGAATGGTTTGACAAAAATTTCAGGTAAAATTAGAGGGAAACATTCCAGGCAGGGTTTTGATTAAAGCTTGTTTCATTTCAGCTATATAAAAAATTAAAATCATTATAATTAATAAAATTACTTGACTCTAAGCTCATGTCTCCTAAGAATTTATAAAAGTAGAGTCATAAATGCAGAAGGCATTATCAACAGTCTGGTTTTAAGGCTCAGATCTCATGTCCACCTAATACCTAATTATTTTCGCTGTCAACGGGTTTGGGGTTTTTAAGACATTGTTGGTATGCTCACCTTTTCCTTGGCAGGAAACAGTCTGAAAGGATCAGGAAGGTCAAAGAGAGATCATCCAGAGTAACACTATTATTTCATTATGACCGGTTCTATGTCCCCTTTCCTGCCGGGTGTAAACAAATACTGAAAAAAAAAGTTTTGCTCAAGAACCTGCTTTTCTATCTGAAACTTCCTGCCTAAAACACTGGAGGAGTACTCTTTTGGTCGTTTATGTTCAGTATGAAAAAACTATGTCTAGATCACAGTCTAGAAGAGTTATGAATTCAGCCCTGTATATTTTTGAAAATACTGATTATTGCGATTTCAGATACTAAGAGTTCAGAAATATGCACCCACACGCACACACACACATAAATGGCTTGGTCAAGATCTACTTTATCTAGTGAGAAGTTTTATGCAACTTCAGTAAATTATGAATTCAACCCCATAGTATTAATGCCATACAAAACCCATTAGATTATATAATATCAAGCTTGACATTAGAAAGCACATCAATCAATTTTCATGCCTGAATCTCAAAAAAGGAAGTGACACTTCTGAATGGCACTTCAGCTATGTTCCTTTGTATTTGGATAATAGAGATCTTATTAGTGGGAGATTCAAGATGGTATAAACAAGTTGTTGAGCTCAATATACCATATGCTATAGCTGCCGATTATGTTCTTGTTGACATTTTCTGCATGTGGGAATATTATCCTCTCAAATTTATTATGTTTTTGTTCACATGTACTGTGTTAATTGGCATGTGACACTTTAAAAATCTGTTCCCAGGCAATATTCATAAATAGTTCTGTTTCATATGAGAAAATGCATTCAGTGGGCCTGACATTTAAAAGAATGTAACAATATAATTCTTTTCTTCCCCACTGTTCTATTTTAAAAATCAAGTTAGTTTGAATTTGGTTCATCTTTTCTTAAATCATGATTGTTTCCAGTTTACAGTGATACGTTACATGTAATAATTCATTGTCTAAAGGTGTGTTTTCTTTACATAACACTTATTTTACTGGGTTCTTTGCAATTAGTATATGCAAAATAGCCAAATAATCCAAAACACCTTATTCCATTTAGCAATATCAACTAAAATCATAATATAGTAAAAGACAAGATAGGGTATGCTGTGTTCTGCAGAACCAATGAGATTTCATATATTTCAAAGATGACATCTCAATTACAGCACTACAAGTGCAGACTGCAGAAAATGAGTAGGATATATCTGAAGATCCTAGGATGAAAACAATAATAGCTCTGTCATCAGCAAAGACAGTAAGAGCTTTGTCATCAACTCCCTCTAGAGAAGGATTAAGTGAAGAGTTCAGGATGCATCTCATCTAAATATGGAATCAAAAAGAGGCTTCCAAGTTGGAGCATAATCATTTTAGAATGCTTGTACAGTTAACGCACATTGGTAGACCTCTCTGAAGGATGGCTCAGATCTCATGTGGGTTGAATCACCTTGTTAGACAGCACCGCGTTTTCTCCATAACTATTTTGGAAGTCAAAGCCCACTCCTCTTTTTTAGTCCCTAGTGCAAGCATTTAATACGAGGTTTTTTCATTCTCATCATTACTAACTATAGAATTTGAGCAATTTTTTGTGTGTTTTTCTTGGTCGAAAAGAGAAATAACAACATACCTGCAATCTCCTACCCACATTTGTTACCAGTTCTATTCACATGTCTGTTCTTTGGCTACTGTTTCTCTGTTGCTAACATGACATTTTCCACTTCACATTGTAGGGCAAGCTGGTATTTGCTTTCTTTTCCTTGTTCTCTGCAAGTTCTTACTGCATCTTATGCTCAAAAGCATTATTTTTGCCTTGTGTATGATATGAATAGAAACAGCTGAAACAGAAAAGTCATTACTATATGCCAAATACAGACTCTTGCTGTTACCAGGCAAGCATCTTGGTTCCATCTAATAAGTACTTCTTCCATCTGTGTTAGAAATATAAATTAATCAGACATTTCCTTCAGGAAACTATAAATTTTGTCATCACTAACTGCTATTTACATCTGTGGTAGACAGGGTGGACTTACATCCTCACAAGGAAGAACAAATATTTCCAGAGAACATGGTCACAGTCTCTTCATCTCTGTCTTCTTTACAGCTGATTAATAACATTTGGCTTGTAACGTCCACAGACTATATACAAATCATTTTGATACTTGGACATCTGGAAAACCTTGTACAGTTTAAACAGTGTGCTTCAAGTTGCATAATTTCATTCTGCAATAGCACAAATTATCCTGCAGAAGGCCACTGTCAGATATGAGGAAGGACAATATGTAGCACTCAGTGACACACGGCTATAGCAACAGACTGTAAAAAATCTTGTAAGAGAAAGGGAAGGGAGAATCTATTACTATTTTATATGCATTTATTTAATTTTAAGTGGTGCACATAGTTAATAAAATTTATCCTTTTTCTGTCATGTCTACTGCTAGGAGTTGCTGAATGTTCCCCAGTAAACACAGGGCTGTCCCAAGGTGCTGTTATTAATGAGTAATGATGCTGAGATTGCATGCCTAGCAATTACACAAAATACATATATGCATATACACATGGCTGGCCACACAGACCAACACAGATGAAACACACAGCATTTTGACAAACACAAACAGCAGTAATGGCCTGATCTTGTTCCCTTTCTGGCTGCTCAGGATGAATGCCCATTACTGGAAAAAAAAAAAAAATATATATATATGTGTGTGTGTGTGTGTATAATAGGGATCTCTCCTGCAGCTGGCCTTAGAAGCTTAGTCTATCCAGTAGCTGATCTCTGTATTCCCTGGTTTCCAATTTCCTAATGCAAAGAAACATGCAGATAGGTCTTCCAGTTGACCACTAGACTGCACAGCCTCCTCAGCAGCTAGCTTGGACCTGCTAGGGTCTCCAGTAGCCAACATCTTATGGCGACGTTGAATCCTGGCTACCAAGTCTCTTATTTTATTTGTCAGCTAAGCCACCTTGATGTCCACTAGCAATTGCATGTATTGGCACATATACCCACACGGTATGCATGCATTGCAGCTTCTCTACAGCTGCCGGCACCCAGACACAAGGGACCCTGTGACCCATGGTCCCACCTAGTATTCTAGTTGCTAGACCTCCATGCATACATGTGTATCCAAAATAGACAGTATCTCACTAAGAAAAAAACAGTAGAAATTAAGTTTAATGAGAAGAAAGGACATACTGCGCTGATCAAGCATAAATGTATTGATCAGTCCCTATTTACATGCAACCTGTCTCTTCTATCACTCTATCCCTCTATTTCCCCACACTTTTTCCTTCCCAAAATACATCAATCCATCCCTATCTCCAATCTCAAAGTGCTCTTCCCATGATGAGCTTCATACCCCTGGACAGTGTCTACCCTTTGTGAGATGCTCTAGGGAGCCTCCCCTGCTGACTTAGGGTGCAGGTTGTCCCCTCACCCCTGGGGCTGAGAGTTCTCTGGGACAGCTCTGGGAGTTCAGGGGTGGAACTTATGTCTCTGAATGGGGTATTGGGGTGCCCCTGGCTGCCATCATACCAGTGGGCTCTTTCTAGTGTGTGGAGACAAGTCTTTAATCAAGTTACCTAATGCTATACCTATCACGGTACTGCCATATGTGTAGTCAAAATCACCATCATCTCCATATAGATGACACACAGAAGAAAATATATATCCAGAATTCATACACTTCAGATGAATATTTACTCTAAATGTCCCTAAAATTACATGGCAAGAGGGTAGCTAGATTCACTGTTCCATTCTCGAACCTTTACAAAAAAGGACACATATTAGCTCTTCTTATTTGCATAAAAGACATCAGAAGAGCCAATTTCTTGCAATTTCCACACATCATAATCAGGATTAGGTAAATAATTTGGAAATCAACAGCACCAAAAACATCTACAGTCATAACTGTTAAAGAATTGTGGTTAGGATATCAAACATTTGATTTTGTACATGAATGTCAAATCTCAGAGTTGAAGTGTTTGTAGTTCTAAGATATTGTCTGTCACAACTCTTAACATAAATATGAAAAGCAGGAGAGACTTTTAAATAGGGAAGATTTTTTACTTCCCATTCCATGCAAATGCAATGTCATTATTCTACAGACATGCAAAAATCTAGACCGTGCAAATATTGTCTAGGTACAGTCACCTCTTCTACAGTCAACTTAACCTTTATAGTTCATATTCCTTGTACTATATGTTTTGAAACTAATTTTTCTTTCCCATATTTCCCTTATGTTTCACATCCAAGGGAGTTGCAACTGATTCTCTAAATTGCCTTTTAGTGAAATTTAATGGTACAAACTCACCACAAGAAATTTGAACACTTCAACATTAAAACACAACTATATGAAAGGAGAGTTTTCTCATTCGATCTATGTGCAGGATGCTGTACATCACAAAAAAGATCATTCTGTTTTTTTCTCAAACTCACAATTCTCTTCATCTTGACTATTTCCATCCATCTGACTTTTATATAAAACCTTACACTGCTTCTATCATGCCTATACATTTTTCATGCCTTGTAGTCCATAAGAGTTCTTATCCTCTGGTTTCTGGGCATATGTTCTTGGTAACATTGGCAGATAATTCATTTAGTAAGAAGACTTTAGTATTAATTTTAACTGAAAGAAAAATGACAGAATTCTAACTTCAGCCATTTGAAAGCTATGCACTTTTCCAAGCTGAAGAACATGTATTCTCAATATAATTAATGAGAACTAGCTAATCAAGCAGGAGATTCCCTTTATTTTAAGATAGATATCTAGGAGAGAACAGATGGCCAATAAAAACAGCAACTTATTGTATTCTATTGACCATAGAAACAGTCTATTTTCAGACATTAAGTAATCATTTTTGTAATATATTGAGACATACATACCTTAGCATACTTTTTAAGTTAATGTATTTTATACCTTTATGGGATTATGGACCTTGTAAAATAGATATCTTAGACACTGAACTGCACTTTCAATATGTGAATAAGGTAGGTGCTGCCAGCACTTTAACTAAAAACATGATGTATGTATTTCCTGGAATAAAAAACCTTTTTGTTGTTGTTGTTGTTGCAGGTAATTTGGTGTTCTAAATGAAATCCTTAAAAAAATCATTCTCAGCAAGCACAACAACAACAAGAATAGTTATGACCTTCTTCAACTTTTCTTTCCAAATTTAATTCCTTATGTTAAAGACTCATTGAATTGAAATAGGTATTCCTGATAAACACTTAGCAGAATCTGTTTGTCACAGGAATAAAACTTGAATAAATAACATATAGTCATAGGACAACAATTTTCATTGATAAAATAAAATAAGGTCTGCAAGTACATTATAAGAAATTTCAAGAACTGATGAAAATATAGGATCTGCTAACAGAACTGACATTCAACATATTCATAACTGGTTTAGAAAAAAGTGTAATTAATGAGGTGACAAGCTTTGATATGAATACAAAGTACTACAGGATAGTGAAAAAAAAACCAAAACAAAACAAAAACAGACCATGAAAATGTGCAGGAGGATTTCATTGTGATAGGCAGGAAGTTGGCCGATAAAATTTAGTATCAATAGCTGCAAAAGGATTCACATGTGAAAAAGCATGCCTAAAAAATCTGTACAAAATGATACCCTGGAAATTATCTACTACTTTTCCAGAAGGAGATCTTAGAATTACTAAGGAGATTTAACTGAAAATCGTGGTCAAAAATTCAAATTAACATGAAATGAGAAGACTACATAAAAAAAAAATCCAAAACCAAAAGAGCTAGAGAGTCACATTTCTTCATTATGCACCCACATCTTGAATAGTAGGTTCTAATGTTCTTATTTTAAATGTTTATAGTAAAAATGATTATATTTTTAAATGTAAGCACTTAGGGGCATTAAGTGGTAACATATTCAAATAAATCAGATGGAATACTGTTTATAACTAAACAATAGAAAACACTGCTGCAGGATGTTATGGTTGCCAGAAGTAGGCATGAGTTCAAAAAGTGATTGGGCAAATTTTGGAAATATAAATCTATTAACCAGTGTTAAACTTTAAGATTACAATCTGTGAGCCCAAAAAAATCTCTAAAACAAAAATTGGTATAAACTGAAAGAGCACATCAAAAAACCCCACTACTATGCACTTGTGATGTGCGCACTATCTTCCTCTACTGTTACTGGCTACTGTCAGAATCAAGTATGTAAGGGTAAATAGGTTTTGATTACTTTATATGACATGCTATTTTCACCTTGTATTTTTATCACACTCTCTCTCTAGACTTCTATGAAACTGGAAAAGTCATCATGACTAAATAGAATTAATATAGACATGAAGACTTATCTTATTAATTAGGATTTAATAATGTAGACTTAATGCTTTTTAGCCTTGGTATCACTTCTGCAACAAATTATCAAAGTACTTCTGAATTACGTGTAGTGTGGACAGAGATAGCCGTACATTCAACTCAAGTAAGACTTTTAAGCAGTTAGTCTTTATGAGATAAAAACTATAGTAGTCTCAGGAGAAAGGCTACTAAAATGTATTCTTGTCATTCCTGGTGGTAGGTCATGTGGGTAGGGCATTCATGTCAGTAGGGCTTTAAAATAATAATGTGTTTTCTTTCAACTGCTGTTGATTGATACAGAGACTTTTGAAGATACTGAAAACAATGATGTGTACAATGAAGAAACTGTGAAGAGTTAGTGCCTTAAGAATATTAATACTCAAAGTAGGAAAGAATATGTGCATTCTTCACAGATGAAAACTTGAAGTACTTATAAATAAACATCAGGAACCTTAGGGATTTCTCTGTGCAGAATGGAAATGTTACCACATTTTGGTAACAATTTGAAGTGCTACCAAATGTTACTCTAAGTGAGAAAAATATTAAAAGCTATACAAACTGCAAAACCTGTGTTGTGCTCTCCAGAGTTTTAGTCAAGAACTATAATGTAGTGTAGGGATTTCCTGAGGAGATGACACATTTCAGCTTTAATCAGTTCAGAAGGAGTTGACATGTCTTTGGGTGAGATTTGAGTTTTGATCAAGTACATACAGCTAAAGTATTTGTTTCTGTCACAGTCAGATGCCCAAGTCTTGGGAGAGCTCTGACACTTACAATCAAGAAGAGCATTAGAGGTAGGTTGCTCTGACCATTACCTGTTTTATAAACAAGTTCAGCCAATATATGTGATGAAATTGTTAATCATCTCAGAAGCAGGTAATTTCTCTTGCTTGTCACTGCAATCCGTTTTCCTCATTGAATGAAAACATACATGAAGGAGGAATTTAATAGATTATTTGTTAATTAATGTTATTGAATCACTTTAAAATGGATATGTTTTATTCTATTACATATATGTTAGTACTTGTTAATATGAGGCATATTAATTAAGAAAATTTAATTACTAAGCAAATATTGATGAACAATAAATATTAAATATGTGTTTCATAATTACTAAGAATTAAAGCTTCACTTGACAAGTGTCCAGTTGTAAATGTGCACTGAACAGGATAAATTGTTAGATTAAATTCTAATTTGCTAATACTTGTGTGCTATCAAGAATTAACATGAAATAACGTGAATCGAGGTGATCATAGCACAATATCATTTTTTCATCTTCCAGGTAGCCTTCTATAGTGGTAAGCATGGTGCATCCTCTTGTCTTCATCTCTTTGGATAAAATGTGATGGCTATTTGTAACAACTGGGCAACAGCTTTATCCTTTCTTTTTCTTTTTTTTTTTTTTTTAAATGTTAGCCAGAACAAGAACACAATAAAATTGAAAATTCCTTGTAAAACAAACTTAAAATAATTTCTGATCCAAATCTTCAATTAGGAGGATGTTGAACAAATAATTTGGATTTCAACTTCTACTTAATATAAAAGTGTAAATTTTTAAAATGGTAAACAGATGAGCTCCGTCACACCATGCAATGTTTTGTTTTTTGAAAATGTCTGTTTCTGGTAAAGATTTCACTTTCAAATATTTGGCGGTTTCTGATAAATCTACTGATACTCCTTGGAGTTTTTCTGATCAACTCTGTTGTCGGGGTATTCCTAGGTTGCAATTGTTCAGTCTTAGAGGACAGTCTCAGGGAATTATTCTGTCTGAAGTAGTTAGGAAAGCAACTTGGAACTAATGTAATTTAAATGAGTGGGAAGCCCAAATGAAGCAGTGGTTGAAGTGTCTTTATATTCTCCCCCCCTCTCCCAGAATGCACAGACTTTTGAGGACAAAAGATCAAGTTTCAAATAATGTTAGACATGTCTTTCATATAAGTTAAGCTGCACACAGAGGAATTTCAATAATCTCTGAATTCCATGGCAGTGTCTGTATTTTAGGGTAGATTTGCTTAACAGTCTAAAACCTGTTGAGTGATACATGGAACTTCCCCAACATATCCTGGAGCCTTCTTCCAGAGGCGCATAGATGGATATGTTGCATTTATGTGTCAACATGGGCTTGATTTATACACTGGGACAGAATATATACCTGGCATTCAGACAACCAAATGCATCACAGTGTGTAACTGCCCACAAATATTGATTTTGCTAGTATGTACTAATAGTATCATTAACCTTAATAAAAATTGAGTACTTTTAGAGGAATGTGGGCTGAGTTCAGCTCACTGCTCTTTTGTAAAAATAATACATTTCTAAGGATGTAGGTTACTTTTCTCAACATCAGAGGAATATTATTTATAGGAAACAATGTGTGCATAATTTTTTTGTGATGTACTACCTATATGCAATGTTCTACATAAAACTTGTACCAAATTTTTATGGTGTCAGGAGCTTTACAAGCTCTATAGACAATTGATTCCTACAGCCAAAATAAAAGTCACCAAAAGTGGTTTTGTTTCATATTGAAAACATGGGGCAATAGTTAGATGAAGACGGAGAATTATTTTTTTTTTAAGCTAAAATATACCTAATTACTACAGTCATGACGGACAGCTTGGATTGTTTCCTTGACGTGAAATCTTGGCTTTATTGAATTCAATTAAATAACTTATGTTTAGTGAGGCATAAGGAAAAGGGGCTCAACATTCATGTCAGATGTTAACCTAGGCAAAAATAATTGGACAGAAAATAAAACTGTATGCTTTAAAATGGATTTTAGAGATCACCAGTTCTATGAAAACTATTTCACATTTCTTAATCTCTCAGAAATATATAGTTAATCTGTATGTTATGTATTTATGTACTTATTTTTTACATCATAACCTTAGAGTCATTGTGAAAACTTATTGCTAGCCAATCATTTTAACTGTGTAGGTATTCTACGGTATAGTTAAATTTCAACCAAAGTGCAACAAATTAATATCCATTTCCAAACACTCACATAATGAACTGTTTCTACAGATGAAAAGCTTTTCCACTGACCCATGTTGTTCTTCTCAGAAAATGCAGTCTTTTAATAACACATTTTGTGTAATCAATACTGGCAGAGACAATGTGCAAATAATTACTTAGTAGGAGAGTGTTATAATTTGAAGACAGCATGTGTTTGTAAATTGTTCCATACCTCCTACCTCCATGCGCCATCCAAACATTCCTCATCTCAGCAAGGTTACGGTATGAAATATGTAATTTGATAGGAGTTGAGATGAGTTTTTCAGGTGCTTTCTTCTAAAATTGCCTAATTGCAAGCATTTGCTCTGCCAGTTCAGATGTTCCCCTATGTATCTGTTGTGATTCAACTCAGACTTTAAAATCTGTTCAAAATTCTTTGGTTTTAGACCCTCTTGATGTATAAATGTACCTTAATAGATGCTAACGTGCTTACAGTAACTCATTGTAAATATTTGGATGCTGGCTTGTGGCAATAATATTTCAATTGTTATATGGTATAGTTTATTTTCATGCAGTCATTCACTAAAACAAGTTAACAGTTGTACTGATTTTCTTATTCTTCAAAATAGAAGTTTGGGGTGCAATGATTCTGGAATCAATGTTTCTTACTCAAAGCTTTGTTATCATATCCAAAACTTGTAACCGCCTTTCTCTGCATTTATAAAATAAGCATAATAATCAGAAGAAGCTTTCAGGCATAGACAAAGCAGGTGGCTGCCAAGGGAAGTTCCTATCATTGCTGTTGATATCAATTACAATTTGCATGTGCAATCACTCAGGCCCTAATTCAACATATTTCTTCAGCAGGTGCCCAATTTTAAATACACCAGTAGTTTTCAGTAGGATAAATCAAGTATTTAGATGTAGGCACCTGCTGAAGTGCCTTACTGAACTAGATCCTTAGTATGACTGCTCTAGAAGGGGAAGAATATATGAAGCTATAGAAAAGGGGGAACAGCAAGAAAAGAAAATATTTTAGTTATACGTATATTGCAACTCTGTTGCTAAAACCCTATTCCCAAGGGTCTCAAAGGGGGATGTATCACTGTTTAGTTTGCAACTTATTACCATGAGCATCCTTTGCCTGCTGATTCCAGCTATTCCTGTGCAGGTTGGAAGGTTTTTCTGCTAGCAGTATTCAATATTTATATGTACTCTGTATCTTCCATAAGAACAATATAAATACTTTATTGTGTATCAGTCCTACCATTTAACAGTAGAACACCTTTCCAAGTACTGAAATTGTTATTCAGCCCTGATGTTAGGAAAGAGGCTATATAAAAACAAAGGGGAGAATGCATTCTGTTTTAATACACACATCACTTAGAGTTTACCTCATTAGTATTATGCTGCGTGATTGTACACACATAAATAAAATGATGTGATTAAAGAAAACAGAAAGCAAACAAAGAGAGAGCAGCAATAATACTACTTAAAGACGTTATCAGAGAAGAGAATCTTTTTTATGTGAAAGTTTCACTTCTGGGGAAACCTACAAGAGAGTAATGCTAAAACCACTAAAGTTTTATTCAGAGGGAAAAGGTATTGCTCAGGTTGATAACAAGAGATGGATATGAATCTCAAGCAGACAAAGAGAGAAAGCACATTACAGAAGTATAATCTGTTTTTTTTTTCCTGGGAAATATCAATAGCTAGGATGACTGAACTTACTAAAATTTGAAAAGGTAAAATGTAAATATGAAAATAATACATCTAGGCTTTCTTTCTTTTTCTACTTTGCCCTACATGGTGCACTTATGGGGGGTTTTGTCTGTTTTTTTTTTTTTTTTTATGGCTCAAACTGATCTTGAAGCTCTGTTTATTGTTTTGAAGTTCAAACAGAATGTAATCCACAAAAGGTACTAAACACATTAGTGAAGTGTATGGCAGGGGGGGGAATATAAAGNATTAGTGAAGTGTATGGCGGGGGGGGAATATAAAGGGGAAAAAAAAGAAATAATAGCAACACCTATGAAATAATTTTCCAGTGTTGCTGAATCACATGATTCCACCATGCAAGAGGCCAAGGAACCCATACACTTAATCTGCAAGGCTTTTTAAATGTGGCAAACATGCAACTAGGACATGATTTCCTCAATAAATTGGCAAGTTAAAAATAAGGTCTGCCTTTGCTACCAGACAGAAAAAGCAAACATATTTTTGAAAAGTATGATTCCAAATACACTCAAGGTCAGATGATGAAATATAGTGGTCCCAAATCCTTTTCAAAGCCCCCAGATAAGGATTCCTTTCCTTTTCCTTGCATGGCAATGTTAAGCCCTAACACAAATACTGCAGATGCATACTTGCATCAGGATTATGGAAAAGATTTTAAAGTTATTTCCATTTGAGTGAAGTATACATCAAGTGGACATTCTGTTCTTTCCCTGACAGCTTTCTACTTGGAGAATTTAGTGTGTATGTCTACACTAATAAGTAGTGGAGCTCAGTGGATGCAAGCCTTCAGACTGAAACAGTAAACGCTGAAGATTCGATGTCTATACTGTATGAGGTTTTAGTTTTGCTACTTCTGGACTGATCCCCTTGATTGAAGTGATTTTAGCTTTTAGAGAAAAATAGAAGTGTTTCTGTTCTGTGTTTGGCCTCACTTTCATGCAAAATGAATCCAGCTGACACTCTGAAACCACTCTGTGATGTGAACCTAAGCATGTGTGATAAGTGAGGATAATTAGGAGATTCAAGTCAAATGTATAGTCCTGATCTGAACTAAAACACTAATGTAAATTCCTTATTTACTATGTTTGCAAAAACACAGGCTTTCAGTTTAACTTGATGAAATACATTCAGTAAAGGAAGAAAACAAAATTAATACAACAAAAAAAACCCTAATGCCAATAAACATAAACGAAAATGCTATCCCTTAAATCACTAAATAAATTCACTACTGAGAACACTTATATTGAAACGGCTTGTAGAAGTTATTAGAATAATTTAAGTACTTTAATTTTTGTTCTGAACATGTTTGGATGTTTGTAAGCAGTGAAAGAAAAAAATAAAAAAGCAGTGCTTGTATTTGTACAGGTATTTAGCCAAAACTCTCATAACAAAAGTGGTTTATAAATCTGAACTGCTGAATTTTCTTTTTGAAGAAATTACTACCTTGATGAGCAATATTATCAGCTGAAAAAATAAAAATACAAATTTTCACAGGAAAAAAATCTGCTTTAATTACATTTTATATTTACTTAAAAAACCCCCACAAATACATACATATTATCCTTCCCTTTTTATTTTAATGGTATTCCTTGGTGAGCTTATTTTGATTTAACTTTTCTTGATATTTTAGATTTTAAATTTTCTGTGGATTTTAAAAACAAAACTAAAACCCTCCAATGGATTTCCCCTTATTTGGTTTGAAGAGGTGTACTGCCATGACAATCCATAATTTTGGTTTACTGTTTATCTGAAATAACCTTTTTTCAAGAGGCAAAAGGATTTTTCTTACTTTGTTTAAGTCTTTAAAATTTGAAAAACACCAATGGAATTAACACATAATTTCAAGAGACTTGGCCTAACATTAACTTTATGATTGCAAAATTGTTAAAGTTTCTCTCTCCAAAGATGTCATAGCTAATTGTCAAGGACTACGCTAATTACTTATGTAGAGTTATTATTAGCATCTATTCTGATAGTAACAAAGTCACTACATTGCTATCAAGGACCAGGAGGTTAGTTTCACCTACTAATAAAAGACTGTCCTGGTTAAACTAAAAGGGTTATTTTGTTGAGTATTATCCTCAAATGAAAGGTATTGGTATCCAAGTCTCTAGCTATATATTACAAACTTTTTTTGAGCTTCTGGTATTGGTCTGTCAATGCTATACATAGTAATTTGCATGTTACTCTTCAAATTTTGACTATGTTGCTGATGGCATATCCTAGTGTTAGGTCAAGTTTCTCTCAGAAGTCTAAAAAGTCTAAGAAGTAGCTTTGTTCATAAGAGGTCTTTCTCTATGGTAACACCATTGAAGAAATTATACTCCTGTAAAGTGACAGAAGTGCAAAAGAAAACCCTATTTTTGCAAAACTTTTGTTGTTGTATACTGGAATTTATTTCCTTCCAAAGAAATCAAACGGTGATAATGTTCTCTGAAAGGAGATCCTGTCTTGGAACAAGGCTTTCTCCTAACACTCTAACAATCCCTGTTCTTAATAAACTCGTTTTCAGAATTGGTATATACAAAGTATGAGAATGCAACATAGTGCATTGAATAATTTTGTTGAAGATTAAACTACACGACCACTACACACAAACTTAAAAAAAAAAAGCAATAAAGGGTAGAGATGCCTAGTTATCAATGGGAGAATGTCTTTTACAAAATATCTATTCAATATTTGACTTCTCGGTACTGATCTTGAATGGAGTTCAGCGGAACAACTTCAAAAGAGTCTGATAATTAAAATTCATAGCTCAGTTGAATGTTAGGGGAGAAAAAAAAATCAACTTATTAGAAATGTTTGTTTCATAAGTTTAGACTTTCCACTTTGCTCCCTTCTTCCTCAGGACAGATGATCTCTCTCTCTCCTCATACAGAAAAATAATAGCATTATTATTTTTCCCAGGTCCCTGGTCTACTGCTACTTCTTAGCTTTTTATTCTAAGTGTTTAACTAATGAGCGCAATCAAATTAAACACAGAGAAATGGTTCTCAACATGTTGATAGCTCGTGAGATTGTGGTTTCTGTTTAAGACCTAAACAAAAGCTGCATTCCTGAAAGCTTATTTCCAGTTCTATCAGTTTGTCAGCTACTACCTCTCCCTACAAACTTTGTCTCAGAGCATAATGATAATGAGGTATTTTAACTTAGGAAGTGACTCCCATAGTAAATAAAAGACGCAAAATGTCAGTGTCTTGAAACAGGTGCCCAGAGCAACCACCTTCTGCACAGAATGAGCCAAGTAGTCCTGTTACTTTCAATTAGATTGCAAAAGAAAGATAAACAGGGAATGAGTAAATATACTGTGCAGTCAGCATCACAGAAAGAATTAGGAGCAGGTCTGCTGAGCCAAGTTAAAGATGCTTGGTAAAGGAGTCTCCGGACATTTCATCTATGCATTAAGAAAGATACAGTAATCATGTCACTAATAGAGTGCAATTGGCTTCACTACTAGAGATAGTCTTCCAGACTACCCATAGCATTTTTCTGACAGTACTGTTTGCAAACAGAATGCCCCTTGAAAAAGTAATTTTGCTTTCATATTTTCCTTTTATGAACAATATAAGGACACAATAGGAGACTTACTTCAACTTACCTCACTGATGAGTAGTGACCGAGGCAGGGGTAGGTAAAGGTATCATTACCTTCCTTTTAATACTGTAGGGGCAAGGTTCTGTCACAGGATCTGATAACATCCTAGCTGTGGAATAATTACTAAAATGGTCAAAAATACAGCATTGTTCACACATTAAGGAAAGGTATAAAATCAAAAATTTTCAAGGGTAGAATACAGCCGCAGCTGGTATGCGAAGAATCCACTACATCTGCAATTCCCTGTACAATATTGCTTGCAAAGCAACACAGGGCACCAAGTGGGATGGATATTCTATGGCCACGCCCTGTGATAATACAGCAGATATGGGAATGAGATGGTATTATGGAACTGATAAGCTGCATGCTTACTACACTGAGCCAACAGTCTGTCAAATTTTGACGAAATGTTGTCCTTTGTGCGAACTTTGCTCATTATAAT
>VYZM01008070.1:6537-37455 GCA_013398915.1 Dromas ardeola | reverse complement strand
TACCAACATATATTCTACTGAGATTTGCATCTTACAAAACATAATAGCATGTCTTATTATTATACAATGTAATATTACATCTATCAATATATTTTGTTAGTTATATATTATATATTATTATGCAACGTAATATTATATCTAACAATACATTTGAGGGAAAAATTTAATCTGTACAATAATCTTAAAAAAAAATAAAACTAAAATAACTTAAAATGAAGGGCAGTTAATTTCATTAATGTCTTTAAAGAAACTCCCCAAGCAGATTCTACAGCTTTCTCTGTCCCTCTTTGTACAACATTCATTTCATAACTATGAGTCCCCTTCGCTGGAGACTTTCAAGACCCGCCTGGATGCAGTCCTGAGTAATGTGCTCTAGGCAATACCGCTTTAGCAGGGGAGTTGGACTAGATGATCTCTAGAGGTCCCTTCCAACTCTGAAGGTTCCATGATTGCGTGAATATTTTGTTACAGATTTTCTTCTGCAAATGAAAAGCCACCGAGATATATTAGAAAGCAGCACCAGAGACTGTCTGCCATTTTTCTACTAAAATTATGATTTTTAAAAATGTTCAGCTATTTTGTGTAAGAAGAATATGTGTTCTGGGAACTGTCCTGTTTAATATCTTTGTCAATGACCTCAGAAGGTAGTGGAGTGTTTGCTCATAAAGTTTGCAAATGGCATCAAACTGGGGCAAGTACCAGTTAATATATGCAAGGGCAGGACTGCCACCCAGAAGGACACAGACAGGATGGAGGGATGGGCCAACAGGAACATGATGACACTCATTAAGGACAAATGCAAAGTCCGGGTAGAGAGACAGTCATGTGAAGAGACTGTATGGGCTGTTGATTTGAACAAAGGGTAGCATATTTGAACTCTTTCTGTGGTCCCGCTACAAGCAGATGTCTGCTTGATTGAGTACTGTGAAACTTAAGAACAAGCCTCAAATTATGAATATTTAAAATCATGCACATAGTATGCTTCCCTTTTTAAACTATGAATTTGATTCTGCAAACACTTATGTACTACAGATAATTACATCCACTTGAATAATCACAATATCAGTTGGTATGACTAGCCAATCACTGCTACTTCCCCACTTGCTTGGAAAGAGTTACTAGGGATTTAGGAGTAAGGAGACAGGGTTTTTCAGACAGTGCAATGTCCATAGCCATGAAGGATGCATTTGCATCTTCAGGATCTCAAATCTTACACCGGATTTAGATAGCCGTTACAAAACTGGGCTCTTTTTTGTTCCCACTATAACCCTATTCTCCTCAAATAAAATTTTTTCTTCAACTATAACCTTCTGGATACGCTGAGTGGAAATAATGACATATTGATAGCAGGCAAATGCACAATCTGAGTCGAACACAGACATCCTGAGGAGAGAAGTTATTTTTTTTCATATTCAACCTTTTTTTTGGTTAAAAATACAAATCTGGTGATTTCTATGAAAAAAATACCTTTTTCCACAATTTGTGAGGCATATGTTTGGCGGGTGGTTGGTGGTGGTGGTGTAAGTTTACAACAATATTTCATTCAAATTTTCCTTCAGTTACTTTGTATGGAAATAGTGTAATGAATTTTTTAGTATGGAGAAACAGTATTTCTATTTAGCCTTAAGACTGGACATTTCTCTAACTTGTACTGTGACAAATGCAATTACTACATCTTTAAACAGAGAGATAACCTATCAGACACCTCTACTATACAACTGCTGAAATGAGAAATGACAATTATTTTAAGGTTAAAACTATAATTCTGGGGAAAACTAAAAACGCTTGTTAGTACAGCATAGGTGGGGTTATTCTTAAAGAATGTTACAAATATTTACTTTATCAGATGATTTTCAGATTATTGTGAGTAAACCTTAACAAAAATTATTATGTAAAAAAAAAAAAAAAAAACCACCTCAAAACACCATAAGATTTCCAATTCCTCATGTAAAAATCCATGTTTTAATTTTGTTGATAATCTGATTTCCCATAAACTTTATTCATATTTCCAATCATTTGCAGGGTCTGGGCTTAATAAAAGGTAGCTAATAACTTCCTTACATGTAGGAAAGATGAAAGGACAAAATAGACAAGAATGGAAGAACAGCTCTTTAGAAATCTGAACTCAGATCCTGGAGCCGGGTTTTGTTTATGTGTTTTCCATTTTTTCTAGTGGATTTTTTTGTGTTTTGTTTTATTATTAAATTTTTATTGCATTGCTGTCTCTTTTTTTATTGTCTGGTTTTCTATTTAGAAACAAAATGTGTAAACATTATTCATATGAACAGCCTTATTGAGAGCAAGACAGGGATTAGTGATGCATATAATTACTCGTGTACAATTCTAGTATCATAGTATTCAATTAGAAAAATCACAGGAGTGAGCTATACTCTTACAAGTTTTATAAAACAGCTGGTAGCTTTTGGTACAAGCAACATAGTAAATTAATTAAATCAATAATACATAATTTCTCAAATATTATGTAGCATGTTAAAGAGCAACAGCTCTGAATTTTAAACTGTTATTTACAGTGTCTTTTAATGCCATTAATTTATTTGCCTTTCAGAATTAACTTTTTGTGCTTTTTTTCAACTACAAGTTGAGATGCTTTGGAATATGAAAGAAAAAAGAACAGTATCTTTGATTCAGAGAAAGCACAGAATTTTTTTTTTCTATAAAAAATGAGAAATAATTATGCTGTTTCATTTTCTTGCTTTATAACTTAGGATGATCTAGTTTTTTAAAAGTTCTTAAATGGAACGTAAGAAGGCTATTTATGAATAATTTGAATGTTAAAATCAGTACCTGAATAGATCTTGTTGGGATTTCACTACGGGGAATCTTAGTTTAAAGTTTTGTATCTACCAACCTCATCGCTCCCTTCCTGACTAATGACAAGTTAAGGCTTATAGTCTGTTCTTTTGCTACCTCTGCTCCGCAGCAGCATGTCACAAGTCATGTGCCTCATTTCTTTCAGGCACACTCAGCAAGGAATGATGTATGACTCAGCAGTGAAGCCAATTATCTAAATTGTTCTGCCTCTTCTGGCACTGGAAAAAACAGTTTTTGCCTGAATTTCCAAAGCTCAGTGCTTGAGAAAATGGAATTTCTCCACATACAGGAGAAAGAAATTGAGCGTTCAATGTTCAGAACTGAAAACTTGGAGGCACTAATGAAAATAAAGGTGAGGCCAGCTGGAAAGAAAAACTGAGGGTGTGTTTTTGTAGCAAAGGAGGGCTGTAGAGATGGCAATCAGCCAAGGCACAGCCCCAGACCCATATGGGTAGCAACCAGAGCCCTGAGTCTGGGTGCAAACCGTGAGGTCATGGATGCTTTTTGCACCCTTGGCAGAGAGAGTGCAGGGACTCACCAGGGTGAGATGCACAGTGCGTGAGTAGTCACAGCACAATACTTTATAAGAATGCTGACATTTCCTTCAAATGAGAGTTACTGTGTACTTTAAAGAGCATTAAGCTGGTTTTAGATAGTTGGGTCCTAAGGATCCTGTTACTGTACCTCAGAAGCAAAATATCAGCGCAAATATACACACTGACTTTCACAAATAAAATTTAAATTCTTGTTCTTGATTACATTTGTTTCTTGTAATACGATGTAAATGCTAAATGCTATGACTTTTGGCTGCTTGGGAAAACAAAATTATACCAGAAGGCAGTGATATAAGTTGTCTTGTAAATAATATGTATCAAAGTATCAGAGGTCAGTAAAGCTGAGACTGATACTTTCAGCCTGGTAGCCAAGTTCAGCTTCTTGCATTGCAAGACATTTTTAAAAAGTGACTCAGACAACAAGTCTTAAAAGCATGATCAAGCATCTTTCTCTCAAATACTGTTCTTGTATAGTACTAATTCATCCATTCTAGATAATTTCTAAAATAATTACATGGAATATAATTCAATTTTTTTATGGTGAATTTACAAGACATCTTTATAGGTTAATGCAGAAGTTTCATGTATCGCTGGTGTTCTTACAGAAACAATATTGTAATTTTTAATCTGTCATACATAAAGACAATCTAACTTGCCAAAGGAAAAACAGTATGTTTATATCTTATTGGAGTATAGCTGCAACAGAGTAAGAACACGAGTGTTTTTTTAATGACTCCATTACATGAACTTTTAAAGTCAATCTGCATTAGAGAAGACTTGAGAGACAAAGTAATGTTGTCTAATATTTTTACTATTTTACCCAAATTTCTCTCCAACAAATTTAAATGAAATGCCTTAGTGACACTTTAATATTCTTTGTGTATACTATGAATTTGTTATAAAATTTTCTGGTTTGATTTTTGAATTTTTTTGTTGTTTCAAAAGTCTGCAATTCTGAACACCAGGATTAAGAGGACTATGGTGGGTTGACCTTGGCTGACTGCCAGACCCCCACCCAGCTGCTCTCTTACGCCCCCTCCTCAACAGGACAGCTCATAGGTCAAGATAAAGACAGGGAGATCACCTACCAATTACCATCATGGGCAAAACAGACTCAACTTGGGGAACATTAATTTAATTTATTGAAAGTTAAAAATAGAGTAAGGTTTCATTAAGGAAGTTTTCTTCATTGCAAAATTCTATATGCTACCTTGGAAGTGAGCAGGAAAAACAAAATAAAGAGGTATTTTCTTTTTATAATATCAACTAATAATATGAGGTAAAGAAAGAAGTGTTGTTTGATATTAAATTTTTTTGGAAATATTCACTAAAGCTGTACATTCTGGATGATCTCATATATTACACATGTAAATCTACACTGAACCATTTTTACTGTATCACTCCCAAATATATTCAAGTTCGTCAGTATATTTTCAGAAAATAAAAATCAGGAAGTCCATAAATATTGATAATCTGAAGAGCATATAGCATTTTGGAATATATGAGGTTAAATTTCACCCTTACTCTAGCTAAATAAATTGGAGGGAGAGTTATCTTACCGGAGAGTTGGTGTATTCTCATGATGAAATGGGAATCCACTGTTGCCAATTTTAGTCTTCTAAGGAGATACTTGCCAGGGCCAAAGGAACACATGATATGAGCATCGAGGAATGTCTTGATAACTGGGCAATACATGAATAATAATGAGCAGGCTACCGCTACCCTTTATCCAGTGACCTGCTCACCCACCCACTACCTGCAAAGTCTGAAGGTGAATCAGCGGCCGGTCCAGAATCTTCACTAGGAGGTATGGATTTCTTGATAGTGTCACGTTCATCTTTGTATTTGAGGTGTCCTGGGAGTACTTTTCATGAATTTGATGCAACCACATATTGATAGGATCTGAATATTCATGAGGGTGCAGACTCTAACTGACTGCCTAGCTGTTTAAAATATTTATGGAGCTTGCAAAAGAGAAACTAAACTTACCTGATAGTGCTGCAGGGACAATGTTAACTGCTTTCAGCCACCCTGCTGTCTGAGTCATGTGTGCCACAGCATCTTGTTCCAGAAGACTATAGTGCTATGTCAGTCAAATAGCAAACCTATTTCTCAGCTTCATGAATTAGCTTAAGCTTAATGGGGCTATACCGCTTCCAGTCCCCAAGCTAGTTCAATTGTAGTCAATGCAAGCTGATATCTCCACGCAATGTTGACATCCTTTCAATACTTAAATGGGGCTTATGAGAAAGATGGGGGCAAATCTTTTAGTACAGCCTGTTGTGATAGGACAAGAGATAATAGTTTTAAACTAAAAGAGGTTAGATTCAGACTACAGTGAAACACTGGAACAGGTTGCCCAAAGAAGTGGTAACAATTGTTTCCTGGATGTTTCCTGGAAACATTCAAGGTCAGGTTGGACCAGGCTCATAGCAATCAGATCTAGTTGAAGTTGTCTCTGGTCATTTCAAGGAGGCTGGACTAGATGACCTTTAAAGGCCCCTTCCAACCCAAACTATTCTATGATTCTATGATCCTCTAAAAAATTAAGAGCAAAAATCCATTGAAAATCACTGGGACATTCATAAAAAATCATGTACACCTTTAAAAATCCAACTTTAGTTTCTGTTTTCCTGTTGTTCAAGATGACTGCAAGGAGCTTCTGATCTATCTGTATTTATCTGGAATGTGTAGACAAGAATATTGTGGGCATCTTTTGTGTAGAAAAATTTGAGCAGCACCAGTAAAATTCAACATGGAGACCAAAAACCAAAAAGTTTCCTTTATGAGCATTCTAGGCCACAAGACAAATAAGATTGATCACTGATGTGTGTCAAACCACTGAAATGGAAAATATTTTCAGTCAATTTCGTTGCTGAAGCAAGAGTTGTTACTCTGATGCAGTCAGTAATACCGCACCCTCCTTCTACAGGCAGTGAACCTGACCTAGAGATTGAGTTTTAATTTTTTTATTCAGTATCATTTATTTTCCTCTAAATGCTTTTTCTTTTTTTTTTTTCAGAAAATAAATTTAGAATAATTCTTAGAGGTGGGAGTTTCGTAATTTAGCGCAAATATCGATACAATTATTTCACAGTAAATTCTAGTTCTGCTTTCAGGTTATAAAGACAATAATTCATTTATCTGATAGGCTTTTCTGGGTCAAAATCTCCCTCTAGAACAATTCTTTATGTTACAAAATATCTGTGTGTTTTACTTAAATGCTACAGTCAAAAGCCGTAGTTTAAAACTCATTTTAACACATTATTATTTGAGATCCCCAACAGTTTTTAAATCAAAAAGAAGCTAGTCAACATTTATCTGACATTTGTAATAAAATAAAATTTTACCGACACTGAAAGGAGCTTAGATGAGTAAGTAACAACAAATAAACTGAAAATGGAAGTCTTTTTCTAGTTTGCCCATGCAGTTTACCACTGAAGAAAAAGTCAGAATTCTATGTCTGCATCAAGCCTCATTGAAAAATTATATTCATATTACTTTGGATAAACCAAAACTATGTTTAAAACACAGTTGATAATATTTAAAATTATGAAGGCTACTAGTGTGTACTCGTCGTGAAACTCACTGTTTTTTGAAAGCGCCACGTTCGAGCACAGACTCAGAGTGCTGAATTCAGTGTCAAAAAGTAACAGTCCGCTTTCTATTTAAGAGCATTATCTCTCCTGTCCTTTTTTCTTTATATTCTGTCTGCAGCAAATTTTAGGAAAGAACTAGACGATACATGCCAAAATCCAATGTTCATATTGAATTAGGGTCTGTTTAAGATGCCTCTAGGCCAAAACTACTCATTATTGAGAGAGTGGAAAAACTACTCTCTCAAACTTTACAGTTAAGGCTCAGGATGGATTACTAGTATTTTGTTTTCCAGTAGCATCTTTGAGCTCTGAAATCAGATCCTACCTTTCCTTAAGGTACAATGGCCAATAAGATATGATCCTTTGATTTCATTTGATAGTGACTTAAGAATGACAGAATGGTCATTCGTAGAGTACTGTAGCTGCAAGTGATTTAATGTTGAAATTAGTTTAGACTTGAGATACATTTTTGTTTTGCTGGAAAATAAGTAACATTCCATTATGAGAAACTTGTAGTCCTTTTTTTAGAGGACAAAAAATAATAAAATACTTTTAGAGCTAGCTATGACTACATGTTCTGAAGGACTTCAAGAAAATGTCGTAAACTGCATAAGAAAGGTCTTCATTTTGGATAGCAGATCCATGAAGGACTACAAATCAAATATTAAAAAAAGTATACCTCATATAAAGCTGATATTTCTGATATTTTACTTAAACACTGGTCAGATAATCAAGAAATCTGGTGCAACCAGAATTAAGCACAAAAGAATGCCTCAAATTTGATATCTAAATTCAAATTGTAGTTTCTCACAACCACATCTTAGTTACCACCTATTCCTGAAAGCTCCTGAGATAAACAGATGTCTTTTCCTTTTCCCAGTATTTAACGTTGCCCATGGCAAAACTTTGTATCTTGATATGCTTCAAGGACTTCAGTCTTTACAATATTAGACAGTCAATGGTCTAGTTTACATATAAACTTTGACAATATACACAGGGTAGATATGATGTCCCGCTTAAATAATGTCTCACTAGCTGTAATTAAGTCAGGATATGATTAATTTACCTAAATTAAACTTAGTTCAGACCAAAGTTTAATTTCCTCCACACTCTGAAGAGATTCAAGCCCTTATCTATCATCTGAGTATGACAGCATCCTCTCTCTCAAACACACTGTAGACTGTAGTTGAACATAATTTCTAGAAACTACATGTCTTTGGAAAAGCTGTAGCGAAAAGCACTTTTAAGGAATTGCTTTGGAGTGTCAGCAAGGTGTATTTTGGAAACTAGCTCTGGGCTTCTCAACATTTCTGAGTAAAATGTATTTAAATAATTACTTAAAAACGTGACTTCTAATTTGTTAATAAAAAGTAGTTAAAATACTCCTCCAAGTGTCATATTTACTAGTGGACAGTTTGTTTGGGTCCCTCAGTGGTTGCTTTTTTTCAATCCCATACTCATTTTCAGGCAGGGATTCCCTAGCAGGCATTGTTCCAGAAATGTATTTAACACAGGAAAGTAAATTTTCTCTCTGAGGCCAAATGAAATGTTGCGATGCTCAGAGTATTGATACCAATCTCTTGTGGTTTTATTATTTGAAAGGATATCATGAAGTGTGCAAATAGATGACATTCTGCTGCACTGAATACTGTATAAAAATGTCAGTTGACTCTGAAAAGGATAGAATTTGAATTTCTATGAGAAGAAACAGAATCCTGCATATGCAGTTCTTTTAAAGTTTTCAGTCCTTGCTATTTAGATTGGGAAATTTTATTTTCCTTAACTTTTAGTTGATATCACCAAAAAGCATGGTCCAACCCACGGATATTTAAAGTGAGAGTGTGATCTCCAGTTTGATTTTTGAGTTATGCTTTCTGTAATAAAACACAAAGGGTTTAATTCAATGGGAAGTAATGGAGATTTTGAATATCATGTAAACAGTCTTTTCAGGGAGTTTTGAATAGTAACCAGAGTAACCACAAATGAAGCTCTCTACATTTAAATAATTCAGCATGGACTTGAAAGTGGAGCTAACAGAGGAAAACTTCTGTTCCTTACTGACATTTAAAGAACACTGACTTTTCTCCCTAAAATGAGTCATTGACAGTGGATTCAGTGAAATACAGGAAGAAAAAAAAAAAAAAAGCACAAGGTGTTTTATTTGCTTTGGAGTTTTTTTCGATCTGTTATACATATTAATTATAAATTAGAGACACAGATCTGAACTGAAGGGTATGAATGTTTAAAAAGTTACAAATAATTGAAAAAGCAGGAAGTCCTTTAGGAGTTCTTCTTTCTTTAAAAGGCCTGATTTGATTTTTGGAAAGCTGAATTCTTGAACTCACGGGAATGTTCTTTAAAATGCAGGCTTGTGACTCTTCTGTTCAGAGCTGACTAACAAGATCTAATCTAATCTACATGGGTTGTTATTATCAGAAATATTTTATTATGGTTTTATACATGATTTAGGGAATTTATCTAAAACAATGTTGAAAAACAAAATCTTAGCTGTCAAGTATTTGCTGGCTTTATTATTAATAAATTAATTTGTGAGCCATTCAAGTGCAGTTCAAAAAATAGTTGAATCTAATGCTTTTATGTTAAAATTTGCTCCCCAAAGGAATTTACAAATTCTCTTTCTCTCCTTACCTGTTCATTTAACCATAAGCAGATGCACATACTGGAACATATACAGGTGTTCGTTTGAGAAACCAAGCTACTTAATAAAGAAAGGTAGAAATTACTTAAATGGAAAAGGTATCTGCTTGCCAGTTCAATGTACTTCAAAGGTCCAGATCTTATAACAATCTTTATGCGTATATCAGCAATTTCTGCACAACACTGTCTTGAAGTTAACCAGGTTGCATATAAACAAGTTTGCCTATCACAGCATAGTCATACAATGTTAATTTAAGACGACATAGAGAATAAAATACTGCATGCAACTATAATTACCAGGATAATTTATCTGTCTTAAACAGAAATATTAATTACACTTAAATTAACTGCATAAAATTAAATCACATTTCTTGACAACAAATTTCAAGACAACAAATTGTTCTGAAAAAAATTAATTACACGGACAAAAAAATCATAACTAGATATACATCTGTAATAGAATTTAATAGCTTTTACATTTTTTATTTATTTATTTGTTATTTTTCACCAGCCTAAGTAGCGCCTTCAAAGTCAGAGAGGGGGAAATTATTTGAAAGATGAGAGATCTGTCCTTGCAGTATCTTCTAAAAAAGACTTGTGCTTTGAAGCATTTTCTCTATAATATTAATCACTGCTGTGCTTGTAGTATGATGAAAGTAAGCCTCTGTCATCTTATTGTTTTTTATCTTACAGAGGTGTAAGGAGAAGCTTTGACACAAAGGGAGGGTAAAAAGGTACACTAGAAATCAGCTTTTATTCAAAACAATTTTGAAGAAAACTAGCACTGCCTTCAGCAGTTTTAGAGGAAAAAACACAATGGGTTAAGGAAATGCTTGCCCAAAATAGAAGAAATAGTTGGAAAGCATTGTTTCAGTTCAGAGGGGGGGAAAGGGTGGGGGGAAGTTGCTGGATATGGGAAAACACATGGCTATTCAGGGATTTTTATAAACTACTTTTTTAAACTTCCCCACTCCTATTTCATGAAATGGAATATTCTCTTCCCTCAGGGCTGAAAGCATTTTAGATTTGCTGATGTTCTGCCTTTAACTTTACAGCCAAAACCAACATTGTTTTAATGGTAATGTATTTCTATTTAAAAGAAATTTGTAGTAAAAAGTTGATTCTGGACTGCTTATGTGCAATCCAGTCTTTTTATTATTGTTTCTATAGGCAATATAGTTGTAGGCAAGTTGTCAGTATTTATGTTAAAGCCACAAATCGTAGTTTTAAGGAATTTTTCCATCAGGATAAACTATAACCTGGAGAAAAAGCCAAGAGAGGAAAACATATTTCTAAAAAAATCAAATAAAAGTGGAAAGGTAAAATCCAGTACAAAGAGCCTTAAGGCATCTGCAGTTGGCACTTATTATGAAATTAATGGATATTGCACATACTCATACACCCACACACACTTAAACACACTTGCATATATATTGAAGTTTGTCTTGCCTTACAGTAGGAGAGTTTTAAAAGCAGAAACATATGAAAATACTAATGGAACATAACTTGATTAAGCTGTTTAAAATCCAGTTCTTGAAATCTGTTCAGCTGCTTCTTCAATAACATCCCTGAGTTTTGCCTTAAACCTATCTGTTTGGTTGAATACTGAAAAGACACATGTATTGTTTTTTTCTGGATTTATTACAGTTCAGTCACATACATATTTATTTCTAGTTCTTAAACCAGGATAGCCCTATGTCAAATCAAGACATCAAGCAATGTTTCTAGTTAAAAAGGAAGCAAATCCTAACCTATTGACCCATTCTGTCAATGAGAATATTTGCAGTCTCTTCGGTGATCAGTGGAATTAGTCATATTCCCTGACTCTTTGGAGGAATAAAATTTAATTGTGACTGCTTGATGTAGAAATAGATGTTCAGTTTACACAAAATCGTAAGAGGTTTTGCTGAGTGCAAAATTTAGATCATAGTCACAATAATACCGAGTGACTTTGTAATTATAATTTTTACATAACACAGGTCAATATTTGTTCATTCACACAGAAACCCCACAGGTGAACAATGATTTTGAGATTCTTGCATTACTATGCAAGTACAGTTGCAACTGAAGATGTACTTCATAGTCTCCTTTTTTCATGTCTGCGTCTACTACTTGCAAAATTTCAAACAGTATATTTCTATTTTAAATGTTAGTGTTTCTAAAATGTTCATATTTTCTTTTGTTTTATTTGCAGCATTAAAAAAATAAGTAAGATACAGGTGCATGAGTTCATAATGGAATTCATCCTGAAAGTAAGGAAAAGGCCTCAAGTTGCACCAGGGGAGTTTTAGATTGGGTATTAGGAAAAATGTTTACACTGAAAGGGTTATTAAGCATTGGAACAGACTGCCCAGGGAAGTGGCTGAAGCACCATCCCTGGAGGTATTTAAAAGATGGGTAGGCATAATGCTTAGCGATATGAGGTTTGCATGGGCCCACTTCTCAAGCCTGTCCAGTTCCCTCTGGATGGTACCTCTTCCTTCCAGCGTGTTGACTGCCCCACACAGCTTGGTGTCATTGGCAAACTTGCTGAGGGTGCACTCAATCCCACAGTCCATGTTGCCGACAAAGATGTTAAATAGCACCCATCCCAATACCGACCCCTGAGAAATGCCACTTGTCACTGGTCCTTACTTGAACATCAAGCTGTTGACCACAACTCTTTGAGTGCGACCATTCAGCCAATTCCTTATCCACCAAGTAGTCCATCCATCAAATCCATGTCTCTCCAGTTTAGAGACAAGGATATCCTGTAGGACAGTGTCAAATGCTTTGCACAAGTCCACGTAGATGATGCCAGTTGCTCTTATCTACTAACACTGTAACACCCTCGTAGAAAGCCACCAAATTTGTCAGGCACGATTTGCCCTTAATGAAGCCATGTTGGCTGTCACCAATCACGTCCTTATTTTCCATGTGCCTTAGTATAGTTTCCAGGAGGATCTGCTCCATGATCTTGCCATGCACAGAGGTGAGACTGACTGGCCTGTAGTTCCCTGGGTCTTCCTTTTTTCTCTTTTCAAATATGGGGATTATGTTTCCCCTTTTCCTTTATGATTCATCACCTAACGCAAAATACAAGTAAAACTGTAGAAAGATGTTATTATTTTGGTTCATCAGTTACAGATCATAGAAGTGGGATTCTCTCATTTATACAAATTCAGTTTACCACATTTTTTGGAGTTTTCTTACCCTCCAGGAGACAGGAAATAAGGAAGAGGATCCATCTTCTTATGAAGTTCCTCTTTCTGGAGACCACAATGTCTTCAGTTACCTTCTTTGAAGTATTTAGTTAGAGAACTAGCATTAAAAATAAAGACCAGTATTTGAAGAAATGAGCACAGTATTCCTCTAAGTTTTAAGGCCAAAACCCCTCTTCAACATAGGCCCAGCTCAGGCTTTGTAACAGTAAAATGTATACACATGAAATCTAATTCTTCAGCCTAGCAGAAGAGCATCAAAAAGCATCCTTGACCTAGCAAAAACTTTAAAGTTACCAACTTAAATAGCGAATCTTGCAATCCTAAAGTAGCCAACTGAAAGAGGTGGCTGTATCAAGCTTAGGAGTCCAATTCAGAATGAAGTACACGTGACAGGTAATATTCCTCTTACCCATATTAATTATCCAGCATTACAGATCTGCCTTGAATATTTATCTTGGCTTCCTCTGTACTCAGGTAAATGAGACAGGTCCCTCCAAACAAGTTGCCACACTTCTCTTTGGATTAAATTATTTTTTCATGGAGGTTCCTTTCTCCACTAACCTTAGAAAAAAACTCAGTGTCTAATTTAAACTGTGATCTAAGTTTCTGATATTCAGAAAACAAGCTTAAATCCTTCCTCCTCGCTGCTTCATATCCAATGACTATGTATTATACAATATCTAAGCAGATCTGGAAACTGGTACCAGAATCTCCTTCAATCATAGAATCATAGAATTGTCTAGGTTGGAAGGGACCTTTAAGATCATCAAGTTCAACCATAAACTAACACTACCAAAATGACCACTAAACCATGTGTGTAAGCATCACGTTTACCTGTCTTCTAAATACCTCCAGGGACGGCAATTCCACCACTTCCTTGAGCAGCCTGTTCCAAAGTGGTGATTTTGGTGAAGAACCCTTTTGGTGAAGAAATTTTTCCTAATAGCCAATAAACCTCCCCGGCGCAACTGCAGGCTGTGAGTATCCTAGCCTTTAAAGGAAACTTGAGCTTTCTTTATCTTACATTTTATTTACAAACTTGACTCAATTCCCAGGAAACAACAATGCAAAAGGATAAATCCCTCTCATCTAGCATACATGTGTATATATGCATATGAACACATATTTAATGCAAGTGATTATAAAACAGAGAATGAATTGTTGCCAGAAAATCTGAAACACTGGGCCCAGACTACGTTATATAGGAAAATCTGTAAACATATTAACTTCCAAAGTTAGCCTGAACTGATCGGGCTTTGTGACCAAACAACCCCCACTTAAATTGGGCATTTCAATGGTTCTTGAGTAACTCTGACAAAGAACTGTTATTGTACCACACATGTTTAAGAGTTAATATTTCCCTCAAATACAGTTGTTTTAAAAATATAATATATACTTTATAGTCGACAGCTCTCAGCAACAGTAACTGTTGAGTATCAACAGCCTAAGGAATGAAAATGCATTTTCCTAGTTCAGGACATACTCGCAAGTAAATGACCAATATGCTTTCAATGAATATTATCTCTGTGTTAAGATAAAACTTGTAGTTAACAGCTCACAATAGGAACCTAAATATAAAAGCATTTACTAATATCCAGCTCTAGTTTTCCCCCTTCAGGACTCTGACTTTTGATTTGCTGGGACACAAGCCAAATGTTAGTGTACACTTCTATGAAGGGTTTTGTTTGGAATTGTCATTAAAAGCTCTTCATATGACACCATGGACCTCCACCTCTGTAAACACATGCTGGCTACTTACCAGAATAAAGTATGTTTAATATACTTAATGGCATTAGCCTCAGCAAATAAACTGTCTTTCTAACTCTATGCAGAGTTTACGTGTGAGTTCATTGTATAATGAAGGGTAAATCCTGAACAAGAGAGACTAAGGTTCCAGATTAATATGATTAAATGTCAAAAAGATTAAAGAATGGTCACTGAAATCTGTGTTCAGAACACCATATAAGAAATTTAGCTCAAGATGGAGTCATAGCTGAAATAAATTAATTATGTGAAAATAAAATAATGTAGATCTTAAGAACAAGAAGACAAGATTCATCAGTTATACATCAGAGCTAATTGGGTAGTTCCAAATAGTCAGACTCCATTCCATTATCAGTATCAGGTCTATGAATATAGTGAATAAAAAATATTGTAAGAAAAAGGGGAATGGCTACAAAGTCCCTAGCACTTGCCTCTCCTGAAGTTCATGAAATGTCTTCTACTAAACAGCCTAAGGGTTACGTGCAGTCATTCGTAAGCAACCTTGCCTAATTCTTATTAACTTCACTAATATTATCCCCACATAATTTAATGGGAGGCAGATTTAGCCCTGAATTCTTAGTGAAAACTGTGTATAAACAGAGTTTACACACAGTATGTTCCTTCAGAATCATTGTGTTTCAATTTTGAGTGTAAAGTTTACTTTCAGTTAAAAACTGTTTACTGAATAATAGTTGGAAACCTATCCGCAAACTAATGTGAGAGACTTTTCAACTCTTGAAAGACATGAAAGGAAGAAGAATCAGGACACAAAAATAATTTCCTGATTTAAAATAAATAAAAAAGTAAATAAGTAAATAAATAAAAAAAAGAAACATGTTTTGTTTGTAAGCTTCATATACATATTGAGAACAGTGATAAAGCAACTGAAAAGTTTGTAAGATTTTGTAAGTTTAAATGATCAATAAAAGCATTACTAATGAGAGAAATTTACTAAATTTTTCACCTTCATTTAGTTCAGTATCTCCTTCTGCATGGCAGCTAGAAGGAAGCCTCATTACTACTGTACTGCTCTTTTCCCCAAACACTGGGTTCTTTCAACATGGTCTCCTTAACAGTTTTCAACAACACGTGAGAATGAATTCTGAAAATCATACATGCTCAAAGAAATAAATCCCCAGAGAAACTTTCACCAGAAACATTCTACGTGACTTTCTACTCAAATGAACTCCCATGACATACTGCAACAGCTGACTTTGTTCTTTCAGAAAATGCCATTGTAATAAAGAGGGCAAAAAAAGCTTTTTCAGGGAGCAACAAAGTGAACTGGCAAAATAGGATGTGCCATAGTATCTTTCTGTTTGGGTTTGGTTTGGAGTTCTTCAAAAGAAACCAAGAAATCTGGGTGTGGAAATCCAAATTACTAGAAATCCAAACTTCTGATATGGAATGATCTTATTCTTCTAGCATAAAAAAAAATGAGGATAACCTCTGACAAAATGAAAGATTTACATGGTTTAAACTTATATAAGAACCCTGAATAAACTTGCACATTCATAAACATCTGACCCAAAAACTGAAACAATGTTGGTGACAGTTGTGTCCGAGGAGTGAAGCTACACACAAAGACCCTTCCAAATGGTGCATGGATCATTTCCAATTTCAGCTTAGCAGACTTCCCACAGCTGATGTATTTTCCTAAAGGCTGACTAAATTCATACCCAGAGCTAATAAATACCAGCCACACTTTCAAGATGTGTTGTGGCTCCTGACTGAGCTCTCACACAACATTGGTAATGACCAACATTTTCTATCACTATGGAAAAGTGGGAGGGCCAATCCTCAACCTTGTATATTGGTGACCCAGAATTTCATCACCTGTTATTTAAAGACACCTCAGCATAACACTTTCTGTGTTTAGGAGACACCAGTTTCTATACATGCAATCCCTGTCTGGTTTTCTCTGCCTCCAGAATCCAGCATCCTGGGCCTTGTCTGTGAGCTCTGCCAGTGTCTGGGCCCTCAAAACACCCACTTGAATTTGAATGTGAAAACAATTGTATATAGCTTCCTGACAACCTTTCTCACAGAATGATATAAAAATTTGGAAGGGAACTCTGAAGTTCACCTAGTACAACTTCCTACTGAAAGCAGGCTGACTTCAGTGTTAAATCAGGTTGCTCAGGGGCTTACTCTGGCAAGTTTTGAAAATTTCCAAGCATGGGAATTCCATAACCTCTTGGGTGACTTTTAATACATAATTTAAACACAATGAAACTTCAAAAATTTAAAGTTGGCCAAGAGAAGAAACATTATTGGAAGATGTCCAACAATAGTGTGAGCTCCTTTAGGAAAGGTAAGGGCAATAATAATTTTTGAAACTGTGCAATTTAAGGAAGTCATATTTTATTCTCTGGTCTCCTATATGAACCCATAGCAAAAATAATATAGCAAAACCAAACAAACAAACAGAGTGAGTGGGACCAAAAAAGGGCAGAGCATAAACTATGCAACTTTCTTTTAAGAAGAATTGTAAATAAAACATATTGAAAGTTTTTATTAACTTCTTTTTTGAAAATACGCTATAACTCCAGTGAATAAAAAAATTAAAATGAATAGGATACTATAGACTGGATTTGAATAGTAGGAATAATAGAATTTCAGAAGCCATAGAGTAGAGAAGGGATGGAAATGTATTAGTATACCCTGTTTGGGCATTCTTCATGATCTAGTTAGCAGTAATTTGTTTATATAAAAAAGCTGATAACTGAATTAGAAACTGGGACAAATCCATGTTTTCCCCAGTTAAGACAATAGTTCAATCATTTCTATGTCATGGCTTACTCATATTTGAGAGGATCCGCCAAGGCCCTTTGCAATTTTTAATTTCTTCCCTGCACTGAAATTTGGATTTAAAAAAAGTTCTTTTTCTCTGTGGATGCTTCTCCTTGTTGCTGCAATGTATTCTTTTGCCATTGTAACAAGGAGAGGTGAGATATGTCAACGAACAATCATAATGAAATGAATAAGAGTTTACCACATCACAGAGGCTTTCTTAGTGGTAATTTCTACTCCAGATATGCCAAAGACCCAGATTTTATCCATCTGCTGTGTTGGTCTTTCCAGTCACATTGTTTCATTACCCAGATGAGAATTAAACAATTACTGATTCACATGAGTATTCCTTTTGAATTTGTGCTGCTTCAGCCCTCGGATATCTTTCAAGTCCCAAGTAAATTATACAGATATCTGGCTGACAGCTTACAGAATTCTTTTGAGATACACAGAACAAAGCAGGAAAGGGAGATGAGGATTCAATTAAGAGATATTCATTAGGATGATATCAGACATAATACCATCACCTTCTAATATCTCCCCAAGGATTTTCAAATATTGGCATACAGTGATCTCAAACTTTGGCTTATGAAGGATGTTTCACACCTTATCCTATTTATTTAAATAAAAATTAAAGGGGATTATGAAAGAGCGATGGTAAAGATTTATAGACTGGCCTGTCAGATTGTTGCCTACTGCATATTTTCTAATCCTAGGCAAAATCTACCTTTAAAGGTCTCCACAGACATCTATATCTGCCTATTGTGTGGTTCCCTGTTCTTTTATTTTCTATCAGAGTAATTCCACTATGTATCACACTAAATAAACACTCTCTATACATTTTAACAGCTCTCAAATATTTGTAGTATATCATGACCTACTTTGTCATCATCTTCCTATGAAACTTACTTAGCTCTTTTAATCTTTACTCAAAAGTCAATTTGCCTCTCCTTTTCATTCTAGTTATTTTTTTATCAAATAGAACTTTCAGTTTTCTGAAGCTTTTACCATTTTCCTGTTACTTACTTTAGGCTAATAATATTCTCAAAATGATGCCTCTGTGGTTATCATTGCTTTATGTTTATTAAGTATTCTCCAATTTGAATTCATAGCAATGCACTTCCCAAACCACCTTGGAAGTTATTTTATTTAATTTTGTCAAATACTATACAAAATCCTGATCACTGCCTATCACTATGATATCAGCATCTCTTCCATGTAAATTTGATGACAATCACAAAATTGTTGAAACATGTTGGTGCTTCTTTGTGGAAAATACATTGATCTTAGGTTAGAGATTTTAATGTTACATTAAAAAATCTTTTTTTTTCTTTCATTTTGAATATGATGTCGATGCTTGATGTGACATCTCAAAGGTGAATTGTAATGTTATATAATACTGAAAAAAGAGCAATCTGGGAAAATTTTAACAGGAAATGATGTATATGAAATGACCAGATCTTTTCAACAGTAGTAGGCATCCTTAGGTCAGATATGTCACAAAGATCTTTTTTTAAAAAATAGCACTCTGAAATTTTATAAATTAATTTGAGTTACCAGGCACAAAGTGTTCTGCGGATAGACTCATAGCCCTAAAAAAAGATTAGATGATGGTGTCACTGAAAATATAAAGAAATTTAGAACCTCTGTTGTGATGAATGTGTTCACAATACTCATAATTCACAATTTCTGCAGTGACGTACACTAGTGATCTACACAACAGTTCCACATGTCCAAATATTCTTCATGTGATGTTACATTAAAACATGCGTCCAATGCTCCAGACATGGTGCAACTGTTTCTGTATACATTAACATATTTATTTGGATGCAATCAAATAGTAATGCATTCTATAGAGTAGTTGAATTAAGGAAGGCAGAAGCCATTTACCCACATCCTATAACATTTGTAGATCTATAATTAACTCATGAGAAAAGTACTCATAGAATGCTTTTTTTTCAGGTATAAGGGAATCTAGACTCATATAAGTGGGAAATGAATCCTGTTTATGTTTCATGCAGCTGTTTTATGTTCAGGTATTGGACCTAGAGAAAGATTCATTACACAAATTCTTGGAGTCTAGTAATAAAATTATGTATTGTAGTACAAATCAGATAAATGTAGGTCTGACTGAAATGGCTACGAAAGGAAGACCATTAGACAATCTGAAACAGAAAAAATAAAAGCAACGCAATTTTAAAGGAAAACAAAATATATCTGAGAAAAAATAACCCAAGCATCTGGTATTACAAAAGTTAACAGAGAAGTTATTTTAATACAAAAACTTATTTTAATGTTAAGCTTGAAAAAGTATTCCCCCACACAAAAACATCGACACAAAAAATTCTTCTACTAATTATTTGAAATTGCTGAACAATTCTTCCTGAAAGCATTCAGAAAGACATAGCTTTGCAGAAAAAAAAACAAACCAAAATGAAACAAAACAAATGCAATTTGCTACAGTGAAACATTAAGATAAAGGAAACAAAGCCAGAAAAACAAGAATAATAACAAGAACTGAAAATCTATCTACATATAGGAATACAAGGCAAAAAGTCCATAAACATGGTTGCATTCAATGTGAGAGGGAAAGACTCAACACAATGAGAAACAAAGAAAGCAATTTCTGCATTGGCTATGCTTCAATGAAATTCAGGTCCTGATATGTAAATAAATGATTGAAACTATGAAAAAATTTACATGAATAAAACTATAGTAAAAAACTCAACATTAAATTACTGGACAAATTCCAGTTAACCTAAGTAGTGTATTTGATAATTTCTTTGGTCCTAATAGAAAGTGAAAACAAAACTGGGGAGTTGTGTGCATTGTCTAACGTCTATATTCCCATTTTACTAGCTCATCTTCTTCAGGGTTTACATCCCCAACCAACCTAGGCTATAAAAGAGTCATTCTTTTCTGCCACTGTCACATGTCCACTATTCATTCAGTTTGACTTTGCTTTACATAAAATAAGAAAATTGCCAAAACGTTTTTGCACTCAGGCTTGAAAAATTAATTGTTAGCTGTTATAATTTGAGGCATTCTATAACATTGTGCTGAAGCGTGTCCAAAGAAGAGAAACAAAGATGATGAAGGGTCTAGAGAACAAATCTTATGAGAAGCAGCTGAGGGAACTAGGATTGTTTAGCCTGGAGAAAAGGAGGCTGAGGGGAGACCTTATCACTCTCTACAACTGCCTGAAAGGAGGGTGTAGAGAGGTGGGGGTCGGTCTCTTTTCCCAAGTAGCAAGCGATAGGATCGAGGAAACGGCCTGAAGTTGCACCAGGGGAGGTTTAGATTGCATATTAGGAAAAATTTCTTCACCAAAAGTGTTGTCAAACATTGGAATAGGCTGCCCAGGGATGTGGTTGAGTCACCATCCCTGGAGGTATTTAAAAGATGTGTAGATGCGGCATTTAGGGATAAAGTTTAATGGTACACTTGGCAGTGTAAGCTTAATGGTTGGACTCAATGGTCTTAAAGGTCTTTTCCAACCTAAACAATTCTATGAGTCTAAAATAACAACAGAGTGTTTAGGGGAAGTGAAGAACTGCTTAACACTCCAAAAAGAATAGATTGGATGGAGAGCAGAAGGAATCTTGGTGTCTTATGATGTTGGTTTTCTTAGCTTCAAAGAAGTCAGACCCTTGGAAAAGTGGCCCCTATGACTTTCCCTGAAGTAGCTCTACAAAGTCCCATAGAACGCTAAGATAGGTTACCTTGCAACAAAACTTTCGTTAAAATCAAGGATTCAGATTTTTTTAAATGGAAAATCCTTAGCCTAGTAAATAAAATGTATATTCCACTGGTTCCTGGCTAGTCACTCTCTGACTCTATCATTGTTTATCGGTTTTTGTCAACATGACATGAATTTAAATACATCTCTGAAGCTAATCTTGGTCAAGTACCCTACTGGATACTGTCCTAAAAATGAGAATTTTTTATACACAGTGAATTAATTGTGAGCAGTTTTTCACAATTGTAATACTTTTTTCCTTTTATTTCTGTTTATTACATTTCATACAAAAGAAATATTTAATTTCATTTTGGTTGCACCAAGAACAAATCAAAAAAGTATCATTAAAAAAAAGCCTGTACCAACAGGAAAACCTGGCCAGACACAGATTTTCAGTCCATGTAAAATGTATTTTCAGGACGCAGTAAGTAGCCCACTCGTAAACTCACTCCTGATCAAAAGGAGCAAGCCTTATGGATTGTTACAGGATCCTTCAGGAATCCTACAGGATTTTTCTGTGTCAGTGAAGGAACAGGGTCAGAGCCAAGGTTCTGCTTACTGCTTTTATGGGTCCTTGCATTTCTCTCCACCTTACTTCTGTGTAACCTCACCATCACAAGTACAGTTACTCTTCTTCATCTTTTTTTTGGAAAGGAGTGGTGGGACAGGTTGGGTTATTTTCAAAAACAGAGGGATAGCAATATATCAATTTTGTAGTTTTGCTAACGTATACAAAGAATTTCTTATAGCTTCAGGAAAATTTACTTATAAATTTTCAGCCTGAGACTAGTAGTCTGATTTAATAAGGAGGCAATTGAATCAGCTCTACCATTAGTGATAGTATTAAAAAACTCTTGGCATTCCCCAAAAGAATCACTTCATTATGTTAAAAGGAAGATATTTTCTTCATTTTGTTTGAAGAATATTGACTAGAAAGAAGGATTTTTCTTTTGAAGAAAGCTCCATAGAAACAAATCAGAAAATCAGTTTATTCTATTTTTTGCAGCAAGTAACTGATGATGTAGGAGAGAATTTATATGCCCTTGTAATAGTTACAATACCTTCCATTGACTTTTGAACATTTGTTTTCTGTTTACTACCATATGCCATATCCCATGTAATTTCACCCAAATCCATGTGGCCACAAATATGACATAGACAAAAAAATGGCATGGAAGTAAAGCTATGCAGAAAATGCCCTGTTACCTCAAAATCCAATAGCTCAAATGTTTCCTAGATAGATTTGTCATAACTATCAATGATTCATGGCTAAAAAGGTGATATTTCTTCCTAAAGAAGTCATAAGGAGAACCTTATGATATATTGAGATTTGGTCATGCTGACCCTATCACAGGCCACAGTTTTTCAGAGACTAGCATTGGAATTTCCAGATAATATCTCCAATGAGATTTTTCTTACATAATCACTCAACAACTACAAATTTCATAGAATATATACACTTGTACACTTTAGCAAAAGTCTTTGCTGATGTATGAAATCCCATTGATTTCATATTAATGGATACCATGTTATAGATATTCAAATGTCTGAAAGTAATAAAGACATCTGTAACCCTAAGTACCCCGCACTGGAATCAGCAAACCAGAGTTTTTGTATATAATCTGCATAATCTAAAAATATAACATTTTAATCAATTACTGAATTAAATTCAAAGTTAATTAAAAAAAACAAACCACAATGTAGAAAAACCTTTTAAACTAGACCAAAGTCTCCACAAAAAAGTCTCCACAAAAAACTTTCACCAAAGCATATGAAAGAACAATTTTAAAAGAAGTAGCATGTCATCTTAAGTGGAATTTAATGATGTTTTGCACAAATTTTGGTTGCAACTAGGTATGTTTATGGGACACAGCTAAAATAAAGAAAAATAATACAGTAAGATAAAAATGAACAAATGCATCAACAGAGACTTTTCTGTATGAAGTGTCAGTTATTGTTCTTAGACTACAGTTTATTTGCCAAAAAGACCATACAAATGTAGAATATTTTTTATCACCACCTAAGTACTGTAGTAAAGTGGTAAGGATGAGTGAGATAGGCCTTGCCAGGCAGCAGCAAGAGTGGGGCTGCTGCAAAGGGGACAAATCAGGAGCCAGGGTGTCCAGTCAGGAGCAAAAGGAAACAGGGGTTAGACATATGATATGCAACCTAGGTCTGATGCCCATCCAGGAGGCAAGGCTGGAGGCTGGCCCTCTAAGGACTGGTAGTGCCCTCTTGGGACCCTGGCAGGCATATACCAGAAAGTGAAATAATACAAAGGTAAAATGACGTGTGTTCTGTGGGGGCACTACCCTAAATTAAAGACAAATAGAATTGCTCATGTTCATTAGGTGCTTATAAAATCTCTGTGCTATTCTTGTAAATTTCCTTACAGAGTATTAATACTGCCTGCTAACACTGCTGAATCCATCTCTTCAAGCCATTCCCTTTCCTAACAAGAATCTCTATCAGGCCATCTTAATCATGATTTCTATAATACTGTTTTTAACTGATGTAACTCTTATTCTGAGTCCAGGAAAAATATCTTCATTGACCATTTGAAAGTTATACCCAAGTAATCTTTTCACTGGTATTTTACCTTATTGGCTATTCCATCTTGTACAGTTTTCATTACCAAGATCCCACGTGGAGGAGGAAGAAAGGAGAAGGACATGGGTGAACACACAAAGGGTATAAAAAAGTGTGGAAATGGCAAAGTATTAAGACTACAAGGAAGAATAAAGATGATACTCATATGTCCATAAAATGGTATCTGTCATCTCAAATTCATGTCTTTCAGGTATAAAAAAAAAAAAAAACACATAGGTGGAAGGGAACAAACAAGGTCATTAAGCAAGGTCATCCTCTCATACGAAACCAAGTATATGCTGCTTACCTGTCTCTTTAGATTCTGGAGTATGAGCATGCTCCGTTCTCCTTTGCTATCCATCAGTAATTGCAACTTGCATTATGAAATTACCTAGTTTTTAGATGACATCTACCTGTTAATTAACTAATATAAAAAAAATTTTTAGGGGACAAAATGCTAATACGTATCACTCAGGAAGCGGAAATTTTTTACTGTTCTTCAGAACTTAAGTTTTTCTTTTGATGGGCAGATTTTGCTGAAAGGAAATTGTATTAATTTCATAAGAGTAACATCAACTATTTCATAACGTTCATTCAGCTTTTGAGGCAGCAATGAAATAACAATGCATTCCCACAAATGATCCCGAGTTAAGTCTGAAATTATAGGATAGTAAATGAAGTATTGTATTTTCAGATTAAATCAGGTTTCAGCTTTTAAGGAGAGGTCATTTTTTGGCTATAGTGATGTACTAGGCTTGCACGGATATATAACTTAAAATGTAACATTGTTGTCATACTGAATGCATTTAAACTACTTTTTCACAGTATCAAAAATTCAATTTTCTAGCTCTCTTGATAATCTAAAGCATTTATGAAGACGCTTCTAAATTTGGATCTGGAAGAGTTTGTCCAAAATATGACCCAATAATAACTTTCAAATCATTACAATTCACAGGGTTCGAAATAGAAACTTCAGACTGAGTGTCATTGTTCATATTCTGCTCTCCTTGATCACTGTAATAAACTTCAGAGGCATATTGATTTATATATCTTAACCATATCAAGCCTCAAGATTGAGAGCTATTTTTCTTAAAGAAGAAATAGTATCATTGTGTAAATACTTTTTAAAATGTAATAAATTATTCCAAAGAATGTTTAATATTTAAAAGCAAGTGGTTAAAATGCTAACAGATTGACATATTGACCTAATTTTTAACCAAAGAAATCTGTAAAAGAAAGAAAAGAAGGAGAAAAATGTTAATCAATCTGTGATATTTTTTTCTTTCCAAAAAGTTATGAGAACAATTCATAAAGAACTGATTATACAAAGTTGTAACAGTATGAGTGTCCTTAATTTTCTTTTAGAAGTTTCTTTGTTAACAAACAACATGCAAGGTGAATCAATCTTTTGAAAGATGTTTTTTAAAAAAATCTAGTTTTTTTTATTTGCATTTTGTATTTTTTATATATATGTATACATATTTATTTCAAATAATTTAGTTACTTATAATCTGGATAGTTCACAAACAGTAGAAGTTGTTATAATTTTAGAGTTCAGTGGAAAATTCATGAAAATATGCTTAGATCTTAATGGAAATCTTCCACATTCCAATAGCTACTGATGGGGTACATTATTATAGAGATTTCTGAAAAATATTTCTTTTTACATACATATATGCTTGTACATGTATTTAAAATTAAATAAATTGTATTTTCTGTTTAATTTCTTGTTCAAAGAATTTATACATATATTTCCCTTAGACAATCTAGATCAAATCAAACTAGACAATCTTCAAAGGTCCCTTACAAATCAAAACTTTCTATGGTTTTTATTGTTCAGATGAGCTTCCTCATTCCCAGCAATTTGTCCATACCAAAACACAAAGATGCGTGAATGTGTTTTCAGGGTTTGGTTACTGAGACTTTTCTCTACAGTGTTCGCATACAGATTTATCCCAATATCCTGCATAGTTTCAGAAAGAACTAAAAGAGATTGCTTCTGTCTTTATGAAAGCGGAACAGAGCCTTTTCCTTCTCCTATTCCCCATCAGAGACTCACCTCTAATCACTGAAAAATTGAGGACTTTCCTTCTGCGACGGAAATTCTTGGGGGACAATTATTCATGGAGTTCTTACAGCTAACAAACAGTATGTAGCTGAAGCAGAATGAAACTTTGATTTCTATCGTTAACCATATACAGGAAAAAAACCCCACTGAGCTGTGCCATAACCTTCAGTCTTTGAAACTTGGTAACCTTCATTTTATGTGTGTTTTCACTGCTTCAGCTTTCCCACATATTTTTGTGTAACATCCTTCTGTGGTTAGTGAAGACTTACTGTGTAGTTGCAGATATAGGCTTGCAGTGCAGAAATTGGTTTGACAAGAGTTTCACACATATAGAAAACCTTCTTTAATTTATGTCTTTCTGTTTAACCTTGATACGTTATTGATGTATGTTCTGCATTTATTTTTAATCACATTTTTATACTTCTAGGAACACAATGAGAGACGAAAGCTCCTGAATTTTCATGAAGTTCTACTCCTTCACTTTTTCATTTTCTGTAGTCAGTCCTAATGTCTATGACAACATTGAATGGATGTAGGCATCTTATTAGATTTAGCCCTATGTTTGAAGCTCACATTTATGTGGCTGAAAATATATCCTTTTATTCTTTGACAGAAATTAGATTCATGTAGTCATGCCTTTTATTTTTTTCTTTTTTTTTGGACTCTTGCTATTCTGAATTTGTGTATAATCCTCCTGTATGCTACATCTGGAAGCCCTTTTATACTAATAATCTCATTAAACATGACTTCAGTCAAAAGCATTCTCTCTCCTGAGTTCTTTACTGTTAATTTTGTTTTCTTGGCTTCTGAACAGTGGCGTCCTTCTGGGACATCAGCAACACTTTCATCCAATATTTTGTAGATATCCTTGAAAACCGTACCTCAAATGGAAGAGAAAGTAACCATACAATATCTCATTATATGCTGAGTGTAACTCAAGTGAAAAATATTATTCTTTAATTTTGATAAAAACATTTGAAATTCACTTTCCTAATAGTTTTTAATCCAATTCTAATCTTTCTTTATCATTTTTACAAACTGAATTCACACCCAGAGTAGTATACTTTATTGCACAAAGAGGTTATTGATAATCCATATCACTTGGAAAGGCATGACTCTCTTTTCCTTCTGGAATAGGATGGCTGCATACAAACTAGGCACTAGAAATGACCCTTGTTGATGACTTTGCTCCTTGGACTATACTCAGGCATTGTATCAGAGAATATTCTTCAGTTGAAAGCCTTCCAGAAAGCCTTCCATAGACTATGTGAGTAGCAACAGAATGCACAACCACGCACCAGTAGTCCAAAACCTTGGTTTTAGGTGTACATTTTGAATCCAAACACTGACTTTTCATGTAATATTTCGTAAGCAGTGAAAGCGATGAAGACTAAAAGGACAAGAAGTCTTCTATTTGAATGAAGGAAACAAGATGGTTGAAGGCTTAAACTGGACAAATGAAAAAAATTGAAACACTGATGTAAAAATGTAAGAAGATAGCAACATATTTAAAAGCCACTGTTCTAGAAAATACACTCTTAGAGGAAAGAAAAATTACTATTTTCAATGTATAATTAGTGAAGCAAAAAGTAATGGCTTGTGATATATTGGTCAAACTGGATGATTTAATAATTCCTTATGGCCTTAGGCTTTACAAATCGAAAAATCTATGAGTAAATTAAACACTTGATAAATTTATGGTAATTTGTCTCATTTCAACATACAGATATATTCTTTGCATGCTGCAGTTTTCTCAGGGTTGTACCTTTAATGACAAGTCTATTGTATTGCTGTGGAAACTCTTAACTTCTTATCCTGTCATACTTTTACAACTTTTTTTTTCCAGTTTATTCTCTCCTCTGTCCATTACTAGAACAATATGTTGAAATGTGTATGAAGGTTTGTATGTGTGTGTATATATGTCTATGCACATGGGTAAAACCATTGGGTAGTAGAAATAATTCCAAACTGATTAACCTAAAATGTTTGAGAAAGTATTTATAGTGACCCAAAAGCATTACTTTTAATGAAGATAAATTAAACTTTTGAAGTGTGGAATATTACAAAATTGGTTTAGTCACATATTGGTAATACTCATTTTCAGACCACGATCATCCCATTGGAATGATCAGACCACTGGTCATTCCATTTTCATATGTTTTACATGTTCCTCTTGTAATTCTTAACAAAAACAGATAACTTTCAGTATTTCCTCAAAAGAATGGGAGATAGAATCCCTCTTATTTCAAGTACTGCTACATAATGATGTGATAGCCAATCTGCAAAAACTGATGTTTTACTCCAGAGTATTATACATTTATGAACATACTGGTTTTCATCTTTGTACAATCAATGAAACTAGAAATTGGAAAATGCAATTCAACTATTTTCCTGCTAATGAGAGACACAGTATTCTGATGTTTTGCCGCATCTCATTATAATTATCTTCCATTCAGACCAATAAGCTATTACTGGGCTGCTGCACCACGAGAGGCCAAAGGTGCAGATCAGCACTTTTATCCCAATGGTATATCAAGAAGGAGTTCAGAAATAAATGCTCATTCAGCAGCATCCTGCTCTAATCAGGAGAGAGAGTGATTAGCACCTTTTCCTGTGCGGGGATCTGGAGACAGAGGAAGAATTTTTAGCCTGAAAAATACAGAAAAGTTACAGATTTAGAAATATTCTATCGATAGATAATTTGATTGGCTAGCTTTCTATAAATACGTGAAAATTCTTTATTATTAATCCCTCCCCAATAAATGTATATTCTGAATTATTTATATTATTCCTTATTTTCAAACTGCTCTGTCATTTTCTCAGAAACAAGATTAGCTATTGACTACATATAAACGGAACAAGCAAGCACTACTAACAATTTCTACATTTTATTTCTGAGTTTATTTTTTTTTGGTTTGCAAAATATCATTGAAATTTTAAAGTAAAAGGCAGTTAAAAATGCAATTTTTTAGTAGGTACAGCCAGCTATAAATTATATAAAAATTATCTGTGTCCTTATATTTCGTTTAAAATGTTTTAAAGAGGAAACAAGTTTTAAGTGATTTTTTTTTTTTTTTTCATGGAAGAAAGACTTTTTTCATCAGCTAGCGAGCACCAGCATCGCAATTCCTATTAGAAAATTCCAGTTCACCTCTAGCCTTTTCTACACAGCTTCCAGCTACTTCCTGCATTATAGGCAACTATGAAGTTAGCTGTGTGGTGGGAGAACTGGTGGGAGATAAAACAAAGTAAAATGCCACATGAAGTACTTATATAGCACTCTAGGGCACTGACAAATCAGTTCAAATCATTGCAAATACCTGCTTACATAGTTCTTTGGGTCAGTCCTCAATTTAAGAATGCAATATTGTTTCCACCAAAAACACAAAAATCTTTCAGTCTTACTTGGAATAGTTTATATTTATTTCTCTGCGCATAAAATAAAAGTGTATATAGCATGGCATTGAAGGTGAAGTTGTCATTCTGTCTGTTTTGCAAGTTACCTCCACGTATTCCTCCAAAAAGAAAGGCATTTCTACAGTTATTGCATTTTTTTAGAAAATATACTTGAAATTTACCTTTAAATTCCCTTTTAATAGATCTGAATCAAACTACTTCCATAATATTGAATTTACCCTTGAAATTCCAACTTTTTGGCCCATTATTTTTTGGGGACTTTTTCACAGACATGACTTTTAACATTTCGAAATAGTTATTAGGTGCAGAAAGGGTTCTTTGGCCATTTTTATTTATGATATTTATTTATAATATTTATTTATAATACAGCTAAACGAGGCTGAGGTATCGACCAAAAGGCATGCATTGCCCCTCATGAAGGTTAGCCAACAATGTGTATTCCATTAACACCTTGTGAGCAAAATGTTCTCTGTGTTTCTGTATTGTTCATTATTTTTCAAAACTTTCTGGATGTGAAGTGTCCATGACAATGATACAGAATCCTCTGTTGATACCTTCCAAAGGTGCCTTTCGTACACTTCAAAAGATGCATGTGTGTGTGGGTAAAATAATGCTGATAATATGGCAATGATCAGAGTGGTTGACAGAGAGCATCCATTTGTGAAATGTCTGGTGAATTTCCTTAGATCACTTATTTTTTTTTTCTATTTTCTGATTCCTTTATGGTTGGAAAATTGCGATGATGAATAAAAATTATCTCGTTCTTTATTTCTCCCCTGCTCCCGTTTCTTTGTGCATAATCAGAATGTAGCACTTCTAATAAATCAAGACACAATCAGAGTGAATTATTTCTAAGTTTTTGGTGCTTTTTCTATTTTTCAGAGAAAGCAGATGGCTGACAGTTATGGTCCTATGGTCCGCTTTTGGCTATTCATTGGTTCAGGAGAGAGAAGCAAGGAGGAAAGTACTAGCAGCCAGGATCCCTCAAGCAAAAAGCGCTTCCAGGAGGGTGAGTCACAGCACCTGAGGGAGGCAAGCAGAGTGCTCATCATCTCTCTCATTTATTACCTGAGAGAGGCTGATGGCAGATGGAATGAGAGAACATAGCTCTCCTGTAGGGCTAGATAAGGTAGCAAGATCATTGATTGCTATGTACAAAAGCACAATAAAGACACCAGTGGAAAAACTGACTGGAATCAAAATAAGGAAAAGCATAAAAAAGCAACAACAATAGCAACAATAAGAACAATAACAATAATAAACAACCAGCCATCATAGACCTATGCAGCTTCAACATTTCTGCTCTTTTGTCTCACAATAGGATGATGTGCCATTTCTAGCCTTACAAACAAAATGTTTATGAAATATATTTTGTGACTTTAACTGTCTATTGTCTTTAAATTAAAATACATTACCAGCTCCCTCACCACAACTTTAACGCTGCCCTCCCATTAGATTCCAGGGTTTTAGAGAAAAACAGGTGTTCCACAATCTGTGGCATATGGAGTTTCTACTCTTTGGCTTTAATTTATTTCTCTTTCCTTCTCTGTAAACTGCATTGTGATATACATTATCTGGTTTCCCTTTGAGTAAACATGGAATAGTTACAAAAAATTTTTTTTCCTTTTTCTTATTTTTTTCTTTTTTCTTGTTTTCTTTTTTCTTTTTCTTTTTCTTTTTCTTTTTCTTTTTATTTTTATTT
>VYZM01008069.1:212190-240458 GCA_013398915.1 Dromas ardeola | reverse complement strand
TGAATTCCACCACCTCTAAAACATTGTCTGCTTCCTTTTCCCCATGCGACTGATGTCAGGCAATCTGTAGTGTCTAATTTCAAACATTGATAAACCCACCAGAGAACAGTAGTTATGATTTTAATTCCTTAATGCCTTGCAATATTACTTCTTGTATCCCTGTAAGAACTGCGTGTAGAAAATAGGAGCTGTTATTCTCACTTCATAGACACTTAATGAAATGTGAAGCTGAAGCTGAGTACTGTCAGCTGGGAGAGGCTGGATTAGTTTGGTTGTTCCCAGCTCCGGTTTTGTACTTGGATCACTACAAACCCATCTTTTTGTGTGCATCAGCAAACTGCAGCAGCACATAAGGTGATGACCTCTTCAGTAATGTATTGTCTTGGAAACGATACGAAACAAGGTTAGTGGAGGGACAAACTTGTATTGTTGCTCCTTGAACTACAAAAGAGTTTCGGTGTTACCCCCATCTCTTGGTGTGTACGAACATCAAGAATTTGTAGTAAGTGAAACAGGCAAAATATTTGAAAAGACCATTGTTAAAATTTGGTAACAACAAAAAAAAGATTTTTATATAATGTATGTAACGGCCATGTATCCCAAAGTCTGTATGTAGGGTTTAAGTTGGGAGAAAAAAGAGCGTGGATTTGGAATAATTGGTCCTAATTTTGTAGTCGCTTTTCAATGCCAGAGCCATGCAGAACTGATAAAGGGAGAGAGAGTGCCATGCCTGAATTGGCTGCATGAACACTAAAGGTAGTTTGGTTAGAAATCTTTTAAATTAGTTTAATTATTAGTTCATCCAGAGTAGCAGAAATGGTAAAAAGACCACCATAGTGCTAGTGCAGGTCAACTACATCATGATACTGAGATCCAGCTCAGTGGGATTCATCTGCAAATTAAGGCACCTGCGTTTAGGTGGCTGCATGTGTGAAAGGTGTGTAAGTGCTCTTGAGAATCATTGGGGGTGATTTGCCCTAAAGCCTACACCCAGCTTGTGATTTAGCAGCCTAAATGTGGGTAGCGATGCCCTTGTCCGTGCCATCGCCTCCATTTTTCAGTCTATGTGGGTGCAGGTCACTTGTAGGCTGGATTCACATTTACCAGTCTCATGTGGGTGTATTAGATACCCAATAATGTCTCAAAGGGCTCTGACTAAGTTTCAGGAGTGAATCAGGGCTCTAATTAGTGGTCAGCTGAATTACTTCCTTGCCCCTAGTGACTGCATTGGGTAGATGTCCACTTACTAGAATGAAAATTTAAGCATCTTCGATAAGTGTCCTAATCTTGAACTGACCTCCAGAGCAGCCAAATTCTGCTGGGACCGTAAAACACAAATATCAAAAAAAACCCCAGAAAAAAATCGTCAAGGATTTAAAGTTCTGAATCAATAATCAACATCTTTAACAAGGCAGGCCAAGGTATTCCTGGAATGTTGTTTCATATTTGGGTGAGCATTATTTACCATTTAAGTAGTGGGATAATATGCAAATTGCAAAGCACATTCAGACAACATGGTTCTGTCAGCGTCCGGATGCCTTCAGCCATGTGGATGGGCTTCCTTTGAGCAGGCTGTGAGCATGAGCCTGCGTTCATCCTGTGTATTGCTTTGTAAATGCTGTTTATCTTTCTAGTACAAGATCGAATACTCACAGTTGGGAAGTCGGCAGCTTCAGATATCTGTGTGGCATGCAGGAGCACTCAAATACAGGGTGTTTTTGGGGGAAGTGGTGATTCCACTGGCAGCATGGAATTTCGAAGATAACTCGATGCAGTTGTTCAACTGGTACCAGCTCAAACCCAAGGTGATTCTTAGTTTTTGTGCTTAGTTGTATCTCAAGAGAAGGATGCAGTGAAAGCTAAGAAAAGATCTCCCTTCTGAGGTCATTGAAGGAAAAACACTGTCAATCCAGTCCATTAGGAAGATGTGTTGCGAACATAAACAAGCTGTGAGAACGATGTGGAATAGAATGATTGCAGTAAAGCAGATTTCTGTATGTCCCTTTCTTCAGCTTGAAAAGCCTGAAGACGATCTTATCCAGTACAGCGGTGAACTCCTCGTGTCTGCAAGACTATCAGTACCAGCCCAGTATAAAAATTTCCAGTTTGAAGGTATAAAATGTTTCAGTATACATGAATCCCTTGGCTAGAAAAGAATTGAGATCAATGAAGGACTGACAATATGTTCATATACTATTCCTGTATGGCATTGATAACAGCTACTGCAAATGGTGGTTTGTGGTGTGCTATATTTTAAATTAATTAAAATACAAACATTTGCCAACTTCATCTTTTTGTCCTTTTTAATGACAACAAAAGCTGCACGTTATAATGACATCAGTATGATGCATCCAGCTGTTTGGCGGGACAGCTTGTGCCTGTCGTGTTGTTGCCAGTAGACCTTATTCTGGAGGAGATGCAGCAGTTTTACTGCCCAAGGTGGACACTGCCAATTTAGGGAAAAGGCAGAAGGGAAATGGCTGCGAGGGTACCAGACCAGCACCCTTGGCTTCCTCCAGTGGTCTCATTTTAGAGAGGTTGTTTCACTTGGAAGATGCTAGGTTCAAAATGTACAGTCAGGATCCAGTTTTTGGTAATGAAAGACTTGTGAGGTACATTAAGTATTGCTGTAGTGTCTGAGCAAGCAGCTGCTGGTGGAGTAAAATAAACACTTGGGGAGGGCAGGGATAGCACAACCTCACTTTCCTTACCTCCCTGGATCATAGTCACGCCTGCAAACGTTCGGAGCTCTAGTAGCGTCTGTGTTCAGGATCATAGCAACAAGTAGAGACCAGTAGAAAGATCTAATTAGCTGTTACATTAATTTTGTTCCCTTTTCTTTTCCAGATGACCCCAAAGTTACCAGCTTGCTTTCTTCCATTTTTCCTCCCTGTGTCCCTGTGCAAGCCTGCGTACTGGGTCTCTGCTCTGTAACTAGAGCTTTAATAGAGGAGCGGTATCACATTGTGGGTTTGGCTGTTTCTCCTGCTTCTGGCTTTGTTTCAGAGAAACACTCCTGTGGGTACTGCCCTGTGTTTACTTTTCACAAATACAACAGAAAGCTCTGTGTTTGGATCAGGAATCGCAGAGCCACCTGCTACCATTGCTTGCTTTTTTGTGTGTGAATCATACAGTGTACAAGCAGGTTACAATCTTTCAAATGATCCTAATATAGCGCTAGGAGTCCTTATCGCAGTAGTACTGCTTAGTCATTTTCCTACTTAGTTATAGCAGCATCTTAGGCTGGCAGCTGAGCTAACTGGTTATTTAATGTGATAAATTCTCCTGTTCCAGGAAAAAAAGACCAAGGAGTTCCTACCTGCCAGCTTCAGGTTATGATATCTGGGGCCAAGAACTTGCCCGTGCTGAGATCTGCTGGGGCGCCCAACTCATTCGTCAAAGGGTATGTATGAGACCTAACACTTCAAATAGAAAATGTCACACACGTTCTGTACAAAGGTATGTATTAACCTGTTCTCATCAGGAGACTGGCATGTGAAAGTGGCATTGTCCACACTCTTAGTCAGAGTTCCTTGTAATGGTGACGTTTGGGTGTCTGCCCAACAGCAGCACTTAGCAGGGCGGTGATGGGTCCCACCTGCTCTTTGGGTCCTGAATGAACTCCAGAATTTACCAATATGTCATTAAAATTTAGAGATCACTAGTTTAAAAATCTGCTTTTATCTATTAGGAGAGGGGGGGAAAAAAGTGCAAATCATGAGGGTATCTTCATTCCTATTTTCGGCTGTGCCTTTGCAGAATGAAATACAGCTTTGGGTACATTGAAACGGAAACTTTTATCCTCTTCGTCCTTGACATTTTCAAGAGGAGGGACTGAGTTTTTCTTCAATGCGCTGAATAGCTTGTACGTGGGGTCATTTTGCTTTCTGTCAGGCATCAGGTGCCATTGGAACTATCTTAAGGCCATTTCGCCTGCTGTGGCACCTATCTTCAGTGAAATGGGTGAACATTTTATCTACTGAAAGGCAGGTTTCAGGCAGTATTGGGTAACAGAATGGGGAGTAAAGACTCCCTCAGCAATCAATGACAGCAAAGGAAAAGCAGATCGGAAGAGCCTACTTGCACCACACAGACACTGAAGGCAGACAGAAGAAGGAGAAAGTCCCAAAATAAACACACTGGCACCGTGCTCTACCTTGCACTTAAGCTGAACTTTTTTGCTATTACTTAAGGCAAACCAAAGAGCCATAGTTGATTATTGCAAGTGTTCCATTTTCTGGTTGAGAAATCACTAACCTTGCTGAACCCTCATTGTTTTTGGGAAGTTGTCTTATCCTTCCAGACCAAGCAGAGGTGAAGCGAAAGTCTCCTGTCCTGAAGAAAGAAGCCTGTCCCCAGTGGAAACACTTGTTTGTCTTTGATGGTGTTACCCCAGCTCAGCTACAGCAATCATGTCTACACTTGACCGTCTGGGAGCAGTCAGCTTTCAGCTCAAGTGATCAGTTCCTTGGAGGAGCCAAGCTTGGTACAAGTAAGTTCTTTATCACTAAAAATTGAAGGTAATTTATTTGGGAAAAAGTTCATTTAGTTTACATTCTAAATAATAATATTTACACTGTACTGTTTATTACCTGCTGTCATGTGCCTGCACGTATAGCCCCAGCCCCTGTCCAAAGCAACCTGCAATCTTGGGCTTTGATCCTGCAAGGACTGATGCATGTGTTTTAGTTCAGGTCTGTGCAGAAGCTCAAGGGTGTCAGGGGGAATTTTCAGGAAAGCCATGTGTGAGTGTGGCAACTTTTTGGGCCAGAGCCTGGCCATGGTAAGACAGGCACAGAAAAGTTGGGTGGAGGCTACTCAGCTAGAGATTTTTTTTTTTTCTTTTTTAAGACTTGTTCCTTGAGCTGTCTTTCTAAGAATTGGCTACTTTGAACTACTGTCTCATCAAAAGGAAGCACAAGAACTAATGCTCTAGTAGACTCCAACCTTCCGTATATTTGTGCTTATTATTTGACATCCACAAATCAAGCCAATCAATGGGAGATACAGAAAGTGAAACTTGTGCATGTCTGAGTTTTGGGCCCTGTTGTACCATAACAAAGAGCCCTCTTTCTCAAGTCTGAGAAAGCCTCTGCTCACTGAATGGGTGCTGTTTAACTGGTAGTTGAGCAGGGAAGCATTGTCACTTGAAGACTGCCCAATGGAGTCTCTCACCCCTGTCTTCCCAGAGAATATGTGCTTTGGTTTCAGTATTTGAGATGAAAGGCTCAAAAAGATTGAGGCGCGGTCATGGTATCAACATGCACTTCAGAGGCGTATTATCACTAGTAATAAATCAGTGCTGTGCAGGCTTCCTCCTGAGCTTCTTTTGATTGTCCTACCCCTCATTTTCCTTTCTGCTAGAGCAGGGAGTACCTGATGCCAAGTGAAGAAGACTATCCAAGCCCTAAGCCTAGCAATGCATTAACGTTACTGGAGATGAACTGAAGCAGGAGGCTTTGTGCCATTCTGCTATTTGTAGTGCGCACGCTTGCTGCTCTGCTTTTAAGGCATACAACCAAAAAAAAAATTGTTCTTCGCTGCAGGCTGAGAGTGATCCTACTTTAACAGGATGTAAATAATGCTTCAAAAATATAACTACAGTTTATTGCAATTAATGCCTACAGTACAGAGCATCTGAAATTGCTGTCGAAGTGGGAGAAGCAGGTTGTTTGTTATGTAGTCAATTGGGCCAGAAGTCAGGCAAGCGAAAAGTAACCCTGTGACCTTTCCTTTGCTTTCTTGCAGAGGAATCATTTGGCTGCACAGACCTTGCTTCTCCGTCAGTGCTTCAATGGCAGGAAGTGCTCTGCAGCCCAAACACATGGATGGACTTCACACTTGTATTGCATTCAAATAAGGAAAACTTTAAATCATGAGAGATTACCACACAACAACTTTTCCTTTCCCACGTCTGATGTTTTAAATTCAAGTGGCGTATGCCTTTCAGCTCTGGGGAAAGGTGCACTGCAACAGTACCTACTCCAGCTTTTGGGGAAAAGAGTTATGCATTTGAAAGTATGTGACATTCTGAAGGTTTTACTTCTCCAAGAGTTAAGGCTTTGTTATCTGTGTCTCTAGCTGCGGTTTAAGGTTAGTATTGTTTCTTCAGGAGCAACAAATGCAGTCTGAAATGCAGTATGCTGACAAGGCAACAGTATCCAGATAATACGCAGGTTTCCATTTCTGGGCATGGCAGGACTGTAATTATTTAATTTACTTATAGATAAGCTTTCTCTCTAAGAAGTATTCTTAAGGAAGTTATATGCTTTCACTCTGATCTTGATCTTTTATACACGTTCAGAGAGAATTGAAAACTAGTTTAACTGCTTGCTGCAGATTGGTGATGTTGACACCTCCATGCTTCAGAATTATCTACAGTACCAGTATTTTTTCACATGATCCTAAAAAGCTCTAGCCTGTGGCCATGTGCCTTCCAAATGTGCACTGTATTGTGGAGCTTAAAACCAGGTAAACGTATAAGTTCTCCCTCAGTAGGAGTGTGGGACAACAGCTAATAGAGTAAGCGTGGTTGTAGGAAGTTCCTTGTTCTTATCAGCTGCTGCTGCGAGACAGTATTAACAAGTCTGATCCATATGGCATACAGCACAGGACAAGAGTTTAGCTATCATTTATTCATGTGAACTGGTGGAAATGCAAGCTTAAGGCCCAACTACTGTGTCGGTTCAGTGTGCCTCAGCTGTAGTGTCACAGTCAGCAGAAACTCCACACATACAACTCTAAGTAGTGCTGCTGCTATGTACCTCTTCCCTGGGACTTGGGTGAAGATGGTCACACTAGTCATTACAGCACGTATTCTCCTTTCTTGCTTTCCAGGTCAACGTGGCCTTTAAGGACTTTAAAGACACGGGGATTCATATGCTAAGCTCAGGAACTGAAAGAGCAGTAGCACACCTTACACAAAATACAACCCACACAAGGAACACTTGACTCCCAAGTCCTTTGTTACTTTGCAGATCTTTTATTTAGGTGTTTGCTGCTGCAAATAAAAAACAAACAAACAAACGACACAGAGGATTCAACTCAAGTATAAAGCAGCATGAATGTTGTAAATGGAGAGAAGAGCTGACAACATACTGTATCTCACTTTCTAACAGATTTTCAAGGAAAGGGGGAGATTAGTGGGGAAGGAATGGTCACAGAAATGCTCTCTACTAGAGAGAATACAACTGTGATATAAACAAGCAGTCCCTTCATCTTTGGAGTCTGAAACTTTAAATCAAACATTTAAAAAAAATTAGAAAATTTGTTAGAAAAATAGGTGCAGTAAAATTGTATATATTGGATCATGTGTACATAATGACTATTTTCATTAAGTAAAAAAGTGATCTTTACAAATAATGCTTTATAGCAAATAATCAGCTGCACTGTATCAGACCACAGTGTTGTTCAGGCATTTTTACAGATGCAAGTCTTATTAAATCTGAAAAGTAACAAAATATACAGAGCAAAACTATTTTCTTTTAAACTAGTATTGCAACCCACATATTGCATGTTTTATATTTTTTTAATATATATATATATATATATATAAATACTACACTATAACTGATCAGGAATGAAGCTGGAATGCAAACACAGTAGTGTATTAGATTCCAACAGAGTATCTGCCTAGTTGTTACACGAGGAGGGTATCAGGGTCCCTATGCCACACTTCGGAGCCATCACTGCAGAATTTCTCCGCTTGAGAACAGCAACCAGAAAAAGCCTAATTTCTACACAAAGTAGTTCTGAGGTGTTGTCAGTTCTTTTGGGGAGTAGGGTGGTGGTGGTCATCAAGACAAAAACAGGGTGTAAAAACAGACGTACACACATACATACAGGTACTTGCAGATCTCGAGTTCTACAACCTGCCTTTTCCACTGTTGGACTTGTAACTAATAATACAAAGACATATGGCACAAAATTCACCCACAGTTGCTTATTTTTAGACCAAGCTGAATCCAGCACCTGCACAGGACATGTATCTTCAACTAGAAGCACGGCCTACTAAAATTTTTCTTGCTTAAAGAGAGATGTGACATAAGGCCTTTTGGCACTAAGCAAAGGCATGAGCAAGTTACCAGGATCAGTGGTACGATGAGTTTTTAACTATACCAAATTTAATAGAAGGTATGGAATAAAAGGGAGATTCAAACACCTCTGGGTTTAGAGAACATTCGTTATATGTCATACAGTGACCCGTCCTCAGGGGGAAAAAAAACAAAAAAAACAAAAAAAACCAAAAAACAAACACACAACAAAAAAAAATCCAAAACAAGAACACAGCATCAAGATCTGCCTTTCCCACAGTCCTGCCTTCTTGTTATAAGCGTTATTACATCGCCTCAAACTCATCAATTCTCTGCTTGGTGTTGCCTTGCCGGATCTGCCGCAGGGTCTTGTACTTGTCACGTCCCCGTTGCACGTTCTCTGAGTGGATAATATCATTGTGGGTCCTCTTATTTTCATCTCTAGCCTGGGCCAGCTCATCTGTCAGTGCCTGCAATATAAAGAACATTAAATACAGATTATACATGAGAAGGTTTCAGCTCATGACAGTAGCGTTCTTTGGGGGGAATTGACAGTTGTTAGATGACTGGACAGATCAGTGATATGGCTACAACATAAGCTTTCCATAAACACTATGGATCATGTAGGGAATCTCAAAGCCTGAGCAATGAGAATGATCTTTGTATACCTTGTCTTTAATTCAAATTCCTTACAGGAACTGTAAACGAAGAGAGACTATCATGCTTCGTGTGCTTAACCAAGCGGTTAAATGATCTATTTTCCAGGAACTGATTGTTTCAATTACTCCCCCTCCTGGAAGTGTTTTCTTACCCTCAGTTGCCTCTGTACACGTTCATTCTTCTCTGCTTCAGTAATGCGTTTCTCCTCGTTGCGGTCATTCTGGATCCCCTCGCTGGAGAACTCTGCGCTGTAGGCAGAGTACTCGGATCCTTCATCTTGCAAGTTATCCTGGACATGGTAGCTGACTGGCTCGTAGACAGGCGGTGGGGGTGGAGGCGGAGCAGTCATTACCAGGTGTAGCTCCTCCTTCGTCTTTACCAGATCCTCCTGGGCTTCCTTGGCCTTTGGGAAAAAGAGTGAAAAATATTTTCATGCATTTCTTTAAACCAGCTCAATGAGCGCTTCAATACTTACCTTCCCAAGTTTTGTCAGTCTGCTATGAAAAGCAAGAAAGGAGGAGTTAAATCTCTGCAGCTGACCGTACTCTGTTACAGTCTTATGCAGAACATCTTTTTGTTGTTGTTGCTAGTGATGCTATCATCATCCACTGTGTAACATGCAAGGGATCTAAATCTTCTTCCAATAAAACATAGTCTAGGAAAAATAGTTCTGTGGGAAGCTAGTTATGTTCATCCTGTTCTCCATTTGAAGAGCTTGGAGAGAGGGGTGGGGGAGAGCCTCTGTCATTCGTCTCAGTGGCCAGTCCGGCCCAAACCACCACAGATACAAATATGGGTTCCACAGAGCAAGAACTTAAGATTCCCGATTTGGCATTTTTAATGCAGTTACACACTAAGCAGTCAGCTTCCTCGCTGCTTTAGGGGTTCTGCCCTCCCTGTAACTAGTCTGCAGCACCAGTTACAGGGCACTGGGAGCACTGGGCACTCTGAGCCTTGCGTGGTTTATTTTTGGTTTTTGATTTATTTACTGCATCAAATTATTCAACTCTCCCGACGAGGAAGAGACTGGCCAGGAAGCCACTGACAATAGCACACACTCCTGGTACCTGCGGCGTGGCTGCATTTGCAGTGTCTTCTCTTGACTGATACAATGTTTTCAGACCGTACATCATGGATTAAATGCAGCATTTATACATGTGCCCCTTGCCCTCCATGCCTCCAAGACGATGAGCACACTTTTAGGTTTTATACAGGCATCCACTTTGAATTGTGACTGAAGGCTTGTTGGAAGAAAGGTGTTTTGCAGGCATGTTGCACATTCATCGCAAGTCTGCCCTTCTCTGCTGGTCTACAAGATACTTGTCTCTGCATGTTTAGAGAAGTCGTACCAGGCTGAGCACTGCGGTAGGCTCTGCTCAAGCGTGCAACTTCAGAGCAACTTGGTAAAACAGAGATACTCACTCTGATTTGCCACTCTTCAGCCTCACACTCTTTACGCCTCCTTGCCTCTTCAAGAAGTGCAATCTTGGCTGTATACTCTGCAAGCTCTGTAGCCTGTTGAATAATAAAACTGGAATTATAAGGACTCTTAAAAAAAATAAACCGAAACAAACAAAAAACCAAACAGAAAACCAAAACGCTGTTGACTGAGAAAAGACCCAAGTGTCACACTCCACTGTAATAAAGACTGAATAAGAAATGAAGAGCAAAAAGTAGATTGCTCGCGATAGAGACCAGTGCCATAATGATACTATCACATGGTCTAGTACTTCACTACGTTTTTCCTGGAGAACAAGGCTTTGCCTTAAAAAAAGGGCACAGTAACATGCCCGTGTATCTTATCCTCAACATGACCGGGTCTTACCAGCTGTTCCTGGCTCTTTATCTGGTCCATAGTTTGTCTCTCCAGCTCTTCCTTGGCTTGCAGAGCAGCCAAACGATCCGCTTCCAACCGTTCTGCTTCCTCCTGGGCTCGTCTCCTTTCCTCCTCCAGCTGAATGGCTCTTTGGATTTGATCTGAGAGCTCTGCAAAATGACAGATCAATGCGGTTAGTCCACAAGCCCGGTCAAAGCGAAGGGACTACAGGCAGTTTCTTGGGTGGCTGCAGCAGTCATGGCAAGCACTTCAGTCCAGCCTGCAACATCCCTTCACTGTGCACCTCAAAGGAGTTATTTGCATAATACACCAAGCAACTGAATTCAGAAGTAGTCAGCTGCACGTTATAATTAAATCTTCCGCAAGATATTTGCACTGAAGTCTGTAACACTGACGTGATTCTGCTGCCCCTAATTGCCAGTTTACTGCAAGGACCAGATGTTGCTGTCTCCAGTCTGCTCATCTGTACATTGAAACAGGAGCTTCCCTTTCCTTGGAAAGACTCGTTCCCAAAGTACTTTTTCTCTTAGAAGTTAAGTAAAAAGTACTTGAGAGCTGAGCTCTGTTACTCACTGCTGGAAGAGGCCGTAACTACCCAAACCCTCTTGGCAACAGGGGAAAATAGAGCTCGTGTGACCTTCAGTTCCCAAATACAATCAGCAGATTTTATGCCACTTTCACGCTTTGGATGATCTCAGCAGCGTGCACGCGCGCACATGTGTGTATTTATCCGTATGGGCAGATATTAGTAAACCTTGCCAAGAGATCGCAGCGTCGTCAGATTTAGGCTAGGTGTGGGCAGCGGCCCATATAACCCTTCCGTGGAGCACAAATACACAAGGTCTGGTCAGCCCGTACAAGTACTTTACCTTTCTCTGCTTTCTGAGTCTTCACCTCATACTCTTGTAGCCTCACCAGCAGCTCCTCCTTCTCCCTCAACATTTGTTGTTTCTCTCTCTCAATTATTTCCCTCTTCTTCTTTTCATTTTCTAGTTGTTGCCTGTTAGAAACAGATTTCATGCTTGAAGCTCGCTTTCAGACCTAAGCTACAGCCAAGGAAGAAAGTTGGCTGGGCATTTCTCCAGGCAGCTCCGTGAGAAACAACCATGTGACTGCCACAAAACAAGAGCCAGAAGACAGAAATACATATAGCCTGTTCCTTCATCGCTTCGGAATTTTTACTCAGTTTTGGATATCCCATTTCATAAAAAAATATTTGTATTTTTGTTGCCCACCCCAGAAACTTAGCACGCCAAATAGCTACTAGAAGCAGAGAGAGAAAACCAGGACTCTGCTCTGCACGGCAGAGATTTAACTTTGTTACTTCTGTCACAAGGAAAGTCAAGGTGGCATAAAAACAAAAGCACTGAGGGAAGGAAGACAAACAAGCCACAAAGACGGGAGAAAAGCGACACGATTTCGTGAATCATAAGCAACCTGCAGCCAGTGGCAGAAGTCCAATGGAATGGCTGATCCTTTTTCCACGCCTGTAAGAGGTCTCCCAGTCCCTTCTCCTCTCTTCACAGTGTACGCACATGCTCCCTGGGAAGGTTTCTCCCTTACTCCCAGCCATCCCATGGCCCAACACATAAATCAGGTCCTAACGCCTAAGAGTCAGGAGAAGCCCTCTCTAGGTGTGCGCCACCACGCAAGAGCCCACTCCGCCTTCACTTGCACATCTCCTCGCAACTCTCAAGACCGCAAACAGGACGGCAGACTACATGGCCACAGGTCCAAGCCAGAAGAGCAATGCTTACGGTCCCGCCGCAGGGCATCCCGAGCCCAGCCCGTAAGCCAGACTCCAGAGCCACACAATGTGGCTCACGGCCTCGCCTGAGCGAAACCCATGGTACCGGCTGCTGCCCTGCAGGTACAGCTGCCTGCTGAACCCCGGCAGTTTGGCGTCATTTCTCTCTGCCCACCCCGTCCCTGCTCTCCATTTTCATGCTCACCTTTCCAGTTGTTTCTGGTGCTTCTCCTCCCGGGCCTGGGCTTTCATCTGCTGCACCTCGATGGTGTCGGGCTTCCTGCGCCTCATATACAGTTCATGGTTGCCCATGCAGAGCTGCAGGATCCTCTTGTTGATTCTCAGACGAGGGGCGTAAAACACAAAGTCCTAGAAGAGAGACACCACACAGTCAGTTTTCCAGGCGTGCCTTCTCTTCTGCCAGCTACCTGCAGACAGGGCATCCTGCCACTAACTTCATTGTGCTCAAGACATACACACAGGCCATTTAAACATAGCAGCAGGTACTGCCAACATCATTTCCAGCCAAAACAATTGTTACATATATTCTCCATTTCAAATTTACATAGAATTGACAAATTATTCTTCTAGAAGAAGTATCTTTTAAAGAAAATTAACAATCTCCATTTAGAGGAGACCTTGTGGAGCCTGGAAATGTTGCAGAAGATCCTGGCTTGGCAGGTAACCAGCTGGGCAACTCATAGGCCTCTAGTACTGAGTAATTAGTTTTTAAGTTTGCATGGATTTGTGAGTGAAAGATAAAGCACGAAACTAAAAATGTATCGCAGACTATTAAAGTAACTTTGTAGAATTTCCTGATCTATTCCAATCAGCGTTCAAGGCACCAACTGTGTTTTTTCAGAGAAAGAGAAGAAATCCCCACCCATGCAGAAATACCTGCCAGTGTCATTCTTTCCTCTCCATGGCATTTCCTAGCTAAGTTGACCTGGATTGTTACAAGAGTGTCAAGTGAAGGCTTTTTTTTTTTTATTTTTTTTCTTTTGAACCACCAAACATCCAGATTTATTTCCAATATTGGGTTGCAAGCAGTAACAAAACACGAGATAATCTAAAATTTCTGGTTCTGCAAAACCAAGAGCTCCAAATTTTTTCTTATCTGTGTTATAATCAGGCTTTTACAGAAACTACACACCAGGCAGCAATAAATCTGCTAAGAAAGGGATACAGAGGGCCAAGTTCATTACCTGCCTGATGACTCTTCTGAGACCACAACCACCCATGTTTACAACGCAGTCTGAACTTACACAGTGAAAAACTCTGCATCTATGTGCCTTTTTTTGGTGTACTATGTGGACGGCGATACAGGCAGTGGGCAAGCTGCCACACTACCACTATAAACCAGTACCCATTCCTTAGAATTGCTCTCCTGCGGATTGCCTCCCTGTTGGCAACAGGTGGAACTGAGAAGGGGCACACAGGCTCTAGATTCTTGCACGACGGCAGCGGTCCTGTTTTTAATTGCCTGAGCTCAGTAGCACAATTTGTGGCTACCTCCGGGAAAACTGGAAGTCACATTAGAAGCAATGAAAAGCCCTCCAATACTATTAAGATGAACATGAATACGCTGACAAAGACTTGTTTTCTTCAACACGTTTTCCTAATTCACCTGCTGACTGCAAAAGAGGCAGCCAGCGCGGTGTGCTGTGCTGTGCTGCCCCACCAAGTCCTGCCACAGCCATTCTAAGCTGTACAGGTCCGATACTGCGCACTGTCCCTGAAGCTTTTCCACCTCCTACTTCTGACAACTGATTTAAAAAACAGTTTGTGTACACGGTGATGAACAGGTCCTTTCCTGAGGCAAGGTTCACTTCCATGGAAGTAAATACTGAGGGCATGGATGGTGGTTGTGTTTGTCATTTAAGGCCATAACCAAGGGACAAAACATTCACATAAGAACGTAAAAGAACCCCCTCCTTTGCTCGTCCCCAGCCCCCCCCCGCTCTCACACAACTGGGAGCACCACCAGCACAACTGGATATTTTAAAGATAACGTGCTAAAGATGTTGGAGTATGTGGGCAGACAGGCCTAAAACTAAAGTTGCCAGGGGAGGGGAACCTCAATCCATCCCACTGCTACCAGTTTGAGGCCAGTGCCAGCAACAGATGCCCAGAGCCTGGAGAAGGATCATGGGTCAGCAGGAGAGCACCTGGAGCGCAGCACAAAGGGATTCCAGCCTCTCCAGTAAGTCAGCTTCATTGGGGGCCCAACTGAAATGCCTCTATGCAGACGCACGTACCATGGGGAATAAGCAAGAGGAATTAGAGATGTGGACTATCATCTTCTTGGCATCATGGAGACGTGGTGGGATGGCTCCTACGAGTGGAGTGCAGAATGGAAGGATACAGGCTCTTCAGGAAGGACAGGTGGGGGAGGTGAGGAGGGGGTGCCGCCCCCTGTGTCAGTGACCAGCTGACGTGCACAGAGCACTGCTTCATCCACTGCATGAGGAGCTGACCAAGAGCTTGTATTTTGGGATTAAAGGGAGGGCAGGGACAGGTGATGTTAGAGTGGGAGCCTGCTCCAGGCCACTGGATCAGGAAGGCCGAACGGACAAGGGACTCTATAGACAGATAGGAGCAGCCTCACGTTCACCAGCCCTGGTCCTCATGGGGGACTTCAACCACCCCGACACCTGTGGCACATAAGCAATCCAGGAGGTTCTTGGAATGTGTTGATGATAACTTCCTTCTCCAAGCGATAGAGGAACCAACAAGGAGAGGTGCTGTGCTGGACCTTGTTCTCACCAACAAGGAGGGACCGGTAGGGAATGTAAAGCTCAAGGGCAGCCTTGGCTGCAGTGACCATGAAATTGTGGAGTTTGAGATCCTTAAGGCAACGAGCAGGCTGCACAGCAAGCTCACTACCCTAGGCTTCAGGCAAGCAGACTTTGGCCTCTTCAGGGATCTGCTTGGCAGAGTACCATAGGATAACGCCCTGGCGGGAAGAGGAGCCCAAGAAAGCTGGTTAATATTCAAAGATCACCTCCGTCAAGCTCAGGAGCGATGCATCCCATAAAGTGGAAGTCAGGCAAAGATGCCAGGAGGCCTGCATGGATGAACAAGGAGCTCCTTGAAAAGCTCAAACACAAAAAGGAAGCCTGCAGAGCATGGAAGCAAGGACAGGGAGGAATACAGAGAAGCTGTCCACGCAGCCAGGGATCAGGTTACGAATGCTGAAGCCCAGATAGAATTAAATCTGGCCAGGAAATCAAGGGCAACAAGAAAAGCTTCTACAGGTACATCAGTGTTAAAAGGAGGGGTAGGGAAAATGTGAGTCCTCTCTGGAAGGAAACAGGAGAGCTGGTTACCCGGGACATGGAGAAGGCTGAGGTCCTCAATGACTTCTTTGCCTCAGTCTCCACCAGCAAGAGCTCTAGCCATGTTGCCCAAGGCGCAGAAGGCAAAGGCAGACACTGGGAGAATGACGTACTGCCCACTGTAGAAGACCAGGTTTGAGACCATCTAAGGAACCTGAAGGTGCACAAGTCCATGGGACTTGATGAGATACATCCGCAGGTCCCGAGAGAACTGGGCTGCATGAAAAGAAGCGTGGCCAGCAGGACGAGGGAGGGGATTCTGACCCTCTACTCCACTCTGGTGAGATCCCACCTGAAGTACTGCAACCAGCTCTGGGGCCCCCGACATCAGGAGGACATGGACCTGTTGGAGCGAGTCCAGAGGAGGGCCACGAAGATGATCAGAGCAATGGAGCACCTCTCCTATGAAGACAGGCTGAGAGCTGGGGTTGTTCAGCCTGGAGAAGAGAAGGCTCCGGGGAGACCTTACAGAAGCCTTCCAGTACCTAAAGGGGGCCTACAGGAACGATGGGGAGGGACTCTTTATCAGGGATAATAGTGATAGCACGAGGGGTAACAGTTTTAAACTAAAAGAGGGTAGATTTAGATTAGATATTAGGAAGAAATTCTTTACAGTGAGGGTGATGAGACACTGGAACAGGCTGCCCAGAGAAGTTGTGGATGCCCCATCCCTGGAAGTGTCCAAGGCCAGGCTGGACGGGGCTTTGAGCAACCTGGTCTAGTGGGAGGTGTCCCTGCCCCTGGCAGGGTGCTGAAACTAGATGATCTTTAAGGTCCCTTCCAACCCAAACCATTCTGTGATTCTATGAAAAATTAAAAAGCTTGTTCTGGGGAAGGTGCCACAGGACTCTACCCACTACATTAGTGTCCATTTAAACACTGACATGTAGAGTCCTCCAAATTGAAGGGGAGCTTCCAACCCACATCTCGGGTGGACTGGCTATTTTGCTGTAGCTATAATACCTGCCTCTTTAAAAGGAGGCACAAGCATATGAAAGACTCAGACAAATTCCTGAATGCTAAGAATTAGTGTCCAGATAAATTCTTCTTTCAGGCATAGCTTCAAACATAACACCACCCAGAGGGAAAAGCACAATTGACACAGAGGGAGGAAACATAATTAAGGTTTTCAGCGTTAACACCTTTCTGTATCAGCCTCTTGCAAGTCTCCCATTTCAAACTCAGTCAGATATACTGTTGGGGAGTGGAGGGAAAACTGTGATCCATAAACAGGAGATTAATATTTCATAACATGTACAACAGGTCGAAGAGGCTCTTCTGTTGAGAAAAGCATGCCTGACAGACCAGCTTTCTATCTCTGTGAAGGTTTGTTGGCTTTCACTAACAGCATCACAGAAAGAAACTCCTCTTCCCCCAAAACCCAGGTTGTTATCTGGAGCAGCACACTGTGCGTTATTATTCTTTAAATTACTGGGAGGATCTTTTTTTCTGTTAAAGAGATTTCTAATCCATCACTCTTTGCCAAAGCCAAACTGCTTATTATTTCTCAGGGCTGTACTTACCCACCAAGGCCAAGCACTGGGGTGGGAGAAGAGAAGAAGAGGAAGCCTTTCTCAACTATTCCAATAGTTTCACAAGACTGAGAGTGAGATCCACCTATACCAGTTATTCCACTTTACGTTCTCAACAGGTCAAAGTTGATAATTCTTCACTAAAATAACTCTGAAAACATGTTTGCAAGTGTTGAAAAGCAACATTCACAGGTAACTATATTTCAGTTTTCCACAGAAATCATACCCCTGCCATTTACCATAGTATTCAAGAAGGTCAATGAACACCACGGTCCTTAACTGGCTTTTGCTCTTTCAGTAGTGTGAAAGCGAACAGTGAACATTAAAAAGGGAAGCCATATGTACCCATGTAGTTTTACAGCAGCATTTGAATGATTTTTGTGGCTTTTTTTTGATGAATGACAACAAAAGTTACCCACCAGCTTCCATGCATTGAAAGAAACGGGGAGAAGAGCAGTCTCAGTATAACCTGGCTACACAGAAGACTCACAGAACTAGTGAAGAATCTCAGATTTAAGCATAAGGCTACCTACTTTTCTAGAGAAAAAAAAAAATACTCTGCAGTTGTAAAATCCATGTCTTTCTCCATGTTAGATACCACCATAAGCCCTTTATTTATGCTGCACAGAAAACCAGACAGCTCTAAATAGACCCTAAATACTAAGGCTCATTTTGCATCTAGAATATCTGCAGCTTTCTCCTCCCCGAAGACTACTTTATTTTGAGATGAAACAGTATTAGTTGTTCGTATGCAGTATCCAGGAATCCATACTAGATATACTTACTGGTGCCTTCTTGTCAATAGGCTTTATAACAAACTTCTTGTCATTGAAAGAGATGTTTCTGATTTCGCTCCAGGGGAACCCAATCTTTGGAGTCAGCCTGGACAGAAGAGAAATATTTTTTAAGAGATGCTGCAATAAACATTTTTCCACGCACTGCTTCTAACAACAGACTCAGTGGGATGCAACACTTCACACAGCTCCCCCTTCACAGAGAGAAGACAGAAGTTGAACCAAAAACACACAGGGAGCAGAAAAAGAAGCCCAGTCACCTCTCTTACAGAGTCTCTTCTCATTTTGGTCAGCCACTCTGACCATAGACCTTTGGCTATGCAACAGGGATGGTCTCTACTGAAGCCACACACCTGCTTTGAGTTCACTTCTTTGAAGTGAGGGCCTAAAATCCGCAGCGTGCAGACTTTAGGTATATGTGCTGCACTTCCTGGAGGTTTCTCTGACATCAGGGGAGGCATAAGCCAAAGTAACTCAGCTGCTCCCACCTTCTAGCGCCCACAGAGAAGTCTACCCTGCCATGTTACAGCTAGGCCAGTTACCTCCATGCTGCCTTCACTTCTGAAGTGCTGGGCAGGCACAAACACAATTGGTAAAAGCAGATTTCTAGTCTTTTTTTTTTTCCTCCCCTAGATTACAGGCAAGGCTAATAACAAAGAGCCCTGTTCCTTCCTTCCACGCAAACTGCTCTTTCAGCCCACCCTACAAGTCACCAAGCAGAACTTTACGTGTTGGTCGTGCAACGAGCTGCACCACGAGGGCTCTCTCCTATTGAAGAAGGACCCCTTAAGAAGCAAACGGCAAGATTCAGACCCCCAGCTCTTCCCTGCTGCCTAGGAGTTCAGCTCTGTTTGTTTGTTTAAAATTACTTCTTTACGCTTCACTAATCATTTGACATTTTCCTCTGCTTTAATTTCTCCAGACTCTTGCATATAAAAAGCATCAAGTTATTCCCGAGACCAAATGTTTCCAAGCCATTCCAGCACATACCCTTACATACCTGCCCATACTCTGCAGCAAGTTCTAATATTACAAGGACTTGCACATTTGACTAATTCCTTTAATTCCCCCCCAACCAAATATTTTGAGTTTTATGTTTAATATCACATTATAATTCTTTTGCTCTTATCAAGGGAGGGTATATTCTCTACAGGCAGCAGCTAATGATTAAGAATTGTGTCTTACATAAATGATAATCATAGAATGGTTTAGGTTGGTAGGGACCTTAAAGATCATCGTCTTGTTATTATCTAACCCTTCCAATATACGTGTCTCTGACAGACACTGACGTGCTAACAATTATTTCTAGCAAACGGTTTGAAGGCACAAGTATTTCATGTTTAGCACTTAAAGAAACATCTGTCATCACACTGAACCACTTGGACTTTGTAGGAATCCTTTCTATGGAGCTCATTGGTTAAGGAAACAAGCTGGAAATTTTGGAGGAATTTGACTCATTGTCACAGAGATGGAAAGCTACTCCATAGCATGATTTTGCTGGGCCCAAGCATAAAAAACCCCCACTTCATTTAAAATCAGACATCAAGAATCAAATACATCCTATTCAGAACTTACCATTCCCTAACCTTTAACTCATCTGCAAGATTATGCAACAGTGTGTGTGTAACATTAAGTAAGAACTATAAAGAAAATGATTTGATGAGACTAAGATTAATTAATTACTCCAGCTTCCGTCATACTAACTTCAGTGTTTCAACCCTAGATAATATAGTATGACAGACAACTAAAATAATCCACTTATTAATAAGTTATGTTGCAAATTCTGCTCTTTAATGCAGGGGAAAAAAACCCTTGAAAATACCTAGAAGTGGGACACTGCCATACACTGCAGTACAGAGGTTTGCACACCTATAGCATGGTCTCATTTCCCTTAGGTTGAACTTCAACAATGAAACCTTTGCTTTTTCACCTTTGCCCCAGTCCTCAAATTTTGCACGTACAAACCAGAAGCAAGGTACACGTCACTATTTTTTAGTCCCCGTATCTGCTCAAAAGACTTAATTACATGGTAGCAAGAATTACAGCAGAAACATGCAGTTTATTCCAGCACTGTATTTGTTTTGCAAACGCTCTTGATAGCTCTTTACAGTCAATGGCTATATTCTGTCTGCTTCTGCAGCTCGAAAAACCTGTTTGTGTGACCATGGTTACACAGCAGGGCTAGTCATTCAAGACTGAAATATTACATGAGCGAAACTACTTTTCTTTCAAGTGACACTCCTTGTTTTCCGGGTGACAGCACATATTAGCATTGCAGAAAAGACTGCATTTCTCTTTGCCATCTTAACAGGAGCTCCAGAGAGTTCCAATTAATATTTGGGTTGCATTCAAAGCTTTTTGGAAGCGAAGATGTAGAACAGGTGAAGTGCCTTCCGTATTACACTGATAGTCTGTTATAGATCAGTGACATGAAACTGAAACTTGGAATGTAGGGGAAAAAAATAATTTAAAAAAGAAAAGCATTCTAGACAGCAACCTTCATCTAAAAAACATCTGTTTTCACTCCCCTTCAATCCTTCAATTGTGGAATATTAGAAGAGACCAGCAGGCTTAGACACAGCTGTTCTCACCTTCCTTTTATGTTTATTTATAGATGTAGTCTATCATTTCCCACCTACTATCCAATTAATAATGGCTCTGCCTTTACCAGAAGGGCTGATTAAAAATATGCATACCTCAGCAAGACCTCATTTCAGTCCTCGTTCACGGTAACTATATAGGTTCACTCCTCCCTGGGTTCTGGGTGTTATCCAGCTTTGGTTTCGTGCCCACCCCATAATCTGTCTTTTTCAAAACCAGGCAGCTGTACCCACATCTATCATTAACTTCACGACAGGAATGGCCTTAGATGTCCAAACACTCTGCAGATATGTCAGCCTATCTAGGTTCTTGTATTGTATCCACTGCTGGCATACCTGGCAACCTGACTCAAGGAAAAGCTTGGTAAACTCCTTAGTTCAGGGTTCAGCTCTACAACTGCGCACGATTTACCAGACGGCATTGTACAACTGACATCTCTTTTTATACAGTATGTCGCATTAGCAGGTCAGGCTACGAAGGTCAGGAAAGCCATGAAAGCATAAACGATGTGGAAGTTCACTTCCTAGCACAGCTCTACCTGCTGATCAAAAATTGGAACACAAGCAAGTTCTAAACTTTGCCCTGATCCTGTAAATGAGAAGTGTCCTTTGGGTCCCACACCAGCCCTCGCTCTGGGAGATCAGAAGAGAAAACAAAAAAGCCTTACTTATCATCCTTTTCATAGATGTTGAGCCCCAAAGCATCAACCCCCAGCCAAAGGTCAGTTCCTTTCTTATTCTTGATTTCAAAGTAGTTAATTCCATACATCTCCAGGTCTTGAGCAATCTTCAGGTATTCCAGCATGGCATTCTCTCTGGTTGAGACAGGAAGGAGGGCAGATGTTAGCGTCTCATTTATCCAACTACCTCAGAAAGCACAAAGCCCTCAGAAGAAACAAGTAACTTCCTAAACCCACACATCAAACGCAGGATTTAAAACTGAACATTCATCGTTTGGGACTCACTATAGAAGTTACGATATTACACCTATGAATGAACACACACACAGAGTGCTCCCGTTTCCCAAGCCCTAATATTTCCGTACAGAAAATTAGCAACATTCATCTCTCTCGGCATTCATCCTTGTCTCAAGGTACAGTATCTGAACTTTCCTCACCTGCCAATGCAAACGCTTCAATGAACATAAGGCTAGACATACACCTTTACTTTTTTCCCCTCCACTCAAAGTCATCACTGATATGCTGTACCTAGCTCCAGGATCCTCAGGAAGCCATGCAAGACACCATTCTCAGCACCAGTGCAAACACCCTACTGAGTTTTACCACGCAATTTGATCTTGGACTAGAAAATATACATGAAGAGTTCCCCCACACAGGCAACTCTTGCAGTCTCTTTGAAAAGCACATTGTAGAACTGCAAGCTTAAGGTAATCAATCAGCAACAAGGTGACCAGCCTAAGGACCAATACAAAACACTTACTTGAGCATGCCACTGTGTTCAGCATGCCACACCTGGATGCGTTCTTCCCACTGCTCTCTGGAGAGTTTATGCTGGTCCATCACCCTACACAAGGAAAGGGAAATCAGCAAGATTAGACTTTATGTTTTGCGGTATCCACTGATGCTGATCTTTGCTATAGTCTGACTGAAAAATTAGTCCTGCGCACGAAGCCTTACTGAAACCAAGAGGAAGATCCTACTCAGCCCAAAGATGTACGCTGTGAAGCAGAGCAATTCAGAATGAACAAAACCCCTCTGCAAAGCCTTTCTGGTCACTGACCCAGTGACATGAGAGGCCTAAGCAGAACACTGGAAAAGAATCCCATACACACCGTAGATATTACAGGGGTAAAGCAAAGCAAAAGTGTCATTCCTGGAATTAGACACTGCTGCAGCTTGTCATCAGGAAGAGTAAACAGAAGCCATTTGTCTGATAACACACACTTATCCTGTGATTGGTCCATCCTGGGGATGGACTAAATAGCCTCAAGACATGCTGTCCAGATACAAGATTTTTAGGACTGTACATTAGGATTAAGGATGCACAACCCAATCTTCTCAAGGGACGACACATTCTTGACTGAATGCTGCTCTTTTCTTCTTAAAGAGGAGACATTCATACTGCCAGTTACCAGCATGGCAGCAATGTTTAGGAAAGAAAAGCTGAATTCAAAAGTGTACTTCCTCTTCCTAACCAAACCCATGAGAGAACGCAAAAACATATTCTAATATGACAGACAGAAATAAAAGGAGGAAAAAACCCAAATGCATACAGTTCAATTAAAAAAAAAATAAAAATCATGCTCTTGGTGAAACTCTTCGTATTTAACTAGAACGTAAATTCTTGACTGTTAAAAAAAACAACAAACAAACAAAACCAAAACAACAAAAAAAAAACCCCAAAATGGGACACTGCATCAACCAACTCCTTCACCTTTGGGGAATCAGACGCTCTGAATTGAGGTATCCAGGCTTGTGCACATCTTTGTTGTAATCTCCAAATTTGGCCTGCACCGCATAGGAGCCAAGAAGTACTGCTGTTTCAGGAGGACAGTAGATCTCATCGCTGAGGATCCCTTCCTTCACCTGCAGGAAGAAGAGCTTCTGCGTGATGTCCTGGATCAGCTCTTCAGACACATCCTCTGGGAAGAACTTGGCACGAAATCTGAACTGGAGGGGATTCTCCTTTCTGATTTCTTGAGCAGAAACCTGAGGACAGAGGCGACACCACAACTAAGCAGGGTTGCAAACAATAGAATATATTGCCTTGGCACAGAAAATAGGATTTGGGGCATTTGCCTTAAGAGGTGAGTGACTGGCAACTCATTACTGGAATTCCTTAATTTTGGGTGCTTACTGGTATGAGAAAACGGGGGAGATATATTATGTTCTCCAACTAAGCCAGTAAAATTCTGTTTGCACAGCAAACCTTGGTCACTGGAGAATGATTTACCATGCCATATCAGATAGCAAACCCCATCCAGTACTGCATGCATTTGACAGAGAACAGCCCCCCGACATTTAACAGGTGTGTCACTGACTGTCCCATGAAGAAAAACAGCTCCTACCATCATAAGAATTGCAAGTCCACAAACAAGGGCACATCAGAGGCATCAGCACTCTGTTGCAACTGCCCAGACTTGAAGAGACCTACCTTTCTGATTAGAGCAACAACTTATCCTGCACAAGCAGAGACTAAAACCGTCACTAGCCAAGATGTTCCTCCAGTCACAGCAAGAATAGCTGCTTCCACCCAACACAGTATAATATCAAGCTGCTGCCGTACATCTGACAAACGCTATAAAGCTTTCTACAATTCACACAGAGAGAAAGGGCAAAGTTCCACCAGGCCACACCTCACACAAACAGTTCTCATGGAGGTCTGAAAGTTTTCTCTAAAAATAATCCTGGAGTTATGAGAATTAAGGAACAATCAACAACAGGTACAAGGTTTATAAAGTTGCAGCCAATAACACATCAAGAATAATGTAAGCTTTAACCTTCGTTCAGCAATTAGCACAAAGTCTGTTACCTTTTTATCAAGCTTCAGCCAAGTCTGGAATCCCTTGTTGTCCACATACTGAAGACCAAAGTACCACACTTCTCGCAAACCTATGGTTTTAACCACCTGAAACAGAAAGGTCAAAAAAAAAAATAATTGTAGGTATCAGTTTCGCTTCAGGTCCAGGTATCCTCCCAAGTCCTGCATCACCTGCAGGTACAGGCAACAGCCTAAACCTACTCATCTGGCATCTCTTAATTTCATCTTGTAGACAAAGATATACAGCTGCTGTAGTAGACGACAGCAATGGCATAGGCTAAGCTACTTGTCCCACCCAGTTCCTAGGAGAAAATGATTCTGGGCAAACAGAGAGACAAATGGGGCAAGTGACAGGCCACCAACAGCTTGACTGGCACACTGGCAGCAGGTAGGGCTTCTGCTTGCTTGCATCTACTGGTCTGTCTTAAAACTGTACTTGGTGAAGCTGAGAAGTTACTTCTTTCACCAATGCTTATGGTAAGATGGTCTGTAATGGTGTTAGTACTAACTACAACTAGTTAGCAGTACTAATGACTCAAGTGATCTTGTCTGTCAGTCACCAAAGATTATTTGACTGGAGGACGCAATTGAGGGATGCTTCACACAGCTGCTGCAGTAAGCTCCCTGTGCGGTTTTGAGAATTAAAACGAGCTGCAAGTATTCTCAGTCAAGGGTATTATTTTTTTAAACTCACGCAAAGGCTCGTTTTGAAGGAAAAAACCAAAACATGGATAGCCCAACATTAGGACAAATTTAATTTCATATATTACAAATACTAACCAGATGAAAGATCCAGAAACATCATCTATTGACTGGATGGCACACTTACTAGTGAAAATAGTCCTGCTGGGACGCATTCCTTTTTGTCAGGGAGGAGATAGTCTAACAAGTTCCTGATCTCCTCCTACTCTTAACCACTTGTTCTTTTAGTCCAGTAGTTTGCTGCCAGCTAACCTACCTGTAAAGCTATGCTCTGGACAGAGCCGAGATCTAGAAAGATCCACTACGTACATATCTGGATCACTTCCTTGATGTTATTTGCAGAGTAGCCCCTCAAAAAGTGATGCAGGCATCACCATAGGGAGCTGAACTGAGTGGAAGGCAAGAGCTTTTTAAAACTACTTTGCAAGTTAGGAAAGTGTGACAGACTCGAGAAGGTGTAGTTACATGTGCTTCAACAAGTCTAAGATCTCAACCAAGGATCTGTTTCACCCTCACCATTTATAGTATTGCTGGAGACACTCTGACTGAAGAGCAGACTTGAGAGAGAGAATGATTTTAGGATACTTAATGAGTTTTTGCTGTAGTTTCCCTTAAATTTTCTTACTGGTGAGCTAGAAGCCAGTCTGTACCTGGAAGCAAGAGCTTCCTGGAGTTGTTAAGGGACATAGGGAAAAATGCACCATTCTGATTAGCACTCTGAGAATTACTGTTTCTGTGACGTCGTTGAATAATAGGCAATCTATAAAGTTCAGTGATATAAGCAGAACAAGAAAATTGCATAGTAGTATGAAAAATGTAACTAAGTAAACAAAATTTTTAAAGATAAAGAGGTCAGTGCCTACTAGTTGAGGAAACAGGATAGTTCATAGCTAGACACAGTGGGCTGTATTCAGTAGGCTATGGTTTATATATTCTACTTCAGCAGGGCCGTAAGTAACTAGTTATTGCTAATTAGAGTTCATGTTAGGAAAAAAAACAACCCAACAAACAAAAAAACCCAAACCCCACAACATTTTTTAAAAAGAGCTGGGGTCTGAAAATACTTCAGCCTTTGCTTGACTAAAATTCCTTTCACCTCCTCCCCCAAAGCGTCTTGTTTCACCACAGCACGCACAAGTTTTCTGGCAGCTAGATGTATTTTTAGAAGGGTCAGAACTGGGTTTTACTCAATTCTAGCAGAAAAGCAGGGGTATGTTGAGTGTGGTGCTTCCTGTTGCACAAAAAAAAGTGTCGCAACTTTGTTAAAATAAAGAGTTACATAAATCAAGCAGTTATCAGGTCATTATTGCTGAATGACTCTTACAACAGAAAAAGTACATTTTTTCCATAAATCAAGTTAGAAAGCTTGCAGAAGTTATGACCCCCAAGTTCTTCCCAAAACCTAAAGACAAGGAAGGAGAAAGTATTAAGCTAAACGTCACAATTTGATCATTTGGGTTCAAATACAAAGAATAAGGACATGAATGTTTTAGTTTATGTTCTGGGAAATGGTTTGTAAACTTCCTCCAGAGCAAAACAAGGAAGAAATAAGAACCAAGGCATTCTATTCAAGATGGGAGACACCTCCCCCACCTCCTCAAATGCATGAAGCGGCAAATCTTAAGTCTGGCCATTCCACTCAGAAACGCATTCACTCCCAGAAACTGCCAGTGACACCCTCTCCTCCATTTGACTCTCTTTTTCTCGTGGCCAGGACGGCACACGACTGCCTGGGAGGTACTCCAGCCAGCTGCAGAACCCACTGTGTTGGTTCTTGGGACACCTCGGACCATTCCGGTGTAAACTCTGCACAGGTCTGGCTTGAGCGGAGCGAAACTTGGTAAGGCAGTGGAACAGGTTGCCCAGGGAAGTTGTGGATGCCCCATCCCTGGAAGTGTTCAAGGCCAGGCTGGATGGGGCTTTGAGCAGCCTGGTCTAGTGGGAGGTGTCCCTGCCCATGGCAGGGGGGTTGGAACTAGATGATCTTTAAGGTCCCTTCCAACCCAAACCATTCTGTCATCCTGTAAACTCAATACTCACAGGTTTGCACTATTTTCCCCTTTCTATAAAAGGGAGTTATAATCCACCTTACGTGCAGGGTAGACTTATGCTAGCAAAGCCTAAAGCACAAAGGCACTACCAGAGTAGTTTTGCTAGCTGACAGGAGGCCAAGAAATCGTCTTGCGGTTTTTAAAAATAGCCTGCTTCTTCGACGCCCTTTCCCCCCCCACAGTGGTTCTGCAGTTCAAGTCAGGCCACTCCCCATACCTGCAAAAACTTGTGGCCCCCATAGGCTTTATCTGAGTGTAAACTCCATTCGAGATAAGGGCCTAGTACAAGGCTTGCACAGCAGAAGTGAAGAGAGGATGTCAGAACAGTTGCAACTAAACACATGGTCTTCACCTTCCCCGTTTTTCTGCTGCATACTTCTGCCTTAGTCTTCTCGTGGTGTGCAGAAGTGCACCCCAACAAGGTATGGGCTATGGACAAGAACTTCCAATCACAGGTTTTAAACTAGAGCCATAGGATGTAAGGAGCAAGTCTTCATGAGGTGATATTCTATCCCAATAGTGCAATAAGTGCTGCAGCAAGCAGTCTTCGCAAGTCCAAAACTACCTAGACAGCAAGCTAGAACTATCTTGGATCTGAAGCATCCTGACTTTTTCCATGTTCTCAGGATTTTGCGCTTCTCAGCTGAGGTCAAGAAAGTAGTTTCTCTTCTGCCAGAAATGACTGACTCTTAACAGATGTAAACGTTAGTGAATACATGGTGGGAAAAAAAAAGAGTCCTTATTGAATCCTTGTCATAAGGAATGTAGGATATACTTACACTGTCTGATTTAAGGCATTGCTTTTAAAAAACTGGCTTTTAGTCATTTGGATTATCCTCAGAGATGAAACATGAGTTCTCTGTTTTGGGTTAACACAAAAGGGGCTGGGGGGGGAAATTACCCTGATGCAAAGGTGGTCAGCAGTGAATGGAAGGTCAAATGCTGGTTCCATAAAAATGCAGGTTTCATATGCACGTCACCAAATTTCCAGTCAATGAATACTTGAAGTTTATCCCACATCAGTAATAAACAAAAGGAATTAAAGCTAGATTTAATGCTAAACACAATTTGTAGTTCTCTATTTTGTACTGCGAAGTTCTGCAGTGATTATAATTTGGTCTCCTCCTTTCACTCCCTCCAAGAACCCACTAAATGTTTTTTTTTCTGCTTGTTGGGGGTTTGGGCTTTTGTGGGGGTTTTTGTTTGTTTGGTTGGTTGTTTTTTTGGAAACATTGCCATAAGGCCTAGCAAGTTCTAGCTAACTCACAGTAACAAGAAACTGTACCAACAAAACTTAGAAGGAATGGACGCTGTTTAGCCAGTTCCGCCTACTTGAGTTAAAACTCAACCACCCTTTGCTATGAAGGCTAGCAAGGGACAAGGGGAGAAGTGCAAAGGAATTGCCATAACACTTTGTAAACAACTTAATATGTATAACTGAAGTCTGCATAGATCAATTCTTAGTTTTCAGAG
>VYZM01008069.1:193552-212133 GCA_013398915.1 Dromas ardeola | reverse complement strand
TTTTTTTTTTTTAAATTCCAGAACAGCAAGTTACATTTTCCTACTGAAATATTGGCCTTGCTTCAGTTTTATAAGAATGAGTTACTTAAAAGAATAATAAAGTTTTACAAACTAGTCTTTGTTGATTTTAGTTGTCTTTATCTGACCTTTGTAGGTCCATCTCCAAACAGACCTGTATATTGTTAATGCAGCAGCAGGAAGAATAACAGTAAGGGAGGAGAGTCTGGGGCTATTCATGCCCTCCACTTTCCTGGGAACCCCCAGAGGAAGGCTGGACAAGTCTCTCCTCCATCTTGCTGCACCGGGGCTTCTTACAAGGCATGTAGTTGACGCATGGAGATCACAAACTCTTCTGGTTTTCCAGTATTTTGGCAAACTCGACCACCTGTGGCAAGTGGCTGCCTCCAACCCAGCTTCTGAATGAATGCGGCTATGCCTATGCCTTCATCAGCCATCTGAAGAGCTGATTCTGAAGTGGGTTTTTTGCACAGGGACAACACTTCAGCTTTAGAATTTAAGAAATAAATAAGAGCTGAACTGTATTTCAAAGCAAAAGGCGCATTTTTACACGTTATCTATGCTGTCTAGACATTTTAGATCCCTTATGACACTTCATCACCCAACACTGCTAGGAAGACAGGTTTCACTGGAACATAAAACATACCTGCAAGGATTTTTGCTTTTTTCTTTTACTGTGATGGAATTTAAAGATCTTAGTTCAGACCAGGGCCCTTTGATTGAAGGTGGAGAGGCGAAAGAACAGTAGGTTTGGAATCCAGTCTTAAGAAAACACTATAGTCTGCAATGCACTCCAAACTTAAACAACAAGAGCCCACGCCAACCCTTCACTGACCTGGTCAAACAGCTGTTTGCCTGTAGTGTTTGGCTGGATGGCAAACTCCAGCTCCGCATCCACAGTAACAACTCGAACATTGATCTAGGGAGAAAAACAAAAAGCATTGTTTGAGATGTATTTAAAGCTATTTCTCAGTGTTAACACAGTACGATACATTCTCCACGCTTTGATGCACTGACGTAACCTCTGTAATATACACACTTAAGCCCCAATTAGATTTGTGTTATCACACCACCAAACTTAATTGGGGCACTGACTTTGCCATCTTATCCAGATTGCTCTACAGGTTTTCCTACTCAACACTGAGTTGAGTAGACTGAGCTACACAGACTGAGCTCACAGACTGAGCTTCTGGTTTAACGAGAGGGCATTTTAGAGTTGACTGTTTCCAGGCCTAAACCCCCTTGGAATAAGAGCTCCTGTGCTCTTAGGCTGCCTGCAGGCCATCCCTTGGATTACAAAAGGCCCTAATGACTAAATTAAATTTAAGATTTATAATTTAACTTCCATTTATATTAGAGCTGGAATTAATCTGAGGTTTTAAAGGCAAAAGGCTGCAGATTATTCTTATGAAGCACTCAGCATTAACCCAATAAACGTTCATTCTTTCCCTCATAATAATCTACTCAGCGCATAAAAACAGCAGTTATGGGAACTGAATGATAATATAGGGCAAGAGTTCACTAAGCTATTGCTGTTAGTGAAGAAACAACATAACCAGATTTACTGCAATGGCAGCAGTAGACTGCAAGACAGAGGTTACTATGGTATGCAGAAGGCAATGACTAGACAAAGTCTATTAGCAGTTAATCAGGAGGCAAAAGCAGCAACTAAGCTTGCAGGGAATAGCATAAGGGCTGGCAAAACGGCAAATCAGGAAAGGATTTTCTCCACCTGTTCCGACTACAGGAGACTGCATTGCTTGCAATATTATACTATGTCTCAAAAAAAACCCCAGCAACAACCAACCACCCCAAAGCAAATTAAAAACAAAACAAAAAAACCCCAAAATCGTACGATTGGTTAGCGTAGTTCTACTAACAAGTTAGATTTGTAGCTTGGTATTTTAAAGGAAAAAGAAAAAGTGGACATGTAAATACAAGGCCAGACACTGGGTAAGCTACACACAGACAAGATTTCACGACATTTTCCCAACATTTTACAAATGTCACATAACAGAAAGCGAGAGCTAACAGAGCAGGAGAGCCTGCTACAGCTGCGGCACTGGTTCCCAGTGCAGAGGCACACATTTGAAGAAATGAGAGGAAGGGGCGGAAGAGGAATAGAATCACTCACTACATGACCTTGACATTACAACAGTTCCCAGCCACTTAATAAAGTATATTTAAAATCTAGGCTAAATGTCAGGTAAAGCAATGTTACAGTTAATGCAGAACCGTGACTAAAACAAGTTGCCTCAGCTAGGTTTTGTCCAAGATATTAGAAAATTTTGCATTCTTTTTCGTAAGACATGAAGGCATCAAGTGTCTTCAAACCTTTATAGAGACGGTTGTTTTTCCTGCTCTCTCCCAGATGACAGAGGACACTCCCACAGAAAGATGACTGAAGGCAGTTTCCAACACATGGAACACCAGAACCGAACCAGAGAAGGTGACTGCTTAGGTGCCTTGTCACTTTCAAGCTACATTTACAAAGCAGTGTCCTTTAAATTAGGATTTTAAAAAAAAAAAAAANAAAAAAAAAAAAAAATCACCTAAAAGTAACAAGAAAGAACAAGCAAGAAAGGTTTTCTAAGAGCTCCTTTTCCCACCTGTAGCATTTGGAATCCATAATGGAACTAAGCTTAAGGCTTTCTTCCTGTGCCTTAAGAACCAAAGGTTTCCCAAACGCTGCTTCCAGCGTAGGAAGGGAGGAGAAGTTCAGATACCACATTATCAGGAACAGCAAGTCTGCAATTCGAAGATGTGACCTTAAAAATCTCCTGTTGCTTAATCCCTCTCAACAATAAATCCCTAATCATATTCTAATCCCTTTCTACCCCCTTCAAGAAAACATATGCTCATAATCCACAGTTTCGTATTGTGCAAGTTATTTGTACTTCTGGCTGAAACACCACAGTGGGTGTAAAATAAGTATCACTTTACAAGAAAGGATGTGCTTCCCACTCCTTACCAGAAAACCTGCGGGATGTTGGCTAAGCACAGAATTCCCATCAGTACCGGTACGTTCATCTTTTACTCCATCTCATTAGTGGTTATTTGCTAGTAAAAAAGGTGAAGTCCCTAGTCAAGGGGAATACCCTGTATTACTGCAACCCTGAAAGTCCCTTCTGGATACAGTCACCTTCCTAAAGGATCAGCTACATAATGAGCTAAATTACTACATAGTGCTAAAGCCATCTACCTGCTACATCTTTTAAGAATTATTTCAGTATTAAGACTAAAAATTGAAGTCATCTGCTTTCCACTTCAGTCATTTAAAGCCATAAGCATGCAGGAACATGACTACTGGGTTATCCAAAAAGCTTTCAAGGACACTTGGGGTGTGTGGTAAAGGTTAATTTCTGTGTTCTTAAATGCCTGAAGAACCAGCAGGATAAAGAGGAATTCCCTGGTGTGCCCTCAGACAAGCTGCTAGCCACATGACAGGCAGAGCAAGAAGAGACAGGGCCTCAAGCAGTTGTCACCTCAATGTGTTGATGACTGCCTGGGAAAATCCTTTGAGTCTCCTTCCTGCCATATTAAGTCCTCTTGCTTCTCATCTGCAAACCTTAGCCTTGACTTCAAGAAGAACTTAATGGTTTTAACAGTGTTTCTAAATGGCTGTCCTACAACCACTCCACACGAGCTTTCAGCCACAGAGAAGCTGGTAGTGAAGCAGGCAAACAGAGCTTAACCCACTTGAAACCCTGGTTCAGACACTCTGAAGAAACCTTGGTGTCTGTTAGGCTGAGAGACGATCAGTTTGGCATTCAGCTCAGACCACATGAAACTCCCCATGGCGCCAAGGTGATTAAATCAAAACCCACGGTGCTAAACAATTCGAGATATTGTTGGGGAGGAAAACAGGGAGCAACTCAGGCTAATTCCTATCAACAACAAGAAGAGCAAGACGCAGTTGAGACAATTTTCGCAAGTGAAGTCCTGCTTACCCTGTGTAGACAAGGGAAGTCATTTGTAAGATCCCTACCAAATCCTGGCAGTACCCCAGGACAAAACTGAAGCTTTAACCAAAAAGAAAGCAGTTTTTAATTGTTTCAGAATACAAATGCGTGGAGGGGGAATAACACATGGCTGTTATACATGAAATAAGGGGTTTTAAATGCACACAGCATGCTTCCTTCTCAATAGGCCAATACCATAACACTTTATGATTATACTTTTATGTCTGAGCCTAACAAAATTAATGACAAATAGGGCCTTAGAAGGTTTGCTTGTGTCTATGAAAACATTACAGAACACAAGGTTCTCCTCTTCCCTTGTCTCAGGATGCATAAAATTCCTAACAAATTTGATCCAGAGGGGAAAAACACTGTGGAAAAGGCAATGCTATTTGCATTTAAAGGAAAAAAAGCTCCATGAATTGTAATACACAACAGAAACCGAAGAACTTGCTACACCAAACGACTGAAGACTAATTCCATGACTTCAGACTGTTCAGAGTGGACCGTAACACGTTACCTACATTTCCAACAAGACAGTGGAAGTACGATGGAAGATGGAGCTGGAGAGAATTCAGAATATAGTTTAAATAATCATAACACTATGGAAAGTTTTTGTACTAGAAGTTACAGTAGTTAGAATGGGATCTTCCTTGCTTTAGCAATGCCCTCAAGTCATGCCTTTGTTCTTACTTTTTTTTTGTTAAGACCAACATCTCTTCTAACACCAAGTGAGTAGATGGGACACTGCAGCCTTTCAGAGACTTGTGCACCATACGGTATCTAACTTTGAAAATGAAAGTGCTATTTGAAAAACATTCAGAAATCATTGTCTTTTAAGGAAGAAACACACTGACAACCTGCTGAGTGGCAACATCTTCTCTGTGGAAGATCCAAGACCTGGATAGGAACCCAAGATGACATTGCCTCTTCAATCCCTTCGTCTAATAAATGCACAGTTTCCAGGTGTGTTGGACACTCTGGGTGCACAGGTAAGTTTTTTTCTAAAGTCTGACTCTTGAGCTACAGCCTGTTGGTCCAGAATCTGCCTGTGGTTGCAGGCAACATATTATCTTTGAAGTTAACCACCATCCTCCTCCTGATATTGCAGTTACACTGCAAAACATCCTACACAGAAGGGGAAAAGGAAGGCAGAACAGGAAAAAACCCTACAGCCCTCACTCATAGTAAGCCATCAAGGATATTTGACATCCTGATGCATGAAATCCAATACCCCTTAAGTTCACTTGCATAATAAAATGGTTTAGTGAAACCACGGAGTTGTGCAAGTCATTTAAAATACCATACAATTTATTTCCAGTGAATACATAAGATAAAGGGTAGTAAATACCAACTTTTACCCACATACACAAGGCAAACCAGTACTTAACATGTTGCATATCATTATTATTATGCAGCTGTAAATGCCTCAGACAACGCTCAGGAATGTTTTCTTCCTCCTTCCAAGGAGGGATAAAGACCAGAGTCTTTTAAATAGCAAGTTTACAAATGCAAATGCTGTCGAAGTATCTTTCCAAGTGGTGGCAATTAGCAGTATCATAGTGGAGAAACCTCCTAGATAGGCATGCCTTCTTTCTTCAGTTGCTGGATGTCTGGAAATCCCAGGCAAGCAGCTGGAACACGTAAGCAGATCAACCACATAGCACAGAGGGGATAAAGGGCTTTGAAGCGCTGTACCTGCACAGCACGTACGGTGAAAAACAGCACGCAGGCCTGTTAAGGTTTTTTGCACATAAGCAAACTGACCATATATCACATGGACATGCTTGTGCTGAAGGAATATGTCAGTCTTAACAACAAATAAAAAAAAAAACAGTAGTATTAAGAATACTATTAAGAAAGCAGTGATATTAAGCTTGCATCCTCACTTCCGCAGGTCTACTCTGCCACCACACAAGCAATAACTACTACCGTACTTGTAATAAATGACAGACAACTGTTTTGCCCTGAGTTGTAATGCGTCTGCAGGGACAAAGAAATCTCATTTCAACCTTAGCAACCAGACCTGTTCATAGACGCGTGTAGTGATTAGGTATCTCTGGTAACAGGAAAAGCAATTTCACGTAGCAGCATCAGATGGGCACTGAAACTGCTCTCTATTCTTCTACTTTCCATGCATTAGTGTTCATTGGTTCCAGGCCCACCAATAAAGAAAGATACTGTGCTAACTGATGGAGTAACTGTAGTCCCAGCTCCTGGAAACTATTTTGGGAAAATTTCCAGCCTTGATTAGGAAAAAAAATCCTAGAGGCTCCAGAGCTCAGACCTGACCTGCTAACACTTCAGCGTCTGCACTTCTCTATCCTCCACAAGTTACTTCAGTCAACAGCTAATGGTTCAGAGACTGGAGCGGAGAAGACAACTCTGGGAGGTAAGCAGCACAAATAACTCAAGCAACTGGAGAGATATTAATTCAATTTAATATATTATTCTTTAGTACTTATGAACACTGACGTGTCAAGAACACAGCACCTAGAGACAGTTGTTTCTTCTTCAATAGAATAACCTGCCTGATGGATTGAACCTCATCTAGTAATATATTTTATGTGGTCCCATATGACACAGACTAGGTACACAACAAATCTGAGCCACGTGAAATTACAACTGAATGACAAGTTGTGCACCTAAATTCTCCATAGCTTCCATCAACGCAAGAGACAATGTCATGAATATCAAGCAAATGATCAATTCTATTCACTGCTGCAGGATTGCCAAAGCACGACTTCCCTCTCAGTTGGGCTCAGCACCTTCATCTTGGTGGAACTACTGTTGGGAAATGTATTCTGACCTTCTCGTGGCAGGCCAAGGTCTTGAAAGAGGGATATGAGCGTGGTGGGGTGGAGGGAATAAGAAAACGCAGTTAAGTATTCCCACAGTCCTCGAAGATGGAATGCACTTTAAGTTCACAAAGAGCACCCAGTCAAGAATGAAAAAGAAACTCTTTAGGAGGACAGGGTTGGAATGCAAAGATCTTGGTAGGTCTGAGAAATAGTTACAGGTATTACACTTGGAGAGGTGAGAACGGAGAAGAGGCAGACAAAGAGAGGAACAAATTACAGGCTTGCAAACAATGGGGTACAGCAGGACTGTAGACAAGGATGTGGTCTATTATAATCCCCATAAGAACACCACGTTTCCCGGTGTGATGCTATTGCATAGGAGGAAAAATTACATTCTTGAGTGTATTTGTCACCAGAAGCATTACAGAAGGTGACTACTCTGTTCTGCTTGCCTGGTGACTTGCCAGTTGGAATGCTGTCACCCAAATTTGAACACCTCTTTTGGAAGGGAGCAAGTTAATCAAGGAAAGTCTGCACTAATCTGCAGGTCAGGTGTTTTTGGGTTAGTTGCAGGGTTTTTCAGGTTCTTTTTTGTTTCAATATGGAGTTGATTTCTTAGCACGACACTGGTCTCTTCCAAATGGGAGCTGTCTGAAGCATGAAGCGTTTATGGAGAAGACGGCAACTTTTAAATGCACACAGAGGAAAACACCAAAAAGCCCTCTTATTTTGCAGGCTGGGTAACAGGAAAAGAAACAATAATTGCTGGAGTGGTAAGATATTGGGATACTACATAGCCACTTCCATGAAGCCTTCAGACAACATAGGTTCATGTCCTCCCCAGTGCTGTATTTTTGTGATTTAAAGGACCTACAAGAAGCTAAAATGTGAAGGCAAATGACAAATCTGCAATTTCTCTTCTGTGGGAAGGAGAATCCGATTCCTATGACAGTGGGAAAGAGATGTACAGCACAAAACTGAAGAAAGCCTTTCAGTAGGATCCACACGCCCCTCCCCTGCTTCCATGCCAGAATCTTTTCTGCACTACCTGTGCAACACCTAACATTTCAGAGAGGGCACTGGCAGCACAGCAAAATAGTCCCAAGCGTTCCCTTCCACACTGCAAAGCACACAGTTTGCTAACGAGGGAGAAAACAACCTCATCAGTTCACAAAACATGAGTAGGGGACGGTCTTATCGGCATCCACTTGACTGACAAGGCAAGCTCATTGCACTGATTTAACCGACCCAGTTTCTCAGCATACTGTGTTAAATCAGAGAGACCGGACTGCGAACCGAACGACATGTTCCATTTCAAATCTCATTGTGTTAAACATTGCGTCCCCATTGCAAATAAATGGGAACATTACGTCACGTCCCACTGGAATTCCTCTGAGTCTATGAAGCAGAGTTAGGTACCGCTGCATTTGCAACAGGTAAAATTAGAGTTGAATAGGCTGATCTTTGTTCCTTAAGACCTTGCTCACCTTCCCATGAGAGGGGGAAATACCACTGACGGTAAATACAGGTGTATATCATAATCTAGAAAGCTAGTACGTACTTTTAAATTATCCAGCATGGTTGTTAGACTTAACTTACTTACTAGCCAGCTTTAATGCAATAGCTTGTACAACCATTTTTTTTTTTTTAAGTAATTCTCAGTATTTTAGGAACAATAACTATACCAGCTATACTTCACTGAATTTTTTTAGTTTACTCAAGGGACACGGAGCCCAGGTATTTGCTGCTCTCATGCAAGGTGAAAAAGCTTTACAGCTTCTGTGGAAGTTTTTCTGAAGAGAGGAAAAAGTACTTTCAGAGGAAGCCAAGAATAACTTTGACATGAAGTCTGAAAGCTAGAGACTCTTTTGATGAAGTTGGTGGGAGGAGGCTCATGTGGGCAGGAAAACCTTGAATGCCCAGATCTGGGGAATCATCCAGAAATTCCAGTTTTAGCAAAGCAAGTTGAATTTTCAGAACAAACTTCCCCCTCCCCACCAGCATACACAAACAGATCACAAGAGAGCCAACTCATTGAGTTTGGTTTTGCAGCCAGGTCACTTGACTCTTCTTTATGATATAGCATGAGACTCTTCTTTGTGACATAGCATGAAACCTTCCTTATAATTAAACATGAAGCTAATCCTAGAACATAAATTCAAACTTTTTTAGTTTATCTGTGCAGAAGATGCCATACTAAATTACATGCCTATCTCAGTTTCCTTAACCAAAGCCTGATATACCTTCTGTCAGCATATAATAACTGCGTAGCATCTGCGTAAAAAGCTGAGAAGCAGGCATGGCTGTAATTCACTTCATTATCTTAGCTCAAGCAATAATGCTCTGCGTGCCAGAAGATCGTGAAGATTTCATGCAGGTGTGGCAAGCGTGCATGACACCACACCTCTGATAGCCCTGGTTCCCAAATGCCTAGGCCTCGGCCAGACTTCCACCGTTCTCCACCTCTGGCCAGCTCTGTACAGTTAACATCAGTTGCTCAGTGAAACAGTAAAACCAAGCAAGTACTCTTCCCAGAGAAAAATCTTTCTCCATCCACCAAAGTTTCCCCCAACTCTTTGCTAACAACCAAACTGTCCCAGTTAGGGAGAGCTGAAAAACTGAGACAGAGGCCTTTTAAAGATTTTACAGTTAAAATTTTTTAAAATCTAAAATTACCTAGGGACAGCCCTTCGTTCTGACAAGACATAAAGCAATACAGTTTAAGCCTGAAAGGCCCTAAGATATTGCCCTTTAACAAAGCCCCACACACCCAAGGAGCCCAGATGTTTTTCATGCAAAACCTTTGCTCTTTCTCCAAGGGTCGTAGGAATGGTTTACTCTGAACGCAAGGCAGGCTAGGAAGTGGCAGTAGGGTTTATGGCACTCTGTTGATATACGTTAACTTTCACTTTAAAGACTCTCTGATGCTATATAATAGTCTAGTAACACTGTCGGAATATCTGTGCTTTTTAAGGAAGGAACACACAGCCAGTGACAGCAGGCTCAGCACAGCACTGCTGCTCGGATGAGCCGTTTGTCCTCAGCTGACATTAGGATGGATTTAGGAAGACAGACTGCAGCAACAATAGGCCCTTTGTACCTAAAGGATAAATACAGAAGGAAGCTGCAGGCCACAGGATCAAACTCCTTCATACACAGACTGTTTTATCATGACAGCTGTTGCATCTAATTAAACATAATGAAGTTGCAAGACTAAGGCTTTACACATGAAGTTTAAAGAAAGCCCCACAACCAATCCTCAACTAAGCTTTACCCCAAGAACTCACTCAGAGTCCAGAACGAATCAGACCATCTTTTGTGTCTTCCATCAGAAACATCAGCATGGGGCCACGTGCAAATAATATAGAGGTTTAAGATCTCAAGTTTTATTATAATTTCAAAGTCTTTTAAACAAGTTAACATCTCCAATATTTATGAGTCAGCTACATAAACTAATATGATCCTTCCGCAATCCCCACAGGGGAAAATAAAAAATAATTGAGTATCTTACAGTCTCGATCCAGAACACAAACACCATTTCATGCCTCTGCCTGGCTTTTTCATTTGGAAATGACAGGCATGCAACAATTTACGCAAAAGCTGAACCTCGCAGTACCAAGTCACAACAAACAGGGGCAGGGTCTGAAGACATGAATATTCTAAATAAAAGCTATAATAGCCTCAGAGTTTCCCCTGAATACGAGCACCAATACCAGTGCCTTATATTCCAATGCTTACGCAGAGGCACAGGTTCTAGAAAGCACTGACAGATACTCACCTGGAGACCAGGCAACAACACAACCTGTCAACGCACAGCTCTCAACACTCTCAGTACACCCTGTATGACCAGTACTAGCACAAGGTATAATGAACGTTCTTCTGAGGTAGAAGACTGGCACATTATATTGAAGCAGGCTGGGCTGAGTGAACACAAGGAGAATCTACGACTTACACACTCATAGGATTATGCCCTCAGAGTTTAAAGGGGACCAAGAGCCAAACGTTGGAGAAATGTTCTCAACAACCGTGCTCTTCCCAAATGCAGACATTACAGGATGCAAAGCAGTATTCTTCATCAGATGTGAACTGGAAGAAACTTGAGGATGTTTAAAGGCATGGAATAATTTCCATGCAAGGATCAACTAAGCAGGTTAGGACTTCTCAGTTTGAAAGAAAGTTAACTGAGGCTAGGATGTAAGGGCATATAAATTAACGAGTTATATGAACAGCATGGACAAGGACCATGTGTTCACTGCTCTACCAATAGAATAACTACAGGGCATCAACACCCTGAACAAGAAAAAAGTTTTTCAAATAATGCTGTAGCAAGGAGTTTCGTTGATAACTTTCCAAACAACGTGAAGGTTATCTAGGACAGCCTTTGTTAAAGCATATTGTGGATGCTGGAGTTCACATGGTTTCAAGGGGAGACTGGACAAGTTCACAGAAATCCATTTAGTAACTCATTATATAGGAACTTTCAGCCTCCAGGACCTCAGCAGCTCAAAGGAAAGCAATGGTGCATATCTTTGAAATACTCTTCCTCACGCATCAGCTTTTGGCCAACATCACAGGCATACTATTAAGCTACAGGGGCTTTCTGCCTGACCTGGCAAGGCCAGCCACGTTCTTATAGAAGTCCAAGGAACACAGACTGCCTTTACTTAAGGAGAAATAGCAGTGTAACAAGTCACTCAAGGCCCAGTGTGTTCATTCTGCATTCTAGTTATGAATCCATTTGTCAAAGATGGATTTATTGATCCGATAACCCCACCCTGCTGTTTTACCTGTTCCATAATCAGCTCTTTCATTTTACCTCATGGACTTCAATGGAACATAGCACATGGCATTTGCAAAATTTGAGTGGAATTATGTGATGTGATCACCTCCTATAGCTTGATAACCTGATCTATGTCCAATACACTACAATGCTCACACCTCCCAACAAGGTACTTCACCCAGTACGCAACAGGCACTATTTGCTCCCAGATAAAGATAGGTCATTGCAAGTCCTGGAATGTCACCTTAAGCACAAGGAAATTGCTCTTGAGAAGTTATAGATTGCACAGGAAAAGTGATTGGAAGGATTGACAAAATACCCCTTCCTGACTCCTAAAACAGCTCGAGAGCTTCTGAGTTTCATACTCTTCACAGGCTCTTCACTGTATAAGTGTGATGGCAAACAAACATGCCCCAGTGATTCCCAGAGTGTACCCAGAGCACTGCGGGGACAGAAAAAGTAACTCTGAAAAGTTTGCCTGCACGGCTGTATCAGTTTTTAAGGGCAAAGCTATTCTCTCCCACACTGATATCACCAAATACCAATTGTACAAATCCACCCACCAATTCACACCACATACTTTGTGCACCAGGAACTTTCTATAAACATTTTTCTCTACAAAGACAAAAGTTAAGCAAACTAAGCTTTCATGATTAAAGTGTATTCAGCTAGATGTTAAAGAATAACTTTAGCTCCCACAAAGAACTCTGAAGCCCAGATCCTACAGTACAGACTTTGAAGTCCTCTACTAGGCTACACAGGTTAAACTCAGGCACTCTGGTACAAACGCGAGATTCTTTCATCTCTGCTGCTTCAGGTAGCAGCCAGCTCATAGATCTGCTCTGTACGTGCAGAATGGTGGACTCCTGGCAGAACCGAGAAGCTCTGGACCCATTTCATAAGCCTTCGCAAGATTCATCAACTGGATGTTCGCTCGCATCCCTTTCTTTCACACATTCCACACTGAGGTTTGAACAACCACAGCAAACAAGGACACAGAGGAAGAGATGGTGATAGCGATGCCTGTGTTTTACACAGTAGCTAGAGCACTTGCCCTTGAAAGCAGGAAGGAGAAGCAAATGCACAATAACCCGCTCTCAAACAGGGCAATTCCATACTCCCTTCTCAAACCTAGCAGGAGGCCACAGGCCTTGTGTAGGGGTGACAGCACCTCTTCCGCTGAGCTTGCACAACCAGTAGCCAAATACAAGTCCTTGGTCATCAAGCCACAGTTTCACTTGCTCACTCAATTAAAAGATGAGAGTCCTGCATGCTAATTCTTAGACTTTTACTTTGCTTTTTTGCTACAGACTTTACTAGCTGATAGTATCAGGTGCTGATCGGTCCCAGCTAAGAATATGGCTGCTACTCATGCTCTCTCCAAGATGAGAGCAGAGGCAGGGAAGGCAGGGGATTTTTCCTCACTATGAAGTAGGAACTAGAAAGAGAAACAAACAAAATCAGGATCTGAACAAGTGAGCAATATGGAGGCAATACGGTTAGCTGTTACGCTGAGCTGAATGTCGTTTCCAGACTCACATAGCAACGATTTTTTCCCTTTCCTAGGGGGAAAAGATCCTGTACAGTGCCAGTGAAAGCCAAGAACTTCAGTTGCTTCTGCAAAGAGCTGTACGTCTCAGCTCACAGGCTAAATGTTATCTAATGCTGAAACCAGGCTTCAAACCAAGCACACAACGCAGCTAAAATACATTACTTAATACAGCGTGCAGTGTGGTTCAGTGATCTTAGGCAGCACTGCCTTCCTTCAAGGTCAATTGAGTGATTATGGGATTTACAGTGCACATAAAGCTCTTTGGACACAGAGTGACAAACAAGAACGACACTGATGCGGGAATCTTCAGTGGTCATCAAGAAGTCTTATTCTCAAAAAGTCCTGACGTATCGCAGGTTTTTTTTTNCCCCCCCCGCCCCTTTAAGAAGGCTAAGAAATTCTTTAAGTAGTGACTAACATAACAGTTAACACCCTTGATTTCTCTGCAGCAGTCAACATCCCAGAACAAACTGCCATCAGAAATGCTTACTCAGCTCACACAGTAATTCAGTTTTTTGGCACAACTGTGAGCTCATTCTCTTGTAACTTTAGTCATCCGTGAACTACTCCCTAAATTTACTATTAATAGAATCCTCCACCTTCCTTTTGCAGCTATGAGTGGGAGTTCTCATATTTGTCAAATTAAAGCTTCCTCACATTGCCATTTTGCACCAAAGTATACACCCCCCCGGTATCAGTTAAGTACACCATATTATCTGATGTACTGCAATTGGTGCTTACAAGGAAAGGGTAAGATTTTACTCCTGACTAAATTTATAGCTGTCCATAAATTAAGAGTATTTTAATTAATTACGAGCACTTAAGGATACAAGAAAAAATAATCTGTATTTCAGCACAGTTATAGCAATCTACTGTGAGGAACTTGGAGATAAAACTGTGTGTAGTTTGCAGATACACATTCAAGAATAAATTGGGAGGATCTAGGAACAATTATTATTATTATTTGTATTTAGAATAAATTCTCGTCACTGCACTTGCATCTCTTTGGGCTGGCTTATCATAAACGTGTTTAATTTTAATACCATAATCTGTTAACAGACAGCTAAAGGTTTGGCAGAACACCTGCATGCTGTCTTCAAGTTCTTTTTTTTTTCCGAATTCATGTATATTCAACATCAAACAGGTATGGAGGACTTGTCTAACCACTTAATGCTTAGCACACACTAGCACATTATTAACAACACAGGGCTGGGAAAAACCTTGAGTCATCACTTCCAGCTCCCCACTCCTACAGGCAGCAGCATTAAATCGTGTCCTTGACAAACTATCTTAAGGGATGCAAGGTCTTGGAATACTCTCCTAATAAGACCAATAAGCAGGAAAGAAAAAAAAAAAAAACCACCACATACACTTAACTGCTCTGATGTTTAAAAGTCCCTTAAACCACAGGTTCTGCTTAAAGCAGCTCCTCCTCTTTGGCATTTAAACCCCTTACATTTTATACAGGTGAAGGAAGAGGTAACTTGTTTAATTCTACCAGGCTAAAGTAGCCAGGCAATCTCTTATCGTGAGGCGGTTTTCTGCCTCTAGCCGTCCCAAAATCCCTCTCTAGGTTTTGCTTTGAATTTGACTCTCATGGACACAGATAAGTGCAACCTATATTCAAGGAAAGATCTCACCAGCACTTTCAATTAATGCTTTCCATTAGAGAAACCCTTTGCATTGCAGATGACACGGGCAACAAAACAGTCACCTTACCACTGACTAATCTATATACTTCTATCCTATATAGTGAGAGACCTTCTTCCGCCACCCGTCTAAGTTTAACCATTGCAATGGGACCTTATTATCGCAGTCCTTCAATCCCCTTTATATGGCCACCCCCTGCATCAATAATACCTCCCCCTCAACCGCATGGTATTAGCAGACTTCATTAGTACGCTCAGCTTTCTGACCACAGGCCACTAGTAAAGGTATTAAAAAAAATGGTGCCTCTTGATATTATCCACTCTTTAGCACGAAAAGCTGTTAGACTGCATTTACGGCTGTCCTTTCTTTACACAGTTTTATATACCTGCACACAAGCATTAAAAGTTCTTGTGTGACACTACATCAAATGCTCTACTGCAAAGCTGACTTCATTTCTTGTGAAGCTGTAAGTTTTTTCCACCAACTGGAAACAAAAAAATCCACCTTTGATAAAGTACCAGAGAATGCTGGCAGGTCAGATCAAATTAACAGGTCTATAGACAGGAGATCACGTTTCCGTCTCCTTCTGTAAGTAATGCTCATTAGCCCACAGCCATGCTGTTCTAGCCACAATTTATTAGATTGGTTTGTTTTGCAAAAGGATGTAATTCTGCTAATACACCATCCATCCAATAAGTCAAACAGAAATAAACTAGTAACACACATCTAGGAAAAACACAGAGAGAGCACAGACATTCCAGCAATAAAAAGATGCGAGGTTGAGCAAATAAGTTTATTTATCATTTCACTTGTTTTCAGATAACACAGCAAAATTTGGACAAGATGACATCTCTTGCATTTCCTTACATAATAATTCACCACCTGTGAAACTTAATGAACCTCTGTACAGACTAGATGGAAGTTATACATCTGAACTGCTGATGAACTCCCAGCCATAAACCCTTATGCACTGGGTACAAAAAGTTATATATTTATAGCTTACCTCAGAGAGATCTTCTTACTTTGTAACTGTTACACATGGCAGAATGTCTGTGTTAAATTATAAATTAACATTTGGCCTATATTAACAAATACATTTATGTCAGAATTATTTTCTGAACTGGTACTAACATTTATTTTGGCCACTGTAAACATGCACCAGATCCAACTAATTGTGAGTGAATGTCACCACAGAATCTGGACTACAGTTGGGTCTCTAGCACTTTACTTTGGTACTCAATTAAAATACAAAATCACTAACGTTCTAGTGTTAATGGACTGTGAAAGAATAAATTCCAAACATGGTCTGCAAGCTTTGTGTTTGCATGCATAATTTTTGTTAAAACAAAAGTTTCCTATAAAGGTTTAACTTAGTGGTTTTGGCGGGGGAGGTGTTGCCAAGATTTTGCTTTCCATCATCTTAATCTTGACTTGTAAAGAATTGATGACCAGCCTGTCAAACTTCACCCACAGCAGCACGAAGTCTGACACACAACATCATATTTACTTATGTCATGCAGACAAGATACATGCAAACAAGCGTAGGTAATAAATATTTAGTACCCACGTCACGTACCCATCAGAAACTAAAACTGCTTCCCCGTGCGTCCCAAGAGTTCATGCTATCAATCCTCACGCATGCCAAAGGCTGTTGTCATGTTCGTCCTGAGCACAGTTCTGTCTCTGGAGTGACAGCTTTACGTCCTCTCCCCCTGCTCCCTGCAAACTGACAGGAATCCTATTTAGCTGCATTAAGAACAAATGAGCTGGGTTGGGAAGGATCCAAATCCAGTCTCAGTCTGAAGCAGTTGGACCAAACGGTATGTTTTATTAAAATAACCTCTGCAAGAGTCCTCTTTTCTGTGTACTGCAAGGTGGAAGCTAGCCCTACTGAACAGCAGGTTAAAAAAAAAAGTGCTTATATCATACAAACTATTGACACAGAGTCTTGTTCATAAATCCCAGCCAGTAGGTCACGTCTCCAATCATTAGAGTACAACTGTCCTTCCCCAGTGGAAGGTGGTTTACACCGTCCACCTTTGTTATTCACTGGCTAGTCAGCCAAGAAACAAACAAAGATCACCATCTATGAATAATATGAACATAGCCATGTCAGGCAAAAGGATGAACATGAATGAACATGACCGTAATTTCTTTTTTTTTTTTTTTTTATGAGAGATTAAAGAGTTTTTCCACACCTACCCATGGCTTCCAGTAAGGCTTAGTCCTAAACCAGGATTTCAGATTATTCTGACCAGGATATTTCAAGAAAGCGCTCTGTAATTAGCAAATGGCTAATAAGGCAGAGAGAGATTATTCACACACAACTTTTTACATCCATGCTTTGTAAATTATGTATTTTCTCCCCCATCTGCAGAAGGGTCCTTTCAGTATGCATTTTTATATGCAGTAATATATCACCTCCTACGGGTGAAACACACCCAGGGAGACTAAAGATTTAGCAGTTCTTAAAAGGATTGAGTGCATTTTTTGGTAGGTTTACAGAACCTGCAACGTAAGTTAACCTAAGCACTCCTTTTTTGGAGGGGGGAAAAAAAAAAGAGTAGGAATTTAAACTAACTTTAATGTTATGGTGGTAAAACATCAATTACTTATTACCATAAAGATAAGCTTGTTTACTCCCATTTCACAGGGTGTAGCTAATACTCACATAAGCCTTTCACTGCACTGCATTTTAAGAAATATTGCCTCTATTGGAAATAGATAGCAACGATAATCTGTTTTGATTATGCTCTTCAGAGTTCAAAAGTGCATCTGCTCCGATGACTGCTCGAAGCTTCCTATTAGGCAGTTAGTTCCTCAAGGGAATTGTTTTTTCTAACTGGCAGAACAGTAGCAGATTTTAAAACAAAATAAGTAAAAAAAACCCACACCACCAAACCACTAGAAAATCGAGGGTAAGTTTGTTCAATTAAAGAAAAAGGATACAAAAAGAAGAAACAGGTTTTTGATAACGACTGTTAGAGACTACTGTGGAGAACCGCATTAAGCACCCCTGGCATTTAGTTTTCAGATCACAAAGCAAGGGCGGGGGGGGGGAAGTTTCTCCTACGTTTGCAGACACATAGACGTTTCCTGTAGATAAATTGCACAGGCCATGCAAACGCTACGTGGAAGCCGGCGCAGCTTTGCCATCCCTCGTTAAGCGGGAGGACGATAAAAATCTCTTCTTGTACGAGTTGCTCGGGAAGGCTGTGTGTTCCGAGCTCGGGAGCGCCGCAGAAGACGGCGAAATCCACCCTTTGATCCCCGGCAGGCGCCTTCCCGGCTCCCGCCGCTCCTTCCCGCGCTCCCCGCGGCGGCGGGGACCTCGCACCTCCAGCCCACCCCGGGCGCCGCCGTCCCTCCGCCCGCCCGGTACAGCTCCGGCGCCGCTCCGGAGGGCTCACGCTTAAACAAGCCGCGGCGGACACCCGTGAAAAGCCCTTACTGCCCCGCCGGGGAGGCGACCGCCCCGTCAGGCGCCCGGGCGCGGGCAGCCCCCAAGGGCCAGCGCCGCGCGGGCCCCGGCAGGGTCCCACAGAGCGTCCTCTCCCCCCTCACTCCGCTTACCGGCTTCGGCATTTTGAGGGCTGCTGGTGCTTCTCCTGCTCCCCGGGCAAACGTTCACGCAGCGGCTGCCTCGCCTCAGCCGAGCGCCCTGTGAGGAGGAGGTGGGAAGAGGAGGAGGAAGGAGCCGCTCCCGGCCACGGCAGCAGCACAGCCCGCGAGTGCGGCGCCGGCCGCCCGGCGGCGGTTAAGTACGCAGGTGGGGCCGCCGCGGTGACTCACCGCCGCCGGCCATTACCCGCCGCTCCCCC
>VYZM01008069.1:155605-193197 GCA_013398915.1 Dromas ardeola | reverse complement strand
GAAGGAGAGGAGTCTGAGGGGGCTCACCCAGTCGCCTGCTGCCCCTGCCGCCAGCCCCGGGACGGGGGAGTGGGTTACCGGCGTTTCTTGTGGCGACGGGCACTGGCGCGTCTTCTGTGTTATTGCGAGTCTGTAATAGTCGGTGTGTTTCTTGCAGTCCAAAGCTAGGGAGATACGATTACTTAACCAAACCCAGGATTGTTTTGTGTATTAAAGCACATTTTCAGCAACGGCAGCAAGAGAGAAAAGTTTGAAAATCCATCTAAACTCAAAGAGTATATTCAGCTGGCCCCGATCTTTCATCAAGACTAAAAAAGATCATGCAAGCAGCCTAACACTTTATACACGTACAAAGATGACAAAGTCTGCGTGTCTGCCCCTTGTTCCTTCTCCCTCTTCATTCATGAACACGCTGCTGCAGATAAAGCGTCCGTCAGCTCCGTAGGAGCTGCTGGCCTCCCACAGCATCTCCTCGCTTGGCTGGTCGTAACAGCACATTGTATTTACATAGTCATGGGCAACGGCCTGTAGGACGCAGCTCTTCCGCTGTGCCGGCAATGGCATGTAGCTGAACTGTGGGATTAAAGAAATCGCACAGCCTGTACCCACGCTGCTGCCTGCAACACCCCGGCTTCAAGCAGCGCCTGGCTCTTGGGTCAGAAAGGCATAGGACGGGAACAGGGAAGCACAGAACAAGGCAAATAACAACCCAGTAAATGGAAAATATAGGAAAATATAGGGCAGTGGAGAGCCCGGGAAACATCAAGGGATGGTAACAAAAAGGACAGCCGTAAAAACACAGTTCCTGCATTGGAGAAGACCCAAATGGTGTCTTTCCCCACAGAGTCCACTTGGCAGCAATTGGTAGCACCACATTAAAACCAAAGAATCGTTACTGTGTCAGGTCTGTGGAGAAAGCCAAGTCAGAGGCTGGGAGAATTCACGGTTATGTTCCTTTCCTGCTGCATGACCCTCGGGGATTAGAGGAGGCTTTACCATCGAAATGGAGCCATGAGGGTGGCAGCTGGCAAGAGCAGGTGAGAAGAAATAGTCTAAGCTGAACAGATTCTAAGAAAAGGGCCATGGGATCAAACATCTTTGGGAAACAGATATGGCCTCTGTTTTCGATGAAACAATTCCACTGAGACTTACTTGGATCAGGTTAATTTAACAAAATGTGATTTGTGAGGAGGCTTTCTGTGCTCTTCTGTTAAGCAGTGAGTTTATGTTGGGATTCGTGCCTTATTCAGTAGGATAATACTGGAGACGGACCAGACCAGATTATCACAGTGTTTTGGGTAGCCTGCCAAGCACAAGGAATGACTGTTTCAAGTAAGCAGTGCTGTAAGAACCCAGCTTTTGCAGCTCTCACTCAGAACCCTAAGTGGCGTTTGTGGATTTTTTTGGGGGGTGGAAAAGGATAGAGATGAAATATTTTCATTTCTTAGTCTTAAAATCCAGATTTTGGCTGTGACTGGAAAAAGAAAAGACAAAACAAGCATATGTGTCTGCATACCCCAGAAACAGGGTATTGCACAGATCTAATGGAAAGCCCATTTTCATCCTGGGAGATTTCCATTCCCCAAATCCTTTCCTGTCCATAACTCAACATAGGCTTAGAGATGTCACCCTGGGACTCCATGTTTGAGTGATTCCACGTCAGAGCGATGCCTCATTTAATAAATCATAATCTCTTCAATGTCTTGAATCAGTCAGGTAAGTATTTGTCTCCATGTTAGTTATATATGCAAGCTTAAACCCCTTTTTTTTAACACTTACCATTGCTTCCTAACCACATAGACCTAGAGGCAAAAGGAATTTCGGTGACTAATAATTAAGTGTGGCAACATACAATCTTTAGGTTCCTGTTTGCCACAGCACATAACCTTATGCCATTCTCCCACAATCACCTGCAATACATGGGGAAAGGTAGATACCTCAATGGTATCCATAGCTACCAGCTTACTCAATGCCGCTCCACCCAAAACCAACCACCATGAACATGCTGAGCTTACACGCGCAGAATTGTCTTCAGTGGAAGGAACCAGAACAACCACCAGCTTGGAGCATAAATTAGAGACCCTTTGCCTCCTTCTTGGGCTTTTGCCTTCTGCTAGGTATATTTTCAAACCTTGGCTGCAGAGTGTGGTGCCTTATTAGACACTCAGTTAGGTGGGGGTAGCAGGGTGTCTTTGTTGCAGTAAGAAAGTCTCTTCTGTAGCTGGGTCCCTGAGCTCTTTATGTTTCTCTTCCCAATTCCCCCTCAAATGGATAGGACAGTATATAATGCCAGCCCCTTTTATACAGAAGCCCACTCATCCTTTGCAGATGCGGTACAACTAGTCTAGCTCCCCTCTCCTCCAGAGCAGGGATGAAAGCCTTCAGTTCTCTGGCTTTCCTGAGAGCGTCCTGACAGTCAGCATATTGAATTTTTGGAGCATGGGAATCATGTGTTAATACTGAGAAGCATCATCTGTGAATGATTACAGACTGATTCCCCTTTGGGCTTCAGGCGAGGGAACATCAGAGCGGGCATGAAATGGGTGCAAAGCAATCAACGCCCATCAAGACAGGCTGGGGCAGAAGTACGTATATGAAAAAAACCAGACACAAATATAGAAGCCAGGGAAACTTTCACATGAAAAATCTATGGAACTTGGTTACTTCTAGATTCAGGCATTATCTAAACAATAGAGAGCTTTTATAGCCACTCTAACTACAGCATCTTCAGTCACACCTCACAAATAAATGTGAGACCGAAATCAAAATGAAGCCTTTAAGTTACAGGATTAAGATCTGCTCTGATCCAGCACTTATTCTTAACCTGCTTTATTAAGAGGATAGCATTACTAGCAATTTACAGGAATTACTAAGGCAGAGGAGGTGATGAAAGGATCTCAATTGCTCAGCAGGTCAGTAGCAGAACCTAGTTTCTGTTTTCTTCTCTGTAACAGTTCCTGTACCTTACTGACCCCTAACCAAACTGTGCGTTGTCATCCTCATCAAGCCTGCCATCCCTGTTTTAAAGAGAAGACCCATTTAATTTTCCTGTTCTACTTTAATCTGTAATAACATTCCAACTTGATGTGAAACATTTATGAATTCCAAGTATTTGCCATAATTTGCTCAAGCAAATCCTATCACTGTAAAGTGGCTTTTGCTTAACGGGCTCAGTGCCAGCCAGTTTTTAGTCAATGTAAAACTTCCTAAACTGGATTATCCCGGAACTGGGAAACATGGAACCCTGTGCCCTAAAACCACCATTCATTGTCGCTCACACAAAATGAACAGTCTCAACAAGAGGCAGCCTTGAACTCCTCGTTTCTCAATATAGAAAGCTTCATCCAGGTTTAGGATTTCTCACAAGGCATAGCTGGAAGAGTTTTGCAGCATCTCTGCTGGTTCATTTGCCATTTTACTCTGGGGCTTTTTTACTAACTGGAAATCTATAGTAGCTAAGTCTGTCCTATTAACAGTCTTATAGCAGTTAAAAGAAAGGACATTCAGTATAGAGGTTAAAAGAAAGGATGCCACATTCTGCACTGTGTTGTATAGATCTAACGAGATTTGTCCTCATGGAGGACAGTCAAGAGGGTGATTTTCTTTGTCAATTGGAAGAACTGCAGGAAGAAAAAGAACCACATGGTTTTATTGACAATAGCTTCTTTTTCATCGTGCATGACTGAATAGGCAGTTTATTCCCTATTGCAGTTTCTGAAATTTTGGCATTATAATTCCTGAAATGTCAGACTTCAGGAAGAGTGGCCAAGGACCTGCAGAGTTCTAGTTCTGTCTGCACTGAGAGCTGCTTTCCCACTACCCACACTGAGCTTATTGAAAACCTGATGAATTCAGGTCAGAGTTGACCAGGATCTATTTGACAAAGCACTGTTGACATTCTCTGAGTTTCTTTTGAAGGCGATATACGAGTGCAAAGCTTGTGCCTCATTTTCGGTTGTTCCTAAATGAGAAGCTGCTGCCAAGTTCAGTTAATGTGGTTTTTTTTCCAGTAAGCGTGGATTCCCGCAAGTTTACTTTGCACTAGCAAATGGTTAGGTGGCTTCAGGCCTGCAAATAAATCTCATTATATGATCCAGTGGTTACATGCTTGAAGACCCTTATCTTTGCATTAATTTTATTTTCCAGCTGCACCCCCAAGCGTTCCTTGGGATTACCTGACCCTTTGACTGATCATCATGGAGCCCTATGGGGACATGCTAGGTTATGAAGAAATGCATACAAAATGAAGTTCATGAAGGATTATTTTAAAATGTGGTAAGAAGGAAAAAGAAGCAAATAAGACTTCAAGCTTTTATCTGGTTTGTTCTTACCCATCAGCAAAAGAGAGAAAAGCTCAAAGGAAGATTATGTTTTTTCTCCTCAGCAAAAATTCTGAAAAGTTCCAAGGCCAGTTTGCTTTCGGCTCCCATGAGAGTTGTCTTAGTAATAACTCTGGTAACACATTCTTCACTTATCTTCCATAGGAAACTTTCACTGGGAGTGATGCAAAGTGTGCAATAAAATCTTCTTGTGGCTGAAACAAAACGTAATGTGGCATTTACATTTGGAGTATGCTGAGACTGAGAAATTATTTACAATGGATGGGGAAGGCAAGACATAGTGATAGGTAAAATATAGATAAAATATTAGTCAAAGTAAAGGCAGGTTTAAACATGCATGTGATCAGGGAAGGAAAATCTATGGTAATCATCTGTGTAACTGAAATCCACAATGAACTATTGATCTTACCAACAAAAATAAACAGATAGAAAAAGCACTGAGTTTTCTGAATCTATTGAATGAGAACAATCATGTCACAAAGCATTGTTTAAAAATGTGTAAAATGACGAATGAAGTTCATGACATACTGAATTTGTGGAGATTATACCACACGTGTAAATCCAGCCATGTTTGTCGAAGACTCAAAGCAAATGGAAACTAGGGGCAACGCAGCTTTTACGTCTCAAAATGAAATAATGATCTTAATGCGTATGATAAGAAAGGAAAGAGGAAGGGAGTTCCCTTGGTAAAGTAATCTCTATTCCACCTTGATATCTTCCTTTGTGCTTTTTTTATTTGGAGTCTGATTAAAAGCAGAGCTGAGTGCCATATACTGCAAATACCCCCTGCAAGTCTGAACTCTTTCTACAGGGATTGGCTCTTTTAGTTTTGTTTTTGTTGGTTTTTTTTAACATCAGACTCCAAATGTATAAAGACAGTGTTGACCAAAAAAAAGCAGGTCAAATAATCGTAACTAAGTTCACGTACTTCACAAATGGAGCACAGATGTGCGCTTAGAGCAGGTGTGAGCAGTAAGGAAGGTGGAGGCAAAATAAATGCCCACTGGTTGATAGAGGGAAAAATAATTCATCAGTTTACGTTCAGGACAGTTTTTTTACTCCAGGTTGGTTTACAATTATATATGCTGCTGACATTTATATCACTCTCACTGTGGGAATGAGGCTGTAAGAGTTCAAAAATACAAATAATAAGCTATTTCAAATTAACTAAGAGTGCCAAAATTCAGAATTTTAGGGCTAAAATAAGATTGTAGGGTTCAATGTACAATTAATGGACATAGAGTACCTTTTCTTTTCTTGTGATATGATGCTGACTCACACCTTTTAAGATCAGAAAGACCATGTTATTTGACTTTCAGCGTAAACTAAGCTGTTGAGTTTTGCCTGGTGAGTCTCAAATCAAGCCTGTAACATTAGAAAGGCCTTAAATACCAGTCTCAAGACTGAATGACAGTGATTCTACATCCTGTCCAGTTCTCTCCATAGCCAAGTGCTCTTTCAGTATGAGTTGTGAAAGTTGTTTGCATTGACTGGTACTTGTATTTCTCATTCAATTTTAGAAGATGCACTATCTAGAATGCAATTTGCAGCTAAATACTGAGACAAGATAAAACATTTAGCATGGCTCTTGCCTCCGCTAAGTCAGTAATAGAAGCTGAGCATTACTCTGCAGTTTGGTGCCAGCTATCAAAATAAAAGACCATTTTCTCGTATTTTTCCCTAATTGAAACAGAAAGAATTGCTTGATGCGGAGGCTACTAGGTAAAGTTCAGAAGGTCCCAAATATCACTCTAGCCTATTTTTCCACTCATTACTGTTTGTTTCAGATTATCTTCCCACATTTCGCCTAGCCTCATTTAAGTGCTCTACACAACAAGGCCTCTCCCCCTTTGAACATTAGAGATCAGGTCTATTTTGCAGCATAAGGCTGGTTAGCTTTAACAGCTGCATCCAACAGCAAAAGAAACAGAAAATATGTAATACTGGTGCTGCTGTTTATTGCTAGTCACACATTACCCCTCCTACTCTGCATCACTTCCCTCTGCTGTAGACAAGAACATTTCCAAGCGCCATGAGGGGCTACAGTTGTGTCTGCTCCACTCAGGCCACAGCTGCCCAACGGCAGTGCAGGCTGCACAAGGAACTCCCAGCGCTGAGCTAGAAGCGAATATACAATGGAGACTTCTCTCGCAGATAGGAGGGTAATTTTGACCTTAATATATCACGAGTAAGACACTAAGCTGAAGTACAAGAATCCACCTATCTCCTGGGAAATCCTGTTCACTCTGTGGTAACACAATAATGCTGAAAACAGGCAGGCACTGATAAACACACAAGACCAAATACAAGGCAGGTATAAGCAGGGTGACATTGCTAAACAAAGCAGAACACTGCCTACTTTCACCAGACTTTAATTTTAACTCTGATATTTTGCAAGAGTTTATCCGAACTGTACCGCAATCAAATATTCATTCATGAGAAAAAGCTATTTGTGTTTCATAGCAAACAGCTCATACACAATTTACAAATGGCTACATATATCCTTAATTAGTTTTCAACAACCCCGCTAAACACCGAGGGCAAACTAAATCCATTTTATGTCAAGGCTGCAGATACACAGTCACCTTATCTAATCAGCCCTAGCTGCCTTAAAGCCAGTAACTCAGAAACAAAGAGGCTACCAAACCAAATAACTTCTGTGAGGCCTCGCTGGAGGAGAAGGGGATCGGGTTGATTACTGCTCACCTACCACACTCAGGCATGCAGGCAACCTGAAACAAAGGGAGTTTTCAGTGCTTCCCAGTGACACACCTAGTTTGTGAAGTAATTACCTCTGACGCATGACACTAAAGATAAACACCGAGTCTTGTAGCATGTTGGCTAGCAACTCAAAACACTTTGCAAAATAATATCATTATGCTACCTTTAAAATAGCAGGTGGATTTCACCTGTTTGCAGCAGGTAACTCAGGACCTAGGTACTAATTGAGTACCACTTCAGCCTTCAAAATAGAGGTGAAGTGCTGCCTCAGATGTAACCAGGATTTCACGCAGACTTGATTTGCTCCTAGGCAGAACACGGCTCAGCTCAGCGTTTCACTTACTAATAAGCTGATTAGCTTTTAAAGGTGGCATGAATTCTTTGGTCTCTTTTAATAAAAGGCAAGTGTAAGATGAGGGGGAAAAGCTATTTGGTTACACGTAACATGTAACTTTATGATCACCTTCTCATCTGCGTGACCTCTCAGTAATTCCTAGCAACACCTTTGGAGCCAGATTTGTTGGTCCACTGCTCTGTTTTGACCTTCAAGTGCTTACAGTGTGGGAGGAGAAGGGTGAGGTGCTGCTGGACTCCAGAAGTAGGGTGTTGTGTCCCTCTACCTGGTATCAGTTGAGGGTGAGGATCTGATGACTCTGGAGCTGATGGCTCATGAGCTAATTGTTTAATTATCTTGGAGTGGTAAAAACATTGTTGTTGCAGCGATCAGGCATGAAGTAGGGTTTCTGTATCCTAGATTTTTGTCTGGTTTTCCCAACTATGTCATTTGGCCTTATGGACTTTGCTTTGGGTGGTTTTGCACAAACATATGTCCATTAGAGACCTTCATAGACTTGCCTTGGATTATCTCCAAAGCTATGCTCAGCTCAACTCTGGATCTGAGAGAGACCAGGAGCACAAGAGCTGGAGACACCTTGCAGGCATGGCTGAACCCTATTGTCCCTAAAGCATGCTACGCTGTTACGTGTGGGATTTTCCTATGAGCAAGAGGGTTGCCCTGTGTTGTTCTCCCTGACTGTGGTCTGCCCACCAGGGCAGATGGAGAGTGAGGTGAAAGTGCAACATCAGCTGCGGCCTTTCGCAGAGCTCAGTTTTAAGGCCAAATCCTGTTACCGCTTGGGATGTTGTTCCAACAAGGGCTTCACAGTAGGCCATACTGGCTAACACGGGCCTGTTTCTGACACAGCGTGTTGAAGCGCAGTCACCCCAGGCATGGCCTCAGTTCAGTCTCTAGGTGCTCTGGGCACAGGGCCACGAGTGGCTTCTTGTCCACCCTCCGTGGGGAAACTGGTCTTTGCGAAAACCTGCGAAAAGTGCTCGGCCCGCTCCATGCAGACATGGCAGGCCAGGCCTGCGGGGCAGTTTCCCTGCCCAGCCCTCCATGGCCGCTCTACCAGGCAGGACAGCAGCACCGAGTGGGAAAAAGGAGAGTCCTGTCCGCTGGCCTAGCTTCCCTTCACCTGCCTGACAGGGTGGGCCAGGAACACGCCAAAAAGGCCTTAGAGACGACAACAAAACAGGGTGCGTATGTGCAGCTGATTCACGGGGTGGAGGAACAGCTGGACGTGCTTGCAAGGAAAGCCACCGGTCTCACAGATGGGGATGCTCCACGATGCAGATGTGGCTCAGGGGCATCTGGAGATCTGCACCTAAGGTGCTCCCAGAAAGCAATGTGGACAGGACTAACGAAAGCAAAAAAACACATCCTCTAGCAATACAGCATTTTTTCCAGTTGTGTTCAAATTGATGGGAACTCTCCTCATCCCTTCAGGAGGCTGTCCCATAAGCGAGCAATGTCACAGCAAGGAATAATTTTCTACCGTGTTATCTTTCCTGGTATCTAAATATGCTCCTTCCCTGCATTGCTCCCAATACCCTCCACCCCTGTCGCCTGAAATAACTGCTCACTCATCACTGTAGTGGGTTTAGCCGTGCTGTATGAATCCAGAGAGATAAGAAACAATATTCTCTAGATAACAGCGCAGACTTGCACAAAGTTCTTTCTTGTCTCAGAGTTCAGTCTGCACCCTTATTTGAAAAAAAAAAGGAATGTAACAAAAACCTCCACTTTACAGGAATTACCTTAAAATGCAGCATGCAGTATCATGAGTGCAGTGCTAAGGACTTTTGAAATAGTGGTGGTGTTTCAGTAAGATTTCTTTGCAAAGAAATGTGCAGCTGATTCATGGGGTGGAGTAACGGCTGGACGTGCTTGCAAAGAAAGTCACCATTTTCCCCACGGTTGCCGATGTGTAGTATTTGAAATGATCTCTTTTTCTGTGCTGCTTCAAGCAGCAATTAAGTATTGTGTTTCAAATGCCACGACACAGCAACTGGTGAGTAAAGAATGACTTAAATAAGGAGTAAGAAAAAGTTTTGTTTGCTTTTGCAGGTGTTAAATTTCAGCAGGACAATCATAACTCAAACAAAGCCCTAAACAAAAGTTACTGGAATTCCTGACTGACAACCTGAGTTTCATGTTAGACCAGGCAGATAATCTGGATATCTCTCCTGGATCTAAAATCTTTAACCTCTGATTTTTACCATGGCTGTAAAATTCTGAGTTTGAGTTTCTTCATTTCAGGTATAAATTTTTTGTTTAAATTTTTAATGCATGGGGAAAACAATTGCAGCAACTACATGTGTCTAAACGATTTATTTCTGTAATGAGTGTACTTTAAAAAAAAAAAACCAAAACCAGTAAAACTCACACTGGCAAGTACATTGCAGGATTGAAATGTGAATTTTGGTTATTTTCTTGCTCTTCTGGTAACCTGGTTATTCCTTCCTTGAGGAGAAATGCAATGCTACGTATCCCATACCCAGATGGATTCAAACTCACATCCTGTAAGCAACCTCAGAACATTCACAAAAAGGTAACTGAATCATGTTTAGACCCAGTAATTAATTCTGTGGAACCCACTTATGGGAAACACAGCTGCAGTGAAACCCTGCTTGCAGAGAAGAGAATGAAAGCTGCAAGTTGTTTCAATGCAAACTACTGATGCTTGTAAGCGAGCCCCTTCCCACAGGACTCAAGATTGCAATCCTGCCCCGATGTCAAAGCCCTTCAGAGTCAAGATGGTGGGACCAGGCCTGTAACCGAGAGGTTTCGTGGAGAAAATTCCATGACTTCACTACCACAGGCTCCCATTGTAATTCTTAATTGGTTACTTTAGATTACTCTCTCAGCCAACCCTTGTTAATGTGAAATGATAACCTTGAACTGTGTTCACGGTTTAAGCATTACCCAAAGACCTGCACGCAGCGTACAGGGACAAAGTCAAAAATGCTTTTGCACTTGTGTGAGGTCAGAATCAGGCTGACTCTGTCAGGCTGATCACAGGATCGCAGTAATCCAGCTGTTTATGGGTCTTATCAGACATTAGATTAAGAGTTTGTGCATGCCAGTCTGGAAATGGATCTTACCTTCTGCTACTTTTAGCTGTGGTGCTATTACTGGATTTATAGAATCATAGAATCACAGAATGGTTTGGGTTGGAGGGGACCTTAAAGATCATTTAGTTCCAACCCCCCTGCCATGGGCAGGGACACCTCACACTAGACCAGGTTGCTCAAAGCCCCATCCAGCCTGGCCTTGAACACTTCCAGGGATGGGGCATCCACAACTTCCCTGGGCAACCTGTTCCAGTGCCTCACCACCCTCACTGTAAAGAATTTCTTCCTAATATCTAATCTAAAGTTACCCTCTTTCAGTTTAAAACCGTTACCCGTTAAAAATCATCCTATCGCTACACTCCTTGATAAAGAGTCCCTCCCCTTTTCTCCTATAGGATTTGCTCTGCTCAGCAGTTCCTTTTGTATCTTCCAACCCCAGACTGCTTTTTCAATACTTTTTTACCCAATGCCTCCTGTTCCCTTTCACAGCCTCTCAATGGTGCCCTTCAAGCCACCCCATGGTTCAGCTCCTCTTTGAGCCCTCCCCACCCCTCACCCCAGCGGGGGAGGCAGCTGTACCCAGGTGAGAAGGGAGAGAGAGGAGAGCCCGGTGGAGCAAGGAGCAGATCGATCCCTGTCGTCCCCAGGAAGGAAGTAAGGTGTGGCTCATCCTGAATTTGCCTGAAATGCTCTCTCATCAAAGGCCAGCTGGTAAGCAGGAAGAAGGTTTATCAGGCGAGGGTTCCTTGGAATTGCCCATCCAGGCCCTACGACAAAGGGTGAGACTTACAGGATTCAGAGTTTTGTTCTGTGCAATACGGTTAATAAAAATACTGCCCATAAACAGGGTGAGCTGGCTCCAGGTGTTCTGGGCTGGGAACAGGCTGCTGTGGGATGCACAAGGACCTTCGCTGGAGCACGTGTACAGGGCAGGTATAGCAGCCAGTAAATGTTGTATTATCCTAACAGCATAATGAGTTGGTTTCACCATTCTGCATGTCTTTTTTTCATTAATTATTAATATTCAGTTAGTATGGCAGTGAGCAGAATGTACCCACAGGTCTATCCATAAAGGAATTAATTTACTGCCTGCTTTACAACGGTTCTGTGTAAACACTTGAGTCGCATTAAGTACTGCATTTTTATGGGAGTAGTGGCAAGTTCAGGTGAGCAAACACAACACTTTGGAGAAAACTATGCACTTTTGGTCCAGTCCCAGCCCGTGCCACTACCAGCCTGTGACAGTGTGAAAATAAATCAATGTTGTTAATGAAAAAATCGAGGAACTGAAAATGATCCCAACGTGCTCTTTAAAACTCAATGTTTCTGTTATTTTCACAGGACTTCTGCTTCATGCAGAATGAATACAGCATTAGAGAGGCCCTGCCCTTACTCCAAAACTCTCACAGATTTCAGTCAGACAGGATCAGGTCTGGGATGGCCACCCGAAACCAAAAGGGTGAGAAAGGAAGCACAAGGGATCGATTACTTCCCAGCATCTGAGTATAAAAGCACCTTAAAATACTCTTAAAAAATTAGAATTATTTATAAACATACAATTGTACAACCCCTGTTTTGTCCTGTTATATCTGCCTCTGTAGAAGAGACAGATTTTCCTCTATTCTTGTTCCCTAAATCACGGAGCAGGTTTTAAACGTCATTACTGCATTGTTTCTTCCTCCGCAGATGTAACACTGTTTCCAGCAGGGCAGTTTCACTGCTGAACAGCAAATGGAACTGACCCAGGTGGAGACTGGGATCTGCAAGACCCTTCTCAGATTCGCAGTGTTTCCTCGCAGGTATCTAAACTGTTTGCCGGGACCCTGCGGCAAGGCGTACCTCTTTGTGAGGCTACTGACTTCGGTTCATCCTGGAAACCAAGCGTCCTCCAGAATTCAGTGAAATGACAATACCTTTTTAACCCTGTACGTATACTTGCGAGTCTTGCTGAACTGGAGCCTGAATAAAGCATGGGTCCAGCAGGCATTCCTGTACGTGCTCAAGGATAATAGTTGACTAATGTCTAGGGGGAGACCTGATGGACAACTTCTAGTGACTGATCTTCAGTAAAACTAATTTTCATCCTTAACATTTTTAGAATCATTTCAGTATGCTGTCTGTGCATCGTCAGTCACTGTGGCACACATACTGCCCTGTTTTCTTGTAGACACAGGAGCTTCGAATTTTTACTCTCTACCCTCCCACATTCCGGTGCAATTCCTTTCCTTAACGAGCATGCACACAAAATGACCTCAGTGTTCCCTTCTGCAAAATTGTGCACCGTTTCCCTGAACTCTGGAGCTCACATTTTCATGATAAAAGGTGCAATTATTTTCCCGTGCAGCAACATTTGCAACAAGACTGGCTTTGCAAACAGATTTTCAGCCTCTCATTAGGTTGACAAGAATTTGGGCAGCCTGGTAAGCAATCTTTTGCATGTGGCAAATTCATTTTACTTAAGCACCCCTTTACATCAGTCTTTTAAAAGAGCCTTCTGAATGCAAAGGGAGACACTACTGCTCAGTCTACCCTTCCCTGCGCATTACAAATTGTTTATTAATGAGGCAGGTAGAATCTGATTTTATGCAATCTATCATGAAAACGTCTTAACAAAGGTAACCTAAAATTAGCATCTTTCATGACTACAACATAATTCCCGGACTTTCCTCAATTACAAGCTGTTCCTTAATGGTTACAGTTCATTATTTGTCACTCTGGAGTCTCAGAAAGCTCTGAGCAGTGCACTACGCTGGTGACCCAGGCACTGGCAAGGCAGAAACTGGATCTATGTAATTCTTAAACACTGCTCACAGATCTTTTTTTTCCCCGAGCAGATGAGATTCAGTGAGTGCAAAACTTCACTGACATTCTTTGATGATCCCTTTGATTTGTGGTGGTGGCAAAACTGCTCGTCCCAATAACCTACAATTACAACATTTAATTGATAAAACCCACACAAATCAACACCCCCACTAACAATGCAGTTTCACTGTTTTAATGTTGGGGAATTACTTGCATTTGCTTTTGGCACAGGTTCTGATTTAATTCCCAGTTAAGTCAATGACAGCCTGGAGAATCTCTCGCTTTGCTTCAGTGACAGGGGATAAGCCCAGCAGACAAGGTTTATTCTCCAAATATTAGCAGAAGTGCTTTGCTTATCAGGCAGTTGATTTTGTTAGCTTAAAGGTAATAAAATCTTTGCATCCAAATATAAGCTTTCATGGGATTTTAGTTGACAGATGGATTTATCAATTGATAACACAGTCTTGAATTTCTTCTTAAACTTTGGCGAATCAAAGCATTTGGGAAGTGTGGATCTTTCCAAAACCACTCATTGAGGAACAATACTGAAATCATGTTGCCTACTCAGGACCTTACTGTCAGTGAACTTTGGACTTTGCAATCATTGTAAACTGTCTTTAAATTAAGACTATTCTAAAACCAGAATCTAGTTTTATTTTTATTTGGCTAAAGTGACTCAAGACACATGACATGGTCCGAGCTAACCAGCTATGAGGCAGATCTACACTAAAACTGCAAACTTCACTTTCTGCTCCCTCCTAAACTTTTTCCCCTGTAAAGACAATTTAGCAGTGGGCTTATAAAAAATTCCATGGATCTTCATGCCCTGAGGGCACATCCTAGAATACAGTAAAATTATTGAAAAGACTCTCATAGGCTTCAATGGACTTGTAATTGAGCTCTGAATGTGAGAGGTAAGAGACTCCTCAATTTTCTTTTCTAGATAGTGCTGGAACACTGTCAGTGTTGGAACACTAACAGTGATGGAAGCGCCCAGCTCTGTGAAAAATTGTGTAAAATTTTACAGTACGCTGTTGTATACGGCTTGATAGTGGTTCAGATGTGACAGCATGGGAACCCCTATAGTATAGAACAGGGTAATTCCCGAGTAAACTGCCTTCTGAAAGAAGATTTTCTTTTAATGAATTAATGGGCAGCAGATGCTGGGAGGAATGTGTTTCTCTGTCTTTCTTTCCACAGTGCTTCATATGTAGAGTAAATACACATGAAGCATGATACACCTCTAAATATATGTATAAAAGGCATATACCCAGGATTGCTCTTTAAAAATTAAGAAGCACTACCAGGCAACCAGTAGCATAATCTTTAGTTTAAACAATTCAATACTTTTGAGAATAATTTTAAAGCCATAAAACAAACAGGTTCTGAAATCCTACAACAGAAGTTGGACAAAGTGAAAGAGCTTCTGCAAAGTTTATGTATTGTACTCCACTTGCCAAAAACGTGGTCTGTCTCAGGAAATGGCGTTAACTAAGCTAGTCAAAGTCCAAATTATTAATATTTTACTATAGGTGTTAGCAGACAAAACTGTAAGAAGTCCTTCTTCACCATCTTTGTGCTTAGCATGTGATAGGCCTATCACCTGGCAGAAACTGTCCAGGAGTCTTTTGGCTCAGGCTCCAGATTAACACAGATCTTGCCTCTGCAGACAAATTCCCGTGGGAGAGGAAGGGCTTACACAAATGAGTATTTCAGGGCCACACCAAGATGTTGTTGCATTTCCGACTTGTCTGACTGCCGGAAGATGCACTGGCTGTAGAAAACTGGGGATTCCCCATGACACCCATCTCCACATGGCTTTACTTCTGCACCCTCCTGAGAGCTACAGCCAAGAATTCCAGGGATGATGATTCCTGCAAGACTTAAGGGAGGCAATTAGCACTGCTTGGTCAGTCTTGTGCTACATTTGCCAAGCTAATACTTGCAGTTGCACCATTCTCAAAGTGCTATCTTAGTTGAACACAGTTTGGTGAAACAGAAACATCCACACCCATGTGAGAATGCTGGGCAATTGGATCTTGACACCACTCACTGTTGAGCTCTTTGACCACATGAAATGGCAATCTGGTCTTTTATCTTCCCTAGTAGAGTTTTCAGACTTTAATCTCAGATACATACCGATGTACCAGCAGGCCTGCTGGAGAAGTGAGGGACTGCAGCTGCTAAAAGCATACAACCCAACCATAATCACAAACCGTTTCTATAAACAGAGCATGAAAGTCACACATGGCTTTTACGGGCCAGGTGTTCTGGAGGCTATTTTTGAGCAGCACCTAGTCCTGATAACATGTTTAATTAAATGTTCACAAAGAGCTTGTGCAATATGCCAAAAATAAACCTGCAGTGACCTGATCCATCTGACTCTGTGCCATCCGGTCATGCAGGAGCGGGGATGTGACGATGCTCTTATCTAGAGACCAAAATCAGCAACCCTGAATTAAAGTTGTCTGTAGATCTAGAGATGGACACAGCCTGGCCGCTTCCTGCGGGTTCCATTTGCATCGGTGTCAGTGGTATGCAGAGCTACCACAGCACACTTTCACAGCCAGACCAACACCTAAGCCAGCTGTGGCCGCCACAGCTGGTCCCTGCCCCCCGCCCTCCCCTCAGGCTTATGCTTAAGCCCAGCTGTCCCTGCTAGCCTCTCATCTCGTTGTTGCTGCAACGACACAGACGGACAGGCACCACGACGGGACGTTCTTCCCCTCTGCAGGGAAGGCTAGGGATGAAACCCCTGAAATCTGGCTCTGACCACCCCTGCCCGCAGACCCCTGGCAACCCCACCCTCGGGTGCTGCGGCCCTCCCCAGCCTGCCCCGGCAGCTGCACCAACCCTCCACACGTCTCCGCGGGAGCCTCCCTCAGCCCCTCCGCCATCTTGAGCGTGGAGCTCCAAACGGCTCGGAGGCGGCAGAGCGCCTCGGGACAGGGGCGACCCGGATCTCCCACACCTCCAACTGGGGAAGAAGCCACAGACTTCCTCCCCAGCCCGGTGAGGCTGTGATNAGACGGCCCCGTCGGGCAACACCCGCCTCCCTCGCCCTGCGCATGCGCAGAGCCGCTCCGCGCCACACCCCAGCCACCGCCCGCGCGCCGCGGGGAAGGAGGGAACGGAGGGACTTTGCCTTGGGAGAGCCGGCGTCGTCACAGGGGCGACAGCCAATGAGCGAGCGCGATTAAAATAGCGCCCTATAAATAGCAGCCCGCGGGCGGTGGCTGGTGTCGCGCGGGTGCAGGTGAGGCGGCAGGGGCGGCTGCTGGGGCTGCCAGCCCGGCCGGGCCTGGTTGCCGCCGCTGCCCGCCCCCTCCCCGCCCCACCTATCGCGATCCCTGTCTCGGCTCCCCGACACCGGCCCGGGCAACCGGCGGGGCGGCTGGAGGGCGGGAGCGCGTCCCCCTCCTTCGGGAGAGGCCCCGGGACAGGGCGCGACGCCCTTGGGTCCTTGGTGCTTGGCCTAGTCACTTCGGCTCCCCCTCAGGGACTTGGTGACTCTTTCTCCTGGTTTTAATTCGTTTCTTCCTTTGGCATCTGCTCTCCTCCTCTCCCTGAAGTGACTGAGGGTAGCTGTCACGAAGAAACACTGTTCCTGGCAGTAATGTCTTGTGCACGCTCTTAAAACAGCATCTGTTTTAAGATTTGAGAGCGGCTGTTACCACTGAAGGAAGTAGAGTGATAAAGCTTATCGTGTTGGTCTATATTCTGCCATCTCTTCTCCATTAGTCTGAAACGGTGCAACAGAAAATGGTTTCAGAGATGTCACAGGGCCAGGCCCTTTCTGTGTAAGATCCTGCTGGAAAAGGCCCTGCTTGGGGCTTAATGCTCAAGCCTACCAATCCTATACTGGCATGCACAATGAATATATAAACTAAGAGTACCCATGAACAGAGAAACATAAAGTGTGGTTGTCTTTTTATCCCTCTTCACTCTGGGAAAGATCAGGATGCATCATATGGAGGTGAATAAAGAACTGTATTAAAACAAACATGACCGATAATGAAAGCAAATGGTCTTCTATTTGAAGATTTTTGCTTTATTTTTAATATCTGATTAGGAAAATGTTAAAAATATGCCCAGTTCCTGACTATGCTGAAGGTTGCAAGTGCTAGAAGTGCAGTGGATCACTTGAAGATGTGTTTTTAGTTGCTTAAGCTACGCTGGTTTTATGGAAATGCCCGTAGCATATCTGTTCTTGGTCTGTGCTGTGCAATTGTTACGCATGTTCTTAGCTTACTACTTGCATATACTGCATTGCTACTCTCATATCAGATAAGGTATCTGCTGTAGGATCACCAGGTTTGTTTTTGTTTTGTTTTTGGGGTTATTTTGTTGGGTGTTTTCTTTTTGCTCTTTTTTTTTTTTGTTGAGACCTTGGTAAGATAATAAAGAATACGCATTTGCTACTTGGGAGGATATCCTGCAATGTATCTTATATATATAACACAGCTGAATTCTCTAAATATGGAGTTTATTCTCTGTTTTTTATAAAGTTGCCACTGGATTCAAGGAGAAGTATTTACTGAAATGCTTAACATAGCAGCTGAGGGAGAAGATAATCAAATGAAATTATGAGGTGGCAGGTTCAAAAGAAGGTACCCCTTCACATGGAACACAATTAAATCTTGGAACTCATTGCTACAGGATGTCGGGGATGTCAGAAGTTCAAAAAGCAATTAGGTACGATCTGCGCAGGGATGCTTAACACAAACACCTCTGATTCAGGAGCCCTTTGAGGTGCAAATCCGCATCCTGCGGAAGCATTTTGGGGAGCAGCCTCCCGTGTCCTCACACTGTCATTAGGTGATTCCTGTCGGCAGGTCTTGGAGATAGAAGCCTGGACTGGGCTAGAAATGCTGCTGCTCTGACCCAGCACAGTCATCCCTATGTTTAACTGTCATTTCATTCAACATGTTTTTTTTCCATAATCTTTAATCAATCATAAACAGCAGTTCTTGCAATAAACTTTTGTGATACCTAAATGCTGTTTCCTTATGCCCTGTACATCTCTGTTCTTTCTTGCCTGGTGCTGTGAGTCCAGAGAAGGGCAGCGAAGCTGGTGAGGGGTCTGGAGCACAAGTCTTATGAGGAGCGGCTGAGGGAGCTGGGGTTGTTTAGCCTGGAGAAAAGGAGGCTGAGGGGAGACCTTATCGCTCTCTACAGCCGCCTGAAAGGAGGTTGTAGGGAAGTGGGGGTCCGTCTCTCCTCTCAGGTAACAAGTGATAGAACAAGAGGAAATGGCCTCAAGTTGCCCCAGGGGAGGTTAGGTTGGATATTAGGAAAAATTTCTTCACTGAAAGGGTAATCAAAACATTGGAACAGGCTGCCCAGGGAAGTGGTGGAATCATCATCCCTGGAGGTAATTAAAAGACGGGTAGACGTGGTGCTGAGGGATGCGGTTTAGTGATGGCATTTGTCACTGTTACGTTGATGGTTGGACTCGATGATCTGAAAGGTCCCTTCCAACCTAGGCAATTCTATGAGTGGGGGATGAAAGGTTGCTTTGCTGTGTGCTTGTGTAGTGCCGCTTTATCAAGCTGAGCACTGGTCTGTGCCTGTATTTCCTAGACAGTTATTTGATATAAATAAATATTAATAACCTGTATTTCTGAAGATGGCCACAAGCCAAAGTTTGCTGCTTGTATAAACATCCTGAGTGAGAAACCATGGAGCTCCGGTCCTCATTTGCTGTCAGAATTAGCCAGATGGGCCACTTGAGAAAGCGATTAAAATACCAGCAATACCTGCCTAAAGAGCTACAAATTCCAAGCTCCGCATCTGCAGCACTCGTGTTTATTACTTAGGAGCACGGGACCAGGCCTTGCGAACCCGCTGACGCCCAAGGCTGAGACCAAGGGCAAGACGTCAGTGCAGCAGAAGAGACATGGGGGGCCGCGTGGTGCCAGCCCCTGCCTCTGCCCAGAGCCACCCGTGACGTGCCGGTGCTGCGCCTGCCCACGGAAGTGGCTCCACGCACAGCGGAGGCGTTCTCCTCCTCCATGTCCACGTGTGGTACACAGCAGTGCCTTTGGCAGAGAGGAGGGGGTATCTCCGAGCGGCCGCAGAGGGCACCTGCTGAGGACCGCGCGCTGACGGCCAGCTCGGAAATTGGAAATGGGGTCAGCTGGGCATAGTCCCTGGATTTTTCCTTGTAGCAGGGAGATACAGTTGCCTTGTGTGACACAGGTAGCTCCTGTTCCAGCCTTGCTGCCAGAAGCAGATGGGTCGATGCATACATTTTCCATTGAAGAGTCAGTTGTCCATGGTTGTTTTTTTTTCCAAAGACAAGCCTCATTTTCGTGCTCAGGAATGGAAGTGCCCTGTGATCATATGGGGAACAGGAGCATGATCATCCCATTGTATTGAACAATATTTAGCATAGATCTCCTGAAAAAGCCCTAATTCCTGTCCTGCCAAGGCTGGAGAACCTCTATAGACTCTCATGCTCATTTTAAACAGAATGGAAATCCAATGTATCAGCCCTAGGGCAGGGGAAAACAACCTGGGGGAAGACCCTATTCCTAAGGAGAAGTGAAAAGAGGAAGGGCATGTGATTCTGCTGAGGAGTACCCTTGTCATGTGGATAGGATTTTATACCAGTGTACAGCTCTTGGCTCAGGAGCACAACCTCCCAGGTATATAAGGATCCAGCTCAGGATGGACGTGGGTAACCCAGCAAAAGCCAAATGATAAACCTGTTTTTCTTCCTGTTTGCCTCACCCATGTTCCTGTTGCTCTGCTGATGTTGCAGGGGATTGGAGAGAAGCTGCATATGTACAGAATGAGAGACAGCACGTGCTTATAGAGGTTGGCAATGGAAGCCAGTCCTGCTGCGGAGTCACATTTCTTTTATGCAACTGCCATTTGTGTTGCCGATAACCATGCAGACCATGGCTTGAGCAGCCCCTCAGAGGTAGCAGTTTCATAAGGACGAGCAGTTCTTCAACAGCTGCTTAAACATGCAGCTGCATCTCGGACTCAGATGCTTTGTATAATGCTTTTCTCCAGGAGTGTCTTAGCATATATTGTAAATAATGACAATAAAACTGAATTTATTCTTTGGTTGGAGGTCACAGGCCTGGAGGGGATGGGGTAGGTCACCGAGCTTAGTCCCACAGGACCAGCAGCAGGGATTGGGCTTCAGTCCAGAATAGGCTGCAGAGCGGTTATTCCACCTGCCCCACTCTCAGCATACATTTATGCCACCTTGACTGCGCGCCTGTAGCCAAATTCTGTACTTCCCAGTAACTTTTAACAAACCCCAGACTGGTAGTAGATGTCCAAAAGTCACAAGTCTGAGGTCCCATAGGAAGTGAGAGGTCGGGGGCGCTGGCACTGTGTCCCTGTGATTGAGTGGTTTTCCAGTCTCAAGTCCCACACTGCTGTGCCAGTGCATGATTTTTCTTTCAGAGACTCTCGCCGCCAGTCCCCACGTGCCTCTGTCTTAAAAGTTGTTTGAGGTGTGGGTTCTTCTCATGTTCATGTGGTGAACCAAATGTTTCCTTTGAACCATTCTCATGAATGTACTTTGGCACAGCCTGAGCTTCTGTTAAGTGCTGGTTGCATGTTCTGGTTGTATCTATGTGTGCGTACACATAATAACAAACCACTGTATTCCCTGGAAGCTCACGCAAAGTCCATAGAGGAGAAGGGAAAAGCTCTTCTGACTCCTGTGAGTTTCAGCTCCTGAACAAGGCCTGACTTTGGTACCCTCTTCATTTTCCTTCAGCTCATCCTGGCCGTTCCCACAGGTGCTGCTGCAGCCCTGTGCCACCCATCTGCGTGCCCAGGCAGCTCCTGCAGCCCAGGCGTGGGGTGTAGGTGTGTTAGTGTGGAGCAGCTCAGCAGCCTGACTTTTGTGGGAGCCCAAGTCATCAGTGGCTGGGAATGGACAGGAGATCTTGCAACTCAATGGCATTTGGAGGGCACAAACATTTTCTTGGAGTGGGGCAGTACCTGAGAGTCTTTGGAACAGGAAAACTTTCCTAATTGCCTAAAGGGACAGAGGTGGTAATCTGTGACACAGAGATAATGAGGGAAATATGGAAAGAAAATCCAAACTGTAAATTTATGTATTTTTTTATTTTCCAAGAGAAAGACTTGTCTTCATTGACTAGTATCTCTTCAGACAGTGCTGATTTACATTCACATGTATAACTTTTTCCTTGAATCTGTCTTTTTCACTAACCAGAACTAGACAGTGCCTGTCGTTTAGGCAGTTGTACACATGAAAATACATTAATTTAGATTTGTAACTTTTACATTTTAATGAATGACATTTTTGCTCTTCCATTTGGTGTGTCAAGCTACTGTTGGAAGGAAATTGCAATTCAAGTAAAAATTTAAAAAACTACAGTTTTTATGTTGTTGGAAATAATCTGAGTGTCCTTACCGAGGCATATACTGAATCAATAGTTGTTAAACAAAGGTAATATTAGCTGCATTTGTGAATTCCAGTATTAGTGAACTGATTGTTTGCAATGACCATGTTCTAAGATTTTTTAAATTAGTAGATTTTTATGCCTGGCTGGAATAGAAAAGTGTGTTTCTCAGCTGCTTCACTCACTGTCACCCAGCATCGCATGTGACCTCAGTGGAAGAGACAAGCTTTGGGAAAGCCCAGAAGTAGTGTCACTGCTGGCCAGCTCTCTCTCTGCCTGCAGCCCTCTGCCACAAACCCACCACTGTCCCCAACAAGCCCCTGTAGCACTGTGGCCCCAGGTGGCTCTCATGGCAAGTCCATCCTTGGCACTGCATGGAGCAGGGACCCATGAGACTCTCCACAGGCACCTGTCAAGTGTCCAGTGTAAGGACCTCGAGGGCTGCTCTGGCAAATCCTAATGCTCGTGAGTTTGGCTTTGCCACATCAGTAGAATACCCTTCAGAAGTAGCATATGCATCTGGAAGGACTGAGTTATTGAGAATCACAGATCAGGGGTAGCCAGTGGTGGATCTCTGAGCAGGGCAAGTGTGGTTCCCCGTCTGGAGTGGTCTCACACGACAAGCAGTGGGTTGTGCAGGCACAGACACCGCCAGGCACCTCAGGCACCAGCTCTGTGAAGAAGTACGTTGGCAGAGGCAGCTGTCCACCCCATGAAGAGCATGGGCCCATGGGGAGCAGGTAAACCCATGCTGGAACTCTCTCCTCTTCCCTAACCCTTGATCATATGAGGATTTTGGCAGGCAGCTTACAGGAGCACGAAGGTTGGTCACCATGCAGTAACCTCACTTTTCCTCCAGCCGCAAGACATTCACTTGCCACCCCTACACAGCACAGACCCAAGGATGAGCTGTAACTCTTGTTGCTGTCAGGCACACAACTCGTCTACCTCTCATCACCAACCAGCTCCCTCCCCATATGTCAGTTTGTCCCTGCTGCGCATTTCTAACGCTGCTTTCTGCAAATTTTCTAGGGCAAAAGGAGGGAAATGCAGCAGAACCTGCCCAACCACCGATCTGTCTGCTAGCAAGATGCACTCTCTGGGTCAGTGCAGAGCAATTTTTATTGGCATAGGAACAAGACAGGCTTTCAAGTAAATCCTGTTGCTATTGCTACCTTTAAGTTAGGCCGAACTTAAATAATTCCATTTCAGGCAGAGGAACGTGACTGACTGCAGAACACAGTTAATGTCCTCCCACCAGCAAAGAGTCACTTGCAAAAGGTGGCTCGCGGATGGCCATTATAATCTTTTTCTTATAAGCTTGGGTACACCTTATCCATATGAAGAAATATTTTTCATCAAATAAGCATTCCATACTGCTGTTATCATTAAACAAATATTGTATTTAAGGAGGATGGAAGCAGGTTTGTGAGTTTTTTACCAAACACAGCCATTAGCTGTTAACAAAAGAACACAGATTGCACCATACTTCAGGACTGAAAGAATTGGTTCCCCTATTCTAATACATTCTGCAAATTTACTGTAAGATAATTTTTGCAATGTAGTATTATCTTCTTGCCACATTTGTTTTCTTAAACACAGATTTTAAAGTATAGATATGATTTACAGGCTTGGATTGTATTTGTAAATTCTAATGAAGTAAAAATGGCACTCTCTCACATGAATGATGATGCAGGATACCTAAACATAAGTTCTCACATAACTTTCCATAAGTTATGCATTATATATGCATATATCCCTATACCTGCATTACAGCAGGTGAAATCCCAAGCAGCATTAGCTAAAACACCTTAGACTTACCTTATAGTCTGTTGACAATTTTAGACCATAAACAATCAATCAAACTCTTCACATTCTACTTTTAAAGAAGTGTTGTTATGAAATCAAGAGCATGACTTTCTAGCTATGACTAGGCATGCATTCTTTTCTGTAGTTGTGCGTAGTTCACATCACTTCAGATAAGTGAGGACAGGGACTTCCTGAACAGTACTGTAATGTTATGTGAAATTCAGATAAGATGCACAAGCTTTCAAATTTCTCTTAAACATGGTCTTGACCTTTCATAAGCCAATATTCCTGAATTATTGCAATGGATACAATTCATTAATTTTTCTTATAGCAACTTAAAGAACAAAAATAACGTCACAGACAATTTAAATGCAACAATTTAGCACTCTCTAACTAAATTTTCCAGCTAATAAAGCACAAAGCAGAAGTGTCAGAAATGAAAATCTTCCAGTTCACCACTTCCCCCTTGGACAATTTCCAAAACAAATCTTCAAGTCAGCATTCGGTTGCTTGAATCTTTTCACAAATATCCACAGCAATCCTCTTAGTGATGCTAAATCTCTTGTATAGATATGACAAGATAACCAGTAATGAGTAATCCCTAAAACTGACATCTAATATTCCACTAGAGAAGCTAAAACATTTTCCAGTTCTCACAAGGCACACCTTAATGTCCTTTTAATTTATTTTAATCCAGATAAAGTTAGCCGCAATGAGGCTGATTTATATGAAGTCATGACGGGAGTCTCCATCATTGTGGAACCAAAATCAATGTGAAATCTTGGTCCCATTGACTTCCATACCTAGATGAAATTTTCACTGCCGGCCTTTGACTCCGGTCTTGCGTGTCATCAAAAGAAACTGAGCAATTGTTCTCAAATACTAACAGGCAGCTGTAGTGAGCATGGATTATTTTAATTTCAGATGGATGACATATATTTGGATATTTTTAGGAGTGAATAATAAATGAAAAATATAGCACAGTTTGTTGAATTACTGCAACTTAAAAAACAGAGGAGCTTACAGAGGAATATTCCATCTTTACAAAGTGTCCGTGGTCTACTAGCCCAATTTTGACCTCGAACCATCTGACTGCAGACACTCAGTTTAACACATAGAAATCTGCTGATCCTCAGACCACTGAGTCGATTTGTTGGTGGTTACATCTCATTACTTCTCATTTTCAACTACCTACGGAGAGAGGTGAATACCTGACACCTTCCAAGGGAGCTTCTCCATGTAACCAACAGCTGCCCTGATTATCACTGGATGTCCTAGCCCACCACGAAGGGAAGGCAGGGTCTGCCTGTGAAGCCACACGTACAAGTGGTCCAGTGAAAAGCCTGGATGTCCCTTTTGAGGCTATGAGATGTGGAACGGAACAGGTACTTGTCTCTTCAGGTGTCATACCTGACATCCCATTCTCTGGGATCTGGTCTGCTGGGTTAGCACACGTGGCTCTGAACCTGAAGAGCTTCAGGAACAGCAGCCTTCACTCTGTTGCCTGCTGAGATGCCCACGTGAGGCTGAAGGGCAGGAGAGGCAGACGTGACGATAGCTTTCCTATTGTTAGTCATTTCCCAGCACCCTGCCAGCCCTCAGGCCCATCCTGGCTGGATCTGTCCCCTCCACCTGCTTTGGGCAAGGAGATGAGGGTGGCTGCTGGCATCCCCTCTGTATCGGCAACTTCAAACCCCATGACGGATCTTTATAGGATGAGCCTAATCCTCTTGTTTCTTGCTACAACTGTTTTGGAACAAGTCAGAAGGTTCAGTTTTCAGGTTCTTGATTTTGACCTGAAGCTATGGAAAGTGTGTTTTTTGGTACCTCACCGGGTTGCATCAGTAAGCCTGACACACTGGTCTCCCAGTCACTCCCACGGCAGTATGTTTAGGGAAGTCCGGTCACCAACCCTATCACCATCCAACCTAGGGAGATTCCGGCAAAAATATTACACAACTCAAAATGCACGATAAGCAGGAACAATGCTAGGAAGGGCTTTACACTGAATAAGCTCCGCATGACAAATACGAAATTAATGCCTGCAACGTCCACTGCCTGTGGCCATGGTGCAAACTGGACAATAGGTGGGTGTGCAAACCTGCCTTTGGGGGAAGGCTTCAACCACACAGGTGAATGCGCTTTGCTGCGGTGTTATCAGTGACATCTGCTGGTAATAGACAGTAAATTCAATTTTAATCTTTTTCAAGTCTATGTACGAGTTTAAATGGCAAATCCCAACTGAAGTATTTTACAAAGTTGTATTTCCCAAAGTGTATTTTTTTCGGACAAAACCATATAATGACCATGCTCCATGCCAGGAGCAAGGACTAACCAGGACGCTGCCTGTACAGAGCATGGTATTTTTTGGTGGTGGGAAACACTGGAACCAAGGAAGCAACCAAAGTTATTTAGTGTCCCTGAAAAGCAGTTGATGAATACCTGTTCTTTGTTATTGTTAGCTACATATAGCTTTTGTTAAGTATTCCAATCCTCATAGCCCTTCCAAATCAATGAATATGGCAACAATTCAACTCCTAATTTAAAATACATAATTTGAATAATACATATGACAAATGAAAAAGGCAACCAGTGAAGGCGAAGGAACTTAATAAAGAAAATAGGACAATTCAGAGGTGCTGCAAAAGACTCCATTGGTAATTGATGGGTTGGGTTTTGCACAAAAAGAAAGAATTCTCATCAACGGAAGTGAGTTTAGCAGTGGGCCACCAAGGTGGTTGGTGGAGCACTTGTCTGTGAAGAGAGGCTGAAGGACCAGGACTGGTTCAGCCTGGGGCTGAGGTGGCTTCAGCAGAGCCTGACAGCAGCCCACCAGCACCTGTGGGGGGGTCAGCAGGGTGACAGAGCCGGGCTCTTCCCAGCAGCGCATGGCAGGAGGTTGGACTGAGACCTCCTGAGCTCTCCTCTGCCCTAGGCTGGGCGTTGATGAGCTGAGGCAGCAAATATGGAAAAGCAAACAAGAGGCAGGCTGGTGGTATTTGTTAGCATGCTCCAGCCTCTCTGTGCATCCCAGATATGGTGTATCTAATTGTAAAAGTTATAAGAAAAGAGATTTAATAGGAATATGAGGGAGTTACTCATCAACTGTACATCCTATGGCAACATTTTCCTTGGGATGTTTATTCAGTAGTCACATACAACACTTCTTACTTAAAAGGAGAGAAAATTCCCTCCCCCTTGAAGACCTACATGAAGAAGTGATCCTTAAGTGTACATACCGGCACATATATCGTAGGATAGAATACCTAACAGACCAGCTGTAATTATCCAAATTATACCTTAAAGAAAATTCAGGGTCCTCATTAAACTGAAAATAAACCTGAAGGAAACAAACACAATTGTAATTCAAACCCAAAATCACAGCAGGAGGAAAAATATAGGAATGAAAGATGTAACAAAAGGCTAAGAAGTGGTTTGATCTAGGACCACCACGGTGGACATGCATTCATCACAATTTTGTGTTTCTACACAAGAGAGAGTTTAGATTGTTCAGGTGTTTCAACTGCAGCCTCTGAAGACTGACAAATAAAAGAACCTGAATACTTAGCTTGAACTAGCCCACAAGACAGCTGATATTTTAATCTATTTCAAAAGCAAGGACATGATTATTGATTGTTGAGGAGGTGTAAGCCCTTGTTCTGTTGAAAAGTGGTGGTCACCTGACTTCTCAGTCAGCCATGGCCTTTCAGTAAGGCAAAAATTATCCAAAAAATGAATGGTAAAATTATTTTTGTGAAGCCAAAACCAAAACTCAAACCCAAATTTAAAATATGCACAAGGCACCTGTGCATGCTCTGATGACGTTCTCTATATTGTCTGTTCTTCTTGAAAGCGGTTCCTGAAAGGACATTTCACTCCACAGACTTCTGAAGCCAGCACCTAGACCTTTGAGTTTCAGCTAACCTTGAAGAATAAACAGCTCTTGGAGAAGTTAACTTCAATAAGGCAAATGCAAAAAAGGACACTGATACGATATCAGCATGCTGAAAACGTGTCTTTCTTTTCATAGCCTGTTTCTCCTTAGTAGCGGTGACAAAACAGAAACCCCTGGGTCTGTTATGTTAGGAGAACGATACTCTGTTTTGAGGACTGCCAGAAAGATCCTTGAGGTATCAGCACATCTGTAACAGAATGTGTTTGAGGCAGATGTTTAACATTGGGATTTAATTTTGTTCTGTGGGTGTTGTCATTTTGAAATTCTGGAAAGCGTTCCTGTAGGAAAAAAAAAAAGCAGTAGCATATTGAACCCTCTGCAACTCTCTGTGTTTCCACAGATGGATTCCCATACCAAAATAAATAATTTAGCCCAGCAGCCCCAGTCTGTGACATCCCCAGCTCGTTCTCATACCTGTGGAGCTGTCTGTGTGCTCTGGTGACTCCTCAGCCGAGGCACAGACAGGCAAGGCAATGTCCTCCCCAAATATCTCTGAGCAGTTGTTTATAAGGAACTCCACCAACACTGTCACCTGCACACAGAAAACAGCTGTGGTCAAAAGGGCTGAAAACATATTAAACAGTCTTTCCTGCTCCTGCCTGCTCTCTTTGTGCGAAGGGCAGCACAGAGCAGGGTGGCGTCTGTCTAAATCATAGAATCATAGAATTCCAGGTTGGAAGGGACCTCAAGGATCATCTGGTCCAGCCTTTCTTGGCAAAAAAATCCTAGCTTAAAGTCAGAGGGTGAGTCCACTCTGGAGGATGAGGCCTGATGCGGCAGACGAATGGATCTGCCCCAATACAAACAAAACACCACCAGCCACAGCTTCAGCCGCGCTGCCCAGAGGGCCCGTGGGTGGCGATGCCCACCGGGTGCCCCTTGCTCTCTGCGTGCCAAGTAGTCAGGAGCCGTGATACGACGTAGGGGACTGCAGGGCAACTGCTACTATTGCTCAGGGGAGGTGAGACCCGGGGCAGCCTTGCCCACCACATTGCAGGCACCTGAGCTGAGGGGCACCCCTGATGTCCAGGGGTGCTGTTTTGTTCAGCTTTTGCAGTGGCGGTGGGATCCCTAGGGATGGCTCTGAGCTGCCCCAAAGCGGGTGGCTGCTTGGTGGGTTCAACACACCTTGTCATTCATCTCCTTCTGCACTTCCAGCGGGAGCGTGTTGTCCGTCTCCGGGCTCAGCATATTTGGGCCAACGCAGATGGCCAGATTGCTGGAGTCCATCCTGTTGGTCTCGGCGTTTTGGCTGATGTGGTGGAGCAGAGACAGCAAGTGCTTGAGCAAGACGAGGTTTGGTCTAGGCAGTTTGTCAGCCACCCTGCAGGAAGACAAACAAAATGTGACATTAATTCATGGTGCAGCATGGTGCACTTCTTTACTCGAGCAAGTCTCAATTAAACTCAGACAGATTACACTTCCCCCAGAGAGAGGCACGCGTGTGCTTTCTTCACTGCTTAGCAGAAGTATCATTCAGAAATCCCCAGCTGAGCGTGTGGTTAATTATACGATCTTGAATGACGAGATCTTGACTGAAAGGCAAGCATTACAGCAGTCCATGTCCTTGAGTAGATGAGATGGCGCCGGGAGATGTCACTGGAGGCTTCCCAAAGGCACGTGAAAGGCTGCAGTTGTGCTGTGCAGCTTTCAAAGCACTCCCAGTCAGCCTACACATCTGCTCTTTCTAAAGAGCAAAACACGGCCGTGGTCTCCACGTGCCCAACCTCACCACCAGCAGATGTGAAGGCTCCCTGTCAGTGCCTGTCCCACAGCACAGTGACTACGCTGGCTGAGGCACTGCAGCCTCTCTCCTCTTCCTACGCTAGTCATTTCATAGGGCGATCTCAAATAACTTAAAGAAGTGCTGCTCTCGAGCCCTCTAAACCAAACCCCATGGAGCAATAGCAAGCTGATATAAATGACAGGCTTTTAAATGAGAGACTTTCAATTTTGGGAGATGTCACTGGCCTCTACCAGCCAGTCCATCACATTGGGGCTGGTTGCAAAACTTCCTGATTGCAAAACTTACTCTTTGAATTCTTCAATTTTCTCCTCCTTGCTTGGCTTCTCCAGAGCTTGCATCCACTTCTCATAGAGGTCGGCCGACAGCAGTTTGGAGGGAATATTTCGGAGGAAGTCCTGCAAGGCCAAGAGATTTAGATGAGGCTTTGGGCACTACCCCTGAGCACACAGGGAGCATCATCATGACTTGGGCTTAGGAGACACAGAAACGAAAGCGGGTGTTTGGTTGTGGGCCGGGGCCTCCAGAGGGGCATCTGAGCCCCAGTGCATGGGGGCTGGCACGTAGCCGCTCTCTGCACATGGATCTGCACAGCTGGGGCTTGGGCCCTGCAGGGTGCCTGGCTGCTATGGAAAATGTCAACTGCATTTTTTTGAACATTGAGGTAAAATGCAGTCCTGGACACGTCAGCTGGAAGGAAATGGTTTTCACTTTGTGTTTGATAAGAAGCCTTCCACGCCTATGGGTTTGAGAAGAAACCTTCCATCTCCTCACAGAGCTTTTCATGATGTCCACCGCTGCAGTTTGGCTCTGCACCCATGGTGGCACAGGGGAGACCCTGGAGGTCTGCAGCTCCTGGTCCCTTCTCAGAACCACAGCAGCATCCCTCGAGTATGTGTGTGGGCGTAAGAGGGAGAGGAGAGGGGACAGATGGAGACGGCGCTGCAGGCACTGGAGGGCAGGACAGGCCACAGCAGTCCTGCTGCAGGGATGTGTATAAAGACACTGATGTCACCTGTTGCACACCCTGCACTAGTGACACCTGTTTGGACTTCCCTTTGATAAACCCTGAAGGTGTCGACCTTTTGCAAAATCTACTCATAACATGAGGAGCCAACACTTGGGGTCACCCTACAGAGTCTACACTAAGATCACAGACTTACAGAATGGTTTGAGCTGGAAGGGACCTTTAAACATTGTCTAGTCCAGTGCCCCTGACATGTCCACATGTCCCCTACTCAGTCCACACTAAGATCCTGGCTTTCAGGGCTTTCTAACTGCAGCTGCTGAGTATTTCCATGCCATGTCTCAGCTCTGGGCTGAACCCTTTCAAAAAGTTCAGCAAAACTGTTTCAGTCTGTCCTTTGAATGAGACTGGAGGAAAAATACATTTACCTGCTGTCATGGTTTCAGTTGGGATAGAGTTAACTTTCTTACCAGCAGCTGGTGTAATGCTATGTTTTGGATTTGGGATGAAAGTGATGTTGATAGCGCACTGATGTTTTTGGTGGTTGCTAAGCAATCAAAGCCTTTTCTGCTCCTCACACCGCCCCATCAGCGAGTGGTTGGGGGTGCACAAAAAGTTGGGAGGGGACACAGCCAGGACAGCTGTCCCCAGCTGACCAAAGGAATATTCCGTACCATATGATGATGCTCAGTATATATACTGATGCTCACCATACTGATGCTCAGTATATAAAGCTGGGAGAAGAAGAAGGAAGGGGGGGATGTTCAGAGCTATGGCGTTTTGTCTTCCCAAGTAAACCATTATGTATGATGGAGCCCTGCTTTCCTGGAGATGGCTGAACACCTGCCTGTCAATGGGAAGCAGTGAATGAATTCCTTGTTTTGCTTTGCTTGCGTGCGCGGCTTTTGCTCTACCTATTAAATTGTCTTTATCTCAACCCACGAGTTTTTTCTCACTTCTACTCTTCCAATTCTCTCCCCATCCCAACTGAGGGGAGTGAGCAAGCAGCTCCGTGGTCCTAGTTGCTGGCTGTGGTTAAACCACAACACCTGCCTATATTCAACCATCTTTTCATATGTCCCAGTAAGTAACCCTTGTAACTTCCTTGCTATGGAGACAGATTTTGGTGTTTTAGCTTTGCATCACCATCATGAGGTTCCTCAGGCAGGAGGTGGAAGAAAGGGTGCAGCACAGCTCCAGCACACTTTGCGAGAGTGAAGCAGAAGCTGTAACACACAGCTAGGCAGGATGCTGGACTTCTGCTTTGTGTTTTATGGTTCTCATGGAAGTCTTCCTGTAATTTCCAGGAGGATAAAGGAAGTGGCAGAATCATACCGCTGAAAACCAGAAGTTATTCTCTGCAGCAGATCCTCCAAAAAGTTTATATCCCACATGGGTTCCAAAATACCTGGGGAAGTTTTCAGAAGAGCTCAAGCTCCTGGCCACTTTGAAAACACGTCCAGGAACACTGTCCATGTGCAAATCCCGTCACACAGCTCACTGGAAATGACAGGGCACCCCCTTCTTGCTACTGCTTCACATCTGAAATCAAATACACAGACGCAAATCCAAACTGCATGTAGAGCAGGCTGAATAAAACCAAACAAAACACTCAACAGCCACCTGAGAAATGCATGCTGTGCCTTGAAAAACACAGATTGTTGTGGGCTCAATACCAAACTCTGTGTAGGGAGCAGCCTTGTTCTGTTTGCACACTGCATTAAACACATTTAGTCTGCAGCCCCAGAGGTGCAGCTGGTGATTCATCTCCTCCAGCACCTCTGGCCGCTTTCCCAAGTGCAGAGTTCCCGGCACAGACCCTGACACCGCTCCTACCCCAGTCCCTGATAAGTAGCCACCTACGTAAATCACTAACGTTTTCTTCCCATGGAGACCTGGAAGGAGCGCTCAGCAAACATTCAGCTGTGCATTATTGTGTGTACTTGTGGCAACGTTTCCAGAAGGAATGCATTCCTGCTGTCTCACTGCTCAGGATCCACCGGCAATTTATCTGCTGCTCTTTGGCCTAAAGGGACAAATACTGCCTCATTCTACACCACCTGGCACCCGTTTCCCTCCAGACCACGGGTCTGTACTCTTTTGCAAGCAGATCTTGCCAGTCAGGGCTGGGGGCAAGGAAAAGGTGCGGATGTGCCTCTTTTCTGCCGCGTACAAACCCTTCAATGTACAGTTCCTGAGAAGTCGTCGTGAAACATCCTGGCATATGCAGATCCACAGCATTAGGGGTGCCTGACCTACACACAGCAGCTCGGGATATGATCCATGCCGTACCCCTACCTTGTCAGCCTCACCCGCGCTGCTCTCTGCCGCCCATCAGCACGGCAGGCAGCGTTTCTCCCAGGTGCAGAGCTTTCCTGAGGCCCAGCGCAAGAGCCAGGAGCTCTCTGGTGCCAAATCTCTTCGCAAGTAGACACCCGCCGGGCTGCACAGGAGCATACGCAGCCCCTCCATCCCACACATACACGAAGACAGACACTCATTCACTGTGGGATCCCTGCCAAGGGGCTCAGCAGGTCACACTTCCCAGCCCTCTGATCCAATCCACAGAGCTTCGCACAGCAGACAGCACACAAACAAGAGGCTGCACATCTTTTTTGATAAAAGCTCAGGGAAAGGAGGATTATGGTGTTTGTCTCCCCAAGCCACTGTTACGCGTGCTGAGGCCCTGCTTCATCTGCCCGCTGATGGGAAGTCATGAATGAATTCCTCTTTTTTGCTTTACGTGCCCACGCAGCTTTTGCATTTCTTATTAAACTGTCTTTATCTTGACCCACAAGATTATTTTTTTTCTTCTTATTTTCTCCCCCTGTCCTGCTGAGGAGGGGGAGTGTGAAAGCGTCTGGGTGGGGACCTGGCAGCCGGCCATGATCAATCCACCAGTCCTCTTTATTGCCGCCCAACGTGGGGCACGAGATAACGACAGTTTTGATCTGGGCATACTATAGCTGTGGTAGCTGATAATTGGCAGGCTTCTGTGCAGGTCGCAGAGCTTGCTTGATTTACCCAAGCTCGATTTACTGTGTGACAGAGCCTAGGGCATGTCAGCGACTGCTTTCAGCTCCCGTCTTTGCTCCACCGCTTATCTCTGTGTTTAGCTGTGCCTGGGAACATTCTGATAAAAGCAGCTGCCATGCTCTTGGTCCTGGCACAGGTACCCCTCCTGTGCCGGGAGGGCTGTCCTGCGGAGAGGGTGAGGGATTTCACCTCCCTCTTCCCCTCTGGGGTTGATGTGGCCACCTTTGTTGCAGAGGCTCCCGAGGTCCTCGCGCATCCTTTTGTAAGCTGCTCGATTAACGTCATCATCTTTTTGTCATTTGTGTGGAAGCAAGTTTTATTCTGACGTTAGGAGGAAACAGATTGTCGGTGAGGCGACAAGGAAACATGCCTTTAGGCTGTTGATCCCTGGGTGGCAGGGTGTGTGGGAGGATTTGGGCAGCTGCCTGGGGTGGTTATCACCTCCGATAGCCTGGGATCTTACACCTCTACAGGCGTGTAATCCCATTGAATTGGCACACTACTTGATACCTACCCCAGTGAAGCCCAGCAGCTCGTAGCACTGTACTGGGGCTTTCCCCATGTCTCTCAAGCCTCCATTCAGCACCATCAGAGGAGCATGGTTGAAGCAGGGACCCAAAGCACATCTGGGAACACCATGGATAAGATAGGGACTCAAACCCCAACTACTGTAATTGATTGCCCTAGTAGTCAAAAAGAAGCACTGGGTGCAGAGGTCAATGAGTCCATAACGTCGGTTAGTACAGGAGGAGAAGGAGGAAGGGTCTGATCAGGAAGCTGGTCCTTCAATAAGGAAGCAAGAGGAAGAACTGAGAGAAATCACCCCAGAGGCAGAAACTCCCTGGTCCCTAACCTTGGGCAAACTTTGAGATATGCAGAAAGCTTACAACCACCAGCCTGGCAAGCAGATTGCTGCCACTACTACAGAAGAAGGCATCCAATATCTGAGAGAATTAGCAGTGCTGGGAGTCTTCTACAGTGACCTGGACCACAACTAGGTCTCCAAAGATTCAGATGACATCTGGTGTACATGAAGCATGTGGAAGAGGATGGTCCGAAATGCACTGACATCACGTTCCAACCATCTGGTGATGATGGACTGGCCAGACTTCGATATACCAACTGCAGAGAGAGCATCCCATCGTTTCTGATGTTTTGAAGAAAACTTGTCTCCCTACTCATCCCCACAGGCCAGCATCCCAGCTGTTAGGGGCACCCTGCAGAACCCCCCTCACCTCCTCAGCCAGAAGGGCAGGGAGTCCAGGTGCACACTGTGTGTCATTCTCTGGTTCCTCCTGCGTGACCAGGAGGAGGACATGAGGAAGTGGGACGGTGAGCCCACCTCTAAGTTAGGACCCCATGTATGCAAACTGTGGGGGAAGAGAGCTGCTAAGAAGGGGCCATCCAAGACGACTGTCAGTTCAGCTGCTCCTGAGACAGTAGAAGGCAACCAGTCATTCCCCAGGTACAGAAGAGGACTCAGAGTGCCACCCGTGATTTTGGTGAAGGGACTACTGGTCTGACACTGCAGACAGAGGGTCCCTGCCTTTGGCCGGGAGGAGGAAAGGGACGATCAAGTTTACTAGACTGTGCGCATTTGATGGCCTGGCGCATCGGATCCACAGAAGTGTAAAGCTTTGGTGGACACCAGTGCACAGTGTACCCTAATGCCATCGGTACAGCAGGGAGGAACCCATCTGGATTTCTGGAGTGGCAGTGGGATCCCAAAGCTGTCTGTATTGGAGGCTGAGGTGAACTGATCACGGGACAAATGGCAAAAGCATCCCATTGTGACCGGCCCATCTGTACAGGACCAGCCATGTAAAACGTGCCCTACAGTGCAGCCGGGGAGCATGGCCTTACCTGGAGCATCTGGCAGAAAACACCATGAAAAACCTGAGGTCTACCTTCAGGATTTTGGAGCTGGGGCCACTGAGGATCTGAAGCCCATGATATCACAAGTGCCAAAGAGATACTAGCAGCATATGAAGGAGTTCAAGCCACTTCAGAAGTTGCTGGCACAGAAGCACAGCTCCTCTGGGCACCATGATTGCATGTGTGGCACTGCATTTTCAAATGAAGAAACTGATGCTACGTGCAGTAAGAAGATAACGTTGACCATGCAAAAGGCTCGAATGGGGAGCCCCAACCACCCAGCAATCTTGGAAGAGATCATGGCTTGGCCAGAAGCAGAAGATTTCAGAGGATTGCCCAAGAAGCCTAAGAAGCACCACCGTCTGAGTTAGCAGAAAGTGAAAGGCAGCATGCCCTGTTTACCAGCGGATCCTATTGTTTTGTAAGAAACCATCAGAAGTGAAAAGCTGCTATGTGGACTCCCACATGACAAGTTGGTGAAGCTGTTGAAGGAGTCACCAAGTGAGTGAAGTCCATTTGCAGAAGTGAAAGCCATCCAGCTGGCCCTTGAGATTGCTGAAAGAGAAAAGTGGCCAGTCCTCTGTCTCTATACTGACTCATGGGTGGTGGCAAATGCCCTGTGGGGCTGGTTACAGCAATAGAAGGAGACCAGCTGCCAGCACAGAGGTACAACTGTCTGTACTGATGCATTGTGGCAAGACATCACTGCCTGGATAGAAAACGTTGTGAAGGTACATCATGTAGATGCTCACAAGCCTAAGAACTGTGCCACTGAATAACATCAAAACAATGAGCAGGTAGATAGGCCACCAGAACTGAAGTGGCTTATGTGGACCTGGACTGGAAATGTAAGAGTGAGCTATCTGTATCTTGGTGGGCCCGTGAACATCAGGACATCTAGGGAGACATGCAACATACAAATGGGCTCATGATCAAGGGGTGGACCTGACCATTGAAGCCATCGCACAGGTCACCCACGAATGTGCAAAGTGTCGTAGGCAAGTGGGCCAAGTGAGTAAAGTCTCCCTGGAACAGAGGGAATAGAGGCCTGGCAGATTTGGCTATATTGGACCACTGCCACAAACCCACCAAGGCAAGGGCTGCATGCTCATCACAGTGGAAGCTACTACCAGATGGTTGGAAATATACCCTGTAACCCATACCTCTGCCTGAAACACCATCCTGGGCCTTGAAAGGCAAGCTCTGTGGTGACATGGTAACTCAGAAAGAACTGAGTCAGACAACGGGACTTATTTCTGAAATAATCTCATAGACTCCTGGGCTAGCAAACATGGCATTGATTGGGTGTATCACACCCCCTATCACCCACAAGCCTCTGGAAAGATTGAATGATACAACGAACTGTTAAGACTGCTGAGAACATTGAGTGCTGGGGCATGAAAACACTGGGATGTAAATTTAGCAGAGGATCTGCTAACCATCCTGGACCTGCCCAAACAATGCCCCTACATACTGGGGGGTGAGGGAGTGCACACAGGGAGGTGGCTGGGAAGGGCAGTGTGGGTTACTCCTTGCTTGGGAAAAAGGCAAAACCATTCATGGGATTGTCTTTGCTCAAGGATCCGGGCGCACTTGGTGGGTAATGTGGAAGGATGGGGAGATCCAGTGTGTATCTCAAGGGGATTTAATCTTGGGGAAAAGTAAACCGAGAATTGAGTTGTGTGCTGCAGGAAGTAATGCAGCAGGAAATGCCTTAACTAGTGGAGAATGAGCTTCACCAGGAACCAGGCAAGTGCAACGATGACCTGTCCAAGGTGATCTTGGTGCCCAGCAATCCCACATGCTGCTTCTCCTGTCGTAGACAGATGGGGAGTCACTGACTGTTGTTATGGACATTTTATGGGGGAGGTCCATGGAATGGGGGAATACCTCTCTATATGTCAAGGAACAGGGTATAGTGGTTAATGAGGATGTATAACCCTGACTGAGGATGTATAAACCTGACTGTTGGGTGTAAAGAAGGTTCAAATATGTAGTATAAATAGTAAGTGTTGGTAAGAGAGGACTTCTGGAATGAGAAGCAAACAGAATGGGATGGTCAGAGGATATCTAGATGTGTTGGGTGGTGTGGGACCTGAGCATGACACAAATGGTAGGGAATAAGGGATGGAGATTGTGCTGCATCTGGCTGGGATGAAGTTAGAGAGGTAACTTTCCCCCTCGCAGCCTGTATGGTGCTGTGCTTTGTGTTTGGGGCTAGAACAGTGTTGATAACACACCACTGCTGAACAGTGCTTGCACGGTGTCAAGGCTTTCTCTCTTTCTCTCTCTTCCCCGCACCCCAAAACTGAGTAGGCTGGGATGGGCAAGAGGCTGGGAGGGGACACAGCCAGGACAGCTGAATCCAGCTGACCAAAGGGAGATTCCCCACCACATGACGTTGTGCTCTGCAAAATAAGTTCAGGGAAAGAAGGAGGAAAGGGGGATGTTTGTGGTTATGGTGTTTGTCTTCCTATGCGGCCATTACGTGTGCTGAGGCCCTGCGTCCCATGGAGGGGATGGGCGTCTG
>VYZM01008069.1:98653-152371 GCA_013398915.1 Dromas ardeola | reverse complement strand
CGGAGCGGAGCGGAGCGACGGGGCGGGAGGTGTGGAGCGGGGCGGGGGCGCCGGTCAGCACCCCGCTTTCCCGGGTGTTTGGAGGTGACGGTGGCTGCTGCCGCCGCGGGTTATTTGAAGGTAGGGACTGCTGGGGAGCTGCCTGGGACTCCGAGCCTGGTCTTGAATTTGGTGAAAAGCACATCCCGGGACTTCTCTTCCATAAGTCTGGAAAGGCGCTTCCCAGGGCGCTGGACCAGTCACGTACTGTGGGGCTCAGCGTATTCGTGCTCCCAGCCCTGGACGGCAGAGCGCTCCTTATCCTAAGAAAGAGGGTCACGGGAGTCGGGTGGTATCAGGGACAGATGGTTAGGGGTCAGGCAAACCTGCAGTCCCCCAACTCCTGCCAGAGACAGCATTTGAAGAGACTGCTGGACGATATCCCTGCATGGTCGAACTGCTCAGACACCGCTTTAGGGCAGCAGAGTCCTGCAAAGCACAACAAACAAAATCCAACCCTCAGCCACGAGTAAATGGTCAAAAGAAAACCGGCGGGTTTCTTGGCTATATCTATGTGAGGGAAAGAGTTAAAGAGGGTGGGTTTTTTTTTGTTGTCGTTGCTGCTGTTCTTGTCATGGAGAGGTTTAACATCATCGCAAGAGACATGTTTCGCATTAGTGCGTGCTGTGAACTCTGTCCCGCAGCACCTGGTAGTCTGGTGTGAGCCCAGGACCAAAGCCCGGTCCCCAGGGGGGTCTCAGCTGCAGCCATCGCTCCTGTCAGCGGGGAGAGGAGCCCCGGCCGCCAGCGCATCGACTGGGAGGCCAGAAGGGACCGTTACATCATTTAGTCTGACCTCAGACAGGAGCGAGGTGCTGGCTGGGAAACAAAAAGAAAATTGCCGGGGACTGAATCTCTGCACCGAAACACAGTATTTCTTCGTGTCATTGTCAGCTTTGACAAATAGATTCTTCCACGAAAAATGAGAGTAGTGGCAGGGGCTCTCTGCATGAAACGCTTACACAGAGATGCGCGCATCATAAGTAGAAGCTTCAGAGCTCCCAAATATAATGACTGGAAGTGTATTTTACATGCCAACTGATCTGGCTTTCCATTGTTCCTCCTGCTCTTCATAAGTAGGACTGCTAGCAAAAATGGACTATTTTCCAGTAAGAAAGAGCTTACTGAAAAAAAGAGTTGAGGAAAAAAAAAATACAAAAAAAAAATGTTTTGTTCGAAGTTGTCAGCAGAGATGACATTGTAAAAAATCGGAATTTCAGATATGCGTAATGTTCTCTCTCTTCTTCCCATTTCTTTCTTTTTAACCTCTTTTTATTATCTAATTTTGGTGAGAAAGTGGGAAAGGAACAGAAAGAAAACAAGTAGGTCATTATTTAGTAAAGAAAGTTGGGATGCTGACTGCCCCAAGATAAATTTTTTCCTTCAGTAACTTTTTTCAAAAGTAACCCTTCAATATACTCTGAAAAAATGCTATTTTCTTTAGACATAACACAGCCCCGGCACTCACACCCATAGCACGGGGCTGGATCCCTCTTACTGCACTTTGGTGTTCAGTCTTGTGCATACTTCTAGTTTTATGGATCTGGCTGCCCACTATTTTACTTAAGCCTGGTACTTTTTCAGAGTACCAATGGTACCCCAAAATGGAGTAAGACAGTACCGAATAAGGCTCCTCAACTTACATCCTGCTTTTTCCAATATTAACAAGGTATATAAACCCCTTGCACTGGCATGGGAATGGAGCAGCACAGGAGTGCCAGGCTGTACTGGGATATGATCCCAAGAGACAAGAAGGGTTAATCACCTCCCCAGCCCCGTGCACCCATCAGTCCAGTGCACCATCTGCTACACACCAGTGGGTCCTCCTGGGGAGCCTGAGAAATGCGTATCTGCTGCCGATAGTCACGGATATCTGGCTTGCATGGTGTGGCAGGAAAAGGGATGACAGTATTTGCGGTTAATGAAGTCCAGTGCAAAGCTGCATCCCACAGTAATTCATTACCTTGGAAAGCAGGGGTGTGATGCCAGACAAATAACTGGTCCTGTGGGAGGGCAGGACACCAGGAAGGCAGGACCAGGAGGGTGGGAAGATAATGATCATGAGGAACCTCCCAGTGCCACTGATCCTGGGGACAGCAGCAGCGCCCAGCAGAGCTTGTGGGGGGGATTTGTCACAGCTGGCTCTTAGAGAGCCTGCAGCAGGGCCCCTGCAGGGGCTCTAAAGCACACTGATTGCACAGTCAATAAAGAAAATCTCACCAGTCCCCATAACCAGGCTGTTGGCTTTTAAACCTCCTCAGATAAAAATCTGTTTATTGCTGTGTTATGAGAATTTCAGAGTAACTGCACTGAGTCCAGTGATGTTAGTAGCACAAAGTAGCTTTGGAAAAGAGTTTCAGTATAGACCAGCTCGAGGCAAATTCCTTTCTGCTTTATTCCATATAAGCCAGGAGCCACTGCAGCAACCTCGGGATAGCTAGCTTTAATCGAGAGTGCTGCTGCTTATTTCAGAGGAACCACTCTCTGCCCACACTAATACAACAGAGACCAGAAATCCTCCTTTTGCATATATTTTTTTAAGTTCCTTCCCAGCCTGTGTGACTGTTTCAGGGCAGCAGTGTCCTGAGCTGTCCCCATCACTCGGGGAGCAGATCCCTGCCTTGGGGCAGGCAGCACTGGGCAGTCGTGGCCCCAGCAGCATCTGCAGGTGGTTTGGTTTGGCAGCACAGCACTGCCTCAAAGAGTGTCTGGATGCTCCTGCCCTGCGCTGCCTGCTCTGAGCCCTTCCTGCTCCCTCATGGCCGTGGGAGCTCACCCCAGCCCTTCCCGCCCAGCTTATCCCCTTGCCTCCTCCTCTTCTTCCATTTCCTGTACTCTTCCTGAATGACACCAGTTATACAGTGATAACGAGATTTGATGCCTTACTCCCATCACCTCGGTCACCCCCGTTACATTCCCACCTCATCTGTTCCCACTGTGCTGGCCCAGGCAAGGCTCTCTGCGCCGCGGTGCTTGTACGGCATTGTCTGCACCCCCTCACCTCCCTGCAGGAGGGAGCCAGACTCTTTCCCTTCATAGCCAGACAGGGAGCTATGGGTGAGGTTGCCCTGGCTGCGGTGACTGCTGGGGGGCCAAGGCATGGCCGTACTGGGGAGAGAGGTAGTCGTACTTTTAAGGTGGCCACCCCATGGCTCTTGCCCCCTCCTTGCTGCTGGCCTTGGATGAGAGACAAACCAAGGGAGAGGTCCAGGCAAAACCTCATTTAAAGGACTTATTCTCCCCAGGAGCCCCTTTTCCTCCTCTTTTTGGTGGTCTGCTGTGCTGGGGTGGTCACAGCTGCCCCTTCTCCAGCATCCTCCACATGTGCACATGCACGTCGTGGATGGGAATTTTGGTGGGTCCTCTGGGAAAACCTGGTTGAGAAAAGGCATCTTTACCTGCCAGCACACCTCCTGGAACCGCCCCCCCCCGGGCTCCCCTCCCTGCTTCTGCTCTTGGTGTCTCGTGGGGTTTGGTTTAAGCGATCACTTAACGTGAACCCTGTGAAATTTCTGTGTTCCCACCAGCGATGGATTCTTTCCGGAGGAGAAGGAAGGATGCGGGTTTGCCGTTTTCACAAGGACTCTTGCCTACCACAGTGGAGGGGGGCGAAGAGGCATTTAGATCATCCTTAAGGATTGTAGAAGTAGGTTTGTAAGTTTGGGGGCATTTCTGAAAGTCCCAAAGAAACAGAAGTCCAAGGTTTTAGGAACAGGTATCCTCTTCAGCTAGGGCTGGCCCTTGCCTGCTGAAGAATTAGGGCACCTAAAAGTCTCCAGATGACAAAATCATGTCCCTTGTGGAGCCTCTGAAGGAGGCTTTCCAAATGAGTAAAAACAAGTGATGCGTTTGTGCCTATAAGCCAGCAGCATGTGGTTAGCCCATCCGAGGAAGGATGACTAAACTCTGGATTTTCAGTTTTTTTGGTGGAGTGCTTTGAGCTAATAAAGGAGTTGTGACTTCTCTGCCAGTTTCAAAAGGCAAATCATTTGGTGCTGGGCTTATTCAGCACTGTCAGTGCCCTATATCCCACCACAATGTGCAGAGCAGCGGGATTTCTTTCAGGCTTTCACTCCTGTTTTCCTGATTATAGTCCAGTCTTTAGGCAGTTCTCCTTGTGGATGCCTGGGATGAAGCCCTTGCGTGGTGCATGTAGGTGATTTCATTAAGCAAATGGCTCCCAGTGAGTGCACCTGAAATTCTGCAATCTGCAGATGTGATCCTTGCATTATCTGCAGCGTGTCTCGGAGGGAGAGCGGGTTACAGGCTAAAGTAAGAAAGGCCGGAGTTTAACTTGTGGCTGATACTGTGATGTCCTCCGTGAAGCAAGAAAAGGTTTCTGTTAAGTGGAGGAAAACCCCCGAAGAGAGGAAGTGTGATGTAATTGATAGTCAATACTGGCATAAATGGGTTCAGATTCTCCCAGCTCTTGGACCACAGGGCAAACTTGATTTGGCTTCTCTGTGCCTGCTGCACTCTTTTGTTAGAAATTGCATGTAGGTTTTTTCCACTGAAGTAGCAGCAACATGTGGGAATAAAGTTTTTCTTCACGGCGTAATACTGTTTGGTTCAATAAATCAAATGAAAATGACCATCCTCTCCATGTAGATTAAAGACCAAACACAAAATCTGACAGATATACCCAGGTTTTGCACCACCAACCCCTGACTTTGGCATTGCCCACCTGTACCGGCTTTCTAAGGGATTTCCAGAGAGAGCAGGGAGGTTTTACCAGGGATCACAAGGGAGGCTAGGGACGGGATGGCATCCCCAGTAGCCATGAAGACCACAAAGGCTGGGAGACAGCTCAGCAGTCCTGGGGGGCTGGGGGGAGCTTCTCATGGAGCTCTTCTTGCACTGATGAAGACTCATGCCAGAAGGAAAAAATATATACCCTATGTGTGAACTTTGATGCAAACTCTTTTAACAAGGCATTAATTTAATTTTTAAAGCCATAAAAACTGAATGCACTTTCCATGTGGAAACAACCAGTTCCAAGACCCTGGACCGTGATGAAGTAATTTATTGCTTTTACCTGAAACATGTTGCATGTGCTGGATTGATTCCCCACATCCCAGTATCTACCACTTCCTAGATGTAGTCCTTTGCTACTGAATCGTGATAGGAAACCTCTCACCCTGTCCAGACAAGAGTTTTCTTTCAATTCACCAAGAGGAGAGGCCATCACCTAGAGGCCTAAGGGAGGGAATAATTTGAAACGACTTCTCCCCATCTCAGCAGCCAGCCAGTGTGCTCCTTCTGCAGGCGACAAGCACCAGAGCTGGGTGAATCAAGGAAGATCTATGCCCCATCCTCACTGCTGGGCCCAGGGACCTGCTTCCTCACCTCTGCAAGGAGCCAGTGAATTACTGTGGACCCTGTCCCTTGCCCGGAGCTGAGTCTGCTAAAGCACATAACCCAGCTGCAAAGCGCGGTGGTTTCTGCAGGACGCACTGTGGCTCCGCACCTCACAGAAGCGACACTTGGGTTCATGCCTCAGCCCCTCCAGAGACCCTCCAGCATCACAGCCCAGAGCCAGGTCTCGCTCTCCCTCACATTTGGAGTGAGAGGAGGAATGTCAGGTCTGGTATCTTCACTGGTGCCAAAACATGTGCGAGTGTACATATGTAACTTGAAACATATTGCTCATTTAATCTTCACTATATGCACTTGGTAGATGAAATTGTGGCAACTCTAGAATAACAGGAATAACAGTAACAGGAATAATTTTTTTTGTACTGGTTCTGGGAGAGGAACAAACCTGTTCTTCCCCACAGTGCAGTGCTCTTTCTTTGCCCTCCTGGTGACACGTCGTCCCAGGCACCCTCAGCATCATGCTGCCACCAGCTGTACACCCCACCTCCACCTTGAGCAGCAGTCGGGAAGGTTGCGTTTCCCTGAGCATCCCTCCTCTGCTCTGCGCAGACTGTGCCTCCGGCTGGCCCTAGGTGGGTTCAGAAATGGTTCCTGGCTGACTTCTCAGTGCTGCTTGCTGGCAGACGCCGCACCACATTAAGAAAGTGGTGTCTGTCCTCCCACGTGCAGCTTGTTTGGGAGTCTGCACTGAACAGTCCTTGTGGGTTTAAATGGAGGCGGGATGACAGACAACACTGATGGGTTCATAAGCTGGTATGGTCAGAGCTCAAGATACAAGGAAGTAAGCTGGGGAGAAAACAGACCTCTGCCTGGGTCAGGATTCTCCATCACTCCCCCCACAGTGTGCATCTATTTCCATCACTAGACTGGGGATTTATCCTGATACTGCAAGCCCACCGGTGGACAGACCATACCCCCAACACGTACCGTATTTTAACTGGAGCTGGAGAACTCCCCCAAGCTGCAGTCCTGCTGGGCTCAAGCATGAGGACAACACCCTACAGTGTCTTAGGAGAATAACCTTTCCCCAAAACATGCTTAACTCCGTGTGCTCTGCAGCGATCACTGTGTGAGCAACACGGGCTTGGTCACGTACTGACCTTTTGTCGAGCAGCTGACTTCAGAAAAGCTTCTTGGTAATAATGAGTCAATACTTATCAAGAAAAAACCCGCTGCTCTGATAACAGACACATGTATATAATAAGCAATTTCAATGTTCATTTCTTTGACTTCCGATTGCGTATTTTAAGGTATTTGTCAAAGGTAGGCAGCAAAAAGGGCCATGATAGTACAAGCATGGGAACAACCATTGCAATCACAAACCAGCTCCCCTGCAGGTATGAAGCAGTGTCACCTACTCCTGTCACACATGCAGAGAGGCCACAGGAGTAAATACTCACTCTCTACAGCTACCTGAAAGGAGGTTGTAGAGAGGCGGGGGTCAGTCTCTTCTCCCAAGTAACAGGCGATAGGACAAGAGGAAACAACCTCGCGTTGCACCAGGGGAGGTTTAGACTGGATATTAGGAAAAATTTCTTCACTGAAAGGGTTATTAAGCATTGGAACAGGCTGCCCAGGGAAGTGGTTGAGGGACTATCCCTGGAGGTATTTAAAAGATGGGCAGATGTAATGCTTAGAGATATGGTTTAGTGGTGATTTTTGTCAGTGTTAGGTTGATGGTTGGACTAGATGATCTGAAAGGTCCCTCCAACCTAGGCAATTCTATGATTCTGTACACCAGTGTCAACCTGGTGTAAACCAGGTGTAAACCAGGAGTAAATATACCAGTGTCAACCCTGGCATTCGAGTCCTCCCGCAGAACCAGAGATACCACAGTGCGCCCACTCCTCTTTCACTGTTCCTAGCAGGAAGAGGGTTTCTAGTATCTCACTGCAATGCTGCTGCCACACGGCCACACGTGCCAGCACCTTTCCCTGCAGCGAGAGCAAGGTGACTTCTCCAACTACTGCTTTACTTTTCTCTGCTGATAGCAGCCAGGAGCATCGCTCTTCTGCTCTGGGAATCCACATTTGCTTTGGGTTACGTGGGCCGGGGCGCCATGGGGGTGGTCTCACCCTTCGCAGTGCTTGGTCCCCGACACCCTCAGGAGCACTCGGTGCCTCCAGCTCTGCTCAGCATCGCACAGGCGCCCGCCTTTGCGCTGGGCTGGTTTGCACTGACTCAATGAGATCTTTTTAGTTTCTGCCCTCTAGGAAATTAGTCAGTTCCTCATCTCACCTCCAGCTTTGGCAGCAGCACGTGCGCGCGCACACACACACACACACTCTCTTTCTCTCTTGCCTCCTCCGTGATGCCCCAGCAGAAGACTGAGGCCATTTTTCCAGTTCTCCCAGGAGAGAAGATCTGCAGACACAGATGCTGGGGCTTGTTTGCCATTTGTAAACCGCATGGAGTGGTATGCTGCTAACAACTTTCGGGAGTAAAAATGGAGAGTTAGAGGTGAAAGCTGCTGAAATTCTGGGACAAAGTTTCGATAAAAAGCAGATGGCATTTTAGTCATTCTTTTTCCACTCAGTGAACGGGGCCAAATGTTCAGAAAGTTGTCTGTAAATATATCACCCTGCTTTGCAGCTATCTCGAAAAAAAAAAAAAGTGCTGCAAATGCGACTTTAATAAGACAGGCATCCCCCAAAGGGCGGTAACCTGCCCTTTATCGACCTCATGTCAACGCTTGGCAGCAAGGCGCTGTTTCTTGCCTCTGATGCTCCTCTGCTGTGTCACTTGTTCCTAAAATAGCCTCACTCCATGGTGCTTGTACTCATGTTCGAATGGTGGGTGGCCACACAGAGCCCGCTGTCCCGAAGCATAGATTTGAGGGATTTGAGCTCTTTAAGAGGCAGGCAGCTCGCTCGTGGGTTTGCAGGAGGCAGCTTACTCACCTCTAATTGAAACCAGCGTGGCTGCCTCTGCAGGGCGCCCGGCTTGCTTCTGGGAGCCCAGCCGGCCTCACCCAGAGCAGCCTCCTCTCCCCCAGCGTTACAGAGTCAGAGTGTGGAGGTCTGTGTCCAACCCAGCTGCTCCAGGGGCCTTTTATAGTCAGTGTGGAGAAGTGGGCACTTCTGGGAAAGGACACGGCTCCTCTTCTTCCAAAGCCGGCGGCAGAGGCGGGGAAGCAAGAATGGTGCCCTACAAGCGCCCATGTCTCCCCACTGCCTGTGAAGGGAGCTCAGGGTAAGCAGTCCTCATGCGGACACTGGTGCTGAGGTTGCCCTAGTTTAGGCAGACACCCACCGGGGTGCCTCGGCTGGTAGCCCCAGGGCTTTGGCTATGGTGCTGTGGCTGTGCTTCTGCCCTGGCCAGCGCTGCGGTGCCCAGCCGGCTCCATGGGGCAGTGGCTGTCGTGCCAACCACTGCAGGGCTCGGAGCCCTGGCACTCGAGGGGAAATTTGGCAGCATCCAAGAGTTAGGAGCACAAACAGACTTTCTCCTCTTCCCATACACACTTTGTAGCGATGACTCCTTTAAATGCTCAAATCCCTCACCTCTGCTGGATGATGGAAACTGATAACAAACTCATTCTCCTTTTCAGCCCCTGAAGACCACTCCTCCCCGCCGGTGTTCAGCACCATCGCTCTTATTCAGCAAAGGTTTGAGCAAGCCATGGTTGCCTCCAGCCAGGTATGTACATCGTGTGCCGTATACACACTGCATGCACAGATGTTTAGTGCCCAGGAGCAAGGCGATATACCTTGTCTTGCGCGTGTACGTACCACGCGGCGCCGCTCTCAGTGTCCTGCAGAAGAGGACCCCAGGGGAGTCGTAGATGGGGGAGCGTGCACATGGTGCCCGGGGCAGCTGAGACAGCAGAGTCGTGGGTGCAGAGCCAGGGCTGCTGTTGTAGAAGAGACGGAGGGGAGAGGAGAGGTGGTGGGAACGGCATCTCCTGGCATTGTCCCCAGCTGCTTTTCTCCCCCTCCCACCAGGCCTGTGAGAGCCCAGCGGGAGCTCAGCCTCTTCCTCCCGTCTCTCCCACCCCATGGCAAGGGCTGCCAGCGCTGGCTCCTTGTTCATATTAGTTTCTGCCTGTGCTGCTGAGAAGCCTCTGTTGGCAGTTTCCCCTGAAGAGCATTTCAATTCTTTGCTTTCCAACTGTTTTTCTTTCTTTTGGGTAGGAAAGCCTTTAAAACAGGCAGAAGAGTTAGCTGTGATAGCATTTACCGCCTTATTTTGCTACAGGTCATGGCTTGCCTAGCCAAACCGATGGGAAATTTCTGCTGACATTATGGGCAGTGCCTCCTTCTTTCATTAAACTGATTTCCAATAAACAGAGAAACACTGTCATTTGAACAGCAGCTACTTCACTGCAATGCCCTGACTTCCCTTGTATCCTCTAATAAACTCATCCCAGTTAGTCAAACAGCACTGCTAACTGGGCATGGTGGTGTTGCAAGTATGCACGTTATGTGGTATAAAAAAAGCTTACAGAGGAAAGTCTGGAAGGGCAGCAGTATCTTGGGTTTTCATGTAGCAAAAGTCTGAGTCCTTGAGCATTCCTCGCTCAGGGAACGGGGCAAGTTGTGCTGTACGAGCACTTGAAGTTAATTATTCTTCAGTTATGTCGCTTCCGAGTGAGCACATTTTTTGCATTTGTTTCTTGACATGAACATCAGGAGCTGTCAGACTGTGAGAAGGGCTGAGTTTAACACATTTTCCTTTCACTGGAAACATTCCTGATTGAAGTCTGCGCAGCAGCTCTATGTGACACCTCCTGCCTTGCCATACGGCTCCATCTCGGAGCCTGGAACTGTCCTACATCCCAGGGGAACAGGTGGAACTCAAATACTGAAAAAGTGCCCAGGACTCAGTGCTCTGTTTTCTTTGATGCCATAATTTACTAGGTGTTATAAGTGAAAAATACTATCACCCCCCCCAACCTCCCCACAAGCCCTACGAACTTCAGGAGCCTGAGCCTGCAGGAAAAAGGGGCTGTTGATGTCTCTATAGGAAGGAGACAGCCGCATCCCTGTGTTGTCTGGTGATGGGTCCAGCCTCTGGCTTTGGCTTTCGGACCTCTATCTGTGAGAACAGACCTGGCTGGGCAGGAAAGTGGTCCCATGTGCACAATATAGGTCCTCCTTCTCATTTCTGCAGGAGGCAGCATTTACCAAGAACACAGTGCACTCCTGGTGGTGTAATCCACGTTGTTGCTGGTGCCAACAGCTAATTTGCCTGTGGCCTGGGCTTATGAAGGAGGGAGGTGTGCTCTGGCAGTCTCCCCGATTTTACTACCCCTCCAGACAAAGCCAGTTTAAGGTATCTCAGCAGGACAAGAAAACATCAGGTGCCAGCACCGGGCTGCTCCTGTGATGGGAAAAGAGAGGGAGAAAGCAAACAGCAGAACTGGGAAAAATAGCCCTTGGGGCCTGGCTTTGTCTGCGCTTCAGGCGGTGAGCTGGGGCAGAGCAGGGGCTGCTGCTCCCCCCAGCAGTGGTTCAGCAGGAGCTGCTGCCTCCCTTCGCCCCAAGCCTTGCCTCCGCAGCCAGCCTGGCTGCCCAAGGAGCACGGCTCCCCAGGCAGAGTGGGCAGGAGAGCTGTGATGGCTTTCACGCTCCCGGCAGCTTGCTCCCCTGGGTGGCTGCCTGCTTTGCCTATCCCTTGAGCTGGGGCTAATCCTGCCAAATAGCTTAGGCAGGGCCTCAGCTGCTTCACCGGCACCTGCCCCACAGCACTAATGGCCATAAAGGCCTGGAATCACCTCATCTTGCGAAAGGAAGTATCACTTCCACTGAATACATTTGGGTCAATGAATACACAAAACCTCTGAGGTGCAGGCACACTTTTGTATAAAAGTGAGGTTAAACCCAGCTTCCTTTGTGCTGCAAATACAGTCCCTCCCCAAGACCTCCCAGCCCTGTGGCCAAACCACTGGTGGCTTCACCATGACACGATGCAACAGAGAAGGTCCACAAAGACCTACGGAAAGAGATTTTTTTCTTTGTGATCAGAACAAACAAATCAGCCTTTGAATGAAAACTGTCCTTTGTATTCCAAAAAATGTTGCCATCTTGGGCAACACTCCAGATGTGCTGCCTGCAGACACGGTCGAGGGCCTCCGAACCTACAGAAGCATAAATAGAAAAGTCTCTATTACACTTAATAGCAGGAAAATGGTCACAAGTTGGAATTGTCACATCACAAGGAACCCACCTTCATAAAGCTGTCACCTTTCAGGATTCAGAGCAGTCACAGATGGAATATCCCCTGAATGTTTCTGTGCAGGTAGTAAGCTATACAAATACCATAGAGCACTTACTGGAGCATTGCCCTTCATAGCCACTGTACAGTGTGGACAAATTTCAAGTGGAGACGAAAGCCTTTGTGATCTGGTTGCCAAACCCACGAACCTGTTCTGAACAGAGCAGAACAGAACATGAACCCAAGAACCGTCCTGACTGTTCTTGGTCTAAATGCTGATTTTCCCTTCCCCCTACAGAGGTTCGTGAACTACCTGACTGGGCTAATGCAGGTGATTGTAGTAACTGAAGCTTAAGTCATTTCCAGAAAATTGATAAGTTTGTTAGTCTTGCAGATTCAACTGCCTAGAGGTTAGTTTCCTTCAGCTCTCAAACCAATTCCTGGTTGCAGTGCCATGCAGGACACGCTTTAATCAACTAGTGCAGATGCAGACATTGACTGGAGAGTTAGCTCATGAGATAAAGTCAATGCAGGGTCTGGTTTCTGGACCTACTGAGCAATTATCAGTAGCATTAGGAAAAGGTAACACAAGCATACCTCCACGCTTACTTTCTGGCTATTAACCAACATGCCAATCGGAAATCCTTTGGATTTATGTTGGAAAACTATCAATCACAAACTTCAAGAAGTAAATAGGCAAACCTTTTGTTTTAAAGCACATAGCAAACTAAGACCCTGAAGGAACTTACTCCTTGGGATGTTGTCCAGAGGACATTTCCTGACAGTTGATGCTTATTTTTGTACCAGGCATCTTCTGTACCTCTGAGGCTGAGTTTGCATATTGCTCATTAGGTGCTAATTTCATTACCTGCACCTGGCAGGGAAGACGTTAAACAAGGTGCATCCTCTTCAAACATTTGTGGGGACAGGATTTCTACTCCAAAGGTTTTCCACTGACATAGTGCTGGAGAGGTCCGTGGACCTACACCAACTCTTGTCATGATGGCAGATGCAATTGCAGAAGATGAGAGGAGCAGTGTACTGAAGACGGCACCCAAGTGGGCTTTCAGGAGAGTGAGGCAAGTCTGACTTGCAGCTTTTATTCAGACACTGTGAAAATCATTTCATTAACCACTGTCTTGATTTCCAGCCTGATAGTGAAGCTAGCACTGCATTTCCTTGCAGAGGGAAACATCTGTTCAGGGGGTCTTCACACCGATAGAACAAGGAGTGGGGGAGCTTGGGGTCTGTGTGATCTTTTTTGTGTTGCTCTGGCTCCTTCCCCTGCCTGGGCAGCCAGGTCCAAGCAGGGAGGCACAGCATGTACTGAACTCTCCTACAGAGATGCTGGATCCCATCCCAACACTGAAGATCTGATTCCTGTCATCATGCAACCACATTTAGTCGCCTTTTTTATTTTTTCAATGGTGTGACAGACTTGCCTTGCCAAGCGAAGAAAGCTCAGGGAGATATCTGCAGAGATGCTGAGTGGGTGAGTCATGCAGCGTCTGGGAGCTGATGGCTGCAACCCTCGTGTGGAAGGCTGTGGTTCAAGGAGGTGGGAGGGTTTCTTGCTGGCCACAGGACTGAAGTGGGCAGGTGTAGATGAGTCAAGTGAAAGCTGTCGCAAAACAAGATCTCTGAAGGTGAAATCAGGGGGGTTGCTGGTAACACAAGGGAGTTTTATGGGTCAGCTCAAAGCTTCAATTTCCTTTCTCTACCCTCCTACTACTTGACAACTATGCTGCTTTTGCCCTTCACTTTTTCTCTTCATTCACTTTTACTCTCTTCTTCCATTCTTCATCCTTTGTGTACTTGTACTAGCTAAATGCTTCAGCTCCCTTGTTTAACCAGCTGATGATAGTACTGTGAGTTTTCTTTCACAGGCTGACTGATGGGAAAATAACGAGTAAAAAAATAATGCCACCATAGCACCAGCTGTATATGGAAGTAGAGTGGACAGGGTACTGCCTTTCAAGGGAAGAGTGGGCATCCACCCCCTGCTCTGGTCCAGACGACCTGTATCATCTTCAGCGTGACATTGCACCTCCCTGCACCACAAGTCCCCACCTGTAACACAGGGTTAATAGCGCTGCCTTTCCTTATAGGGATATGGCAAGGAAAGGAGTAGTTAACGTCAGGAGGCACTCGACTGAGCGATGATTCATTCAGAGGTAGGCATAAGACAGTCAGGAACTGCAGAGACCTGGAGAAAACCCAAAGATGAGGTTTTTCATGGTGAGACTTGTTCCATAATTAACAGGATTCTGATCCATATGGGGATCCCTCTTTTTCATAACACAAGTAATAAGTGAAAGTACTTCATATTAATTGAGAGCAGTTTACTTGAGAAAGAGCTTTGTGAAAACAGGCCTATTTATAAACACAGAAGTAACATATTCAGCTTCTCATGTGGGTTGGTTCAAAACAGTTCATAGAAACTGTTCTGATGAGAAACTCAGGTTGGCTGACGTTATTATAGGAGCTGTCTGCTTTCTTTGGAAATGTTATGTTTTTGTTGAAAAAAACAGCACTAAAAATATCACCCAAACTAAAAAGCTTCTCAATGGGAAAAATATGTCATAGTTGTTGGTAGAGACCTTAAAGCTTTCATTCTACCTGTTTTCATGTAAACTCTAGAAACTTAGCCTGCGTGACTCGCCTTTGTGCTTTTGATAAATTACAGTCTCATGAAAGTTACAATCCAAATTTGTTCAATAAACACCAAAACCATGGTTTTCACACCAGGAAAGCTAAGCATGTTTTCAAGCAGCATCGACCTGCCACTGACTGGTGTCACCACACACATACGTGTGGCTCCACGACCAGTCACTGGGGACTATGATCAGATGAATTTGATGGGGTGAATCGGGAGCTGAGGCATCTCCTGTAAAGGGTTTAGCCTGCAGAGCCCATTCTGCTGCCGTGACGAGAGAAGTGTCCAGGTTGTCCCCAGATGCAGATGCATCAGAGGATCCATGCAGCTTTAAAATGACTGAAGGGACTCCAGGTGTTACTGCTCAGTTCTTATTTGTCACCATTCCCTGTCTGGGTGTTATAGCCAGCAGCAAAGACCAGTGGGTGGGAGCTCACAGGTCTGGTACTAAGTCTGCTACTTCTATATTTTGGTGCTGAGTGATGGGGCTTGAACTAAGCTGCAGATTTTCCCCCGGAGAAAACCTGGGAGCACTCACTTGCTCTGTTTTACCTGCAGACTGGTGGGAGCAGGACGCTCATCGCGTGGGCAGTGACAAGCAGCATCCAGCTGTGCTGGGCAGCACCCAGTTGCTGGGCAGCAGCTGCCGCCCTCCCAGATGCTGAACTGCACAGTTATTCCATACTGGGCAGAGCCTGTGCTTCCACCAACGCACCTTGTTTAAACTGGTAAAACTTTTATTATGTGTCCAAGCCTCAGTTGTAACCAGCTTATCTCTAAACAGGTAATCATTTCATTTTATTTCTAAATTAAACTGTCAGGCAAGCCAGAAAAGGTTTTCCTGACCTTTCTGCATACACGCAGCTATTCCCATCTATGTGCCACAAGAAATGGGCAGGGGCAAGTGCAATGTTGCTACTGGGCACATTTAGGACTTACCTGAGTCCAGCAGTACTGCAGACATCTGGGCAAACTTTATCCAGAAACAGCCAGCACTCTGCGGCACTCACAGGGTGCTTTTAGAATACAGGATTCTGTGTTTTGGGGGGCTTTTTTAAATGTTGTACCTAGAAAAGAGAGCTTGTAAAAGACCTTAGAGGGATGGGGGCTCCCGTGGCCCTGTCAAAAGACTGGTCTGAGAAGAGATAGCCTCAAACTGAGAAATGCGCTGACGAAAATCAGGAGCATCGCATTGCAGATCTCGGCGAAGGCTAATTAGCACCCATGACAGCTTACATCCTGTCTGCTGGTGGAAAGGAAACATGCCGTAGGCGTCCCAAGGCTGACATTCGAGCCTGACATTTCCCCCGTGCTGCTGCTGTTGGGGTGGGCAGCACAGCCGGCAGCACGCCGGCACGCAGACCTCTGGCACCCCGTGGCCGGGAGAACTGGCAGGCAGACACCCAGCTGGGACAGGGAGCTTGGTCGAGCAATATTGCTCTGATGGGGGTCACAGGTTGACTCGAGGGGGCGATGACTCCCTGCTGATGCCACCCCCTAGTTAACCACCGTCTCTTCCGACTCAGCAGTTTTCTGCATGGCGTTTGCTGCTGCACTCGGAAATCTCAGAAAGGTGCGTGCAGCCCATTAACGTGGAGGAGGAACGCTGCTCCCCAGCCTGCCAGGAGCGCTGGTAACCCTGGCGATGGCCAATGATGCCTCCAAGGCCTCCAGAGTCTCCATCCAGGACCTCCCCGTGCTTGGTATCACGAGGCAGCCCGCGGAGGTCTCCTGCTCTGGGCGCACTTCTAGCAAATGGGATGCTCTCGGGGACTTTCCCCATCACTGGCACGGGATCGTCCCTGTCAGAAAGTGTTCAGGTGTTGCCAGCACTGCTCTGCCCAGGCCGGCCAGCCCTTGCCAGCAGCTCCCTGGCACCATCCAGAAACTGGCACGAGCTGGCCATCCCCAGCAGGTGGCTTGGACAAGGCGTCCCTGCTTGGCAGGGCGATAGCCTTGAACAGCAAGGATGTGGACTGCCCCGTGCCAAGTTGCCCCAGAGCCAGGCCCATGCAATGTGCCAGCATTGCCATGGCCTATGCTTGGCATCTCCCCAGTCACCAGGTGAGGACACTATGAAGGACCATCCTCTGCCCTGAGCCCAGGGCGTGGGCAGGACCCGGCCATGCCGATGGTGCAGCCCTGGTCTCTTTAGCTCCCTTCCCCACCCAGCAAAATCACTTTCACCCTGTTCATTTCATAGATCAGACCTGGGTGTGAGATTCCCTGGTGCTACAAGAGCATTTGGGAGGCTGCGTCCTCAATAACAGCACCATCTACCTCCTCTAACTGGGGCTGCCCTGTGCAGCACCTCAGCCCTTGACGGGTTCCACAGGATGCTCCTTGGGCAACCCTGGCACGCGGCTGCTTTCAGGTCACACAGCACAACCCCGGCTTCCCCACGGATGCTGAAGACTTTCACCTGGGCCACCCACAGCGCTCTCCCCTGTAGGGGTGGAAGCTTTCTTACCAAACATGAAGGTAAAGCCATTTCCTCTCAGAAGACACACCACAGGGCCTTTGCCTGTTTGTTTCCTCTGTGTGCGCAGCGCTGGCAGCCGCTGCTTTCCATGGCAGCTGGGTGCCGTGCTGTGCCCTGCCCTGCCCTGCTCTGCCGGCTCTCCTGATGGTGGCTCCCATCACCTCGACCAGCCCAGGGAGAAAAGATCAAGGGAAAGTGCTGGACATTGGGCAGAAGAAAACCTGTGGGAAAGAAACCAGGCAGAAAAAAGAAAAAGGCAGAAAAGAAAAAAGAAACCAGGCAGAAGGAGTGTGAGCAAGCGAGAAGACATCTCCCCTCCTCCGCCTGGCAGGAGGTCCTCAGCACTGTGCTCGCGATGGGTTGTCACCATGGCTGGGTGAGCAGGGGGTCTGCTAACACCAGCACAGAAACTGCCTGTCCGGCCCAGGGAGGAGCATTTCAAAGCTGCAAATTGCACCTGGGAAAGCACTGGGGAGAAGCAGGGAAAAAGCACGTGTCTCCGTCCTGGAGCTGCCCCAGGAGTTTCGTATGAGGCCCCCTAGTTCGGGCAGGAAAATGCAACTTCCATGTGGGGGAATCTGAGGTGAAGATGGGATGGATGATTTGTCTTTTACCCTAGTTGGGGAGTGCCTGTACCCCAGGCCCCGGCTGTGCGGACCCATATGCAGATGGTGGTCACATTGCCAGCGCAAGTGCAGTGGGGAGCACCAGCCCCTCGGGAGGCCCAGACCCACACCCGGCCACCCTCCTTCATTTGGGTGTCTCCTTGGCTGCTGGGTCAAATAATCACAAACACAGAAGTCTTTTTTTCTCAAGCATCTTGAGAGCTCGAATCACTTTTGCACTTGGGATTTAGTGGTGGCAGCCTATATGCCTTTTGGGGAGGATGTCCCTCACCCTCTCCATATTCCTGTTCCCTGGTTGCATCTAGCACTGGCCGCACAGCCCTGCTTTAGCTACGTGTCTCTGAGACCTTCATAACCCTCCCAGGGAGCTTCTTTTCCCACCCCTGCCCCACATCACTCCATTGTATCCGGGGGAGACCCTGCCGGTGCCTGGTCTGGGCACTCCCCAGCCCCAGGTGAGCCCCCAGGGCTGATTGGAAAAGCAAATCTGTGCACCTGTTGGCAGTGGGTTTGAAGGTGAGCTCCACTGACCTGCAGCGCTGGAAGGACATTGCTAATCTGCAGCACAGGCCCGCTTCAGCGCTCAGAGCTGACCTGGGTGGGACTCCAAGCTAAAGCCAGAGCAGAGCCAGACTAAATGTTTCAGGCCTAGGAAAGTTTGGCATTTTCCTTTTCCACCTGATTTTCAGTCCCACATGTTGTGCTGCTGATTTCCTGCACACCCACTGAAAACTCACTTCATCCTCCTCCTCAGCATCCTCCCAGGGAGGAATACTGAGATTTATGGGTGAACGAAAAGCAGCTAAGAGCTGGGTCCCGTTACTACCCCAATGCAAGTGTGTTTGGCGTGTACTTGTGCAGCCCACTTGTGCCAGTGTTGACAGGCACCTTTGAGAGCAGGAAAAATGAGAGATGGAGGGCTGCAGGGCCCTCCCGATGCTATGATAAGCCCCAGGGCTGAGTTGAGCCAAGTAACTCTCATCCTCCCCTTGCTCACATGTGCCTGGAGCAGTGCTCCTTCTCTGACACAGAGCCTTCGGTGCTCACTGAAGCTAGAAGATCCGGGTAAGTCTCACCTCAGCAGGGTGAGACATCTCCAGACTTGTTTGGAGGTCAGCTTCAGACAGTGCTGTGGTGTCAGCCTGTACGGGCTATTTCAGCCACCAGCATGAATGGAGCCAGAGGGTTTTTCCACCCATTCCCCATTCATGCTCTCACATTTGGCAGGCTTTTAAGCCTGGTCACGCAGTTATCCAGTGCCTCCACTGCCAGGCAATCTCCTGCTAGCCAGGCCCAGGTGTTCTTAACATCCATGGTCAGCCAAGGACGGATGCCTGGAGCCTTGCATGGCTGCGAGGGACCCAGAAGGGCTCCATCCTTAAGAAAAACAAGGTTAAAATGGGTAAACACGATCACAGAGCTCTTACTGCATGACACCTACTACTCCTACTCTTTCTCCCATCCACACATCACTTCCCACACCTTTTACTTCAGTCTCAACAAAGCTGGTTAATAGCTAAATGTCAACCGAAGCACCAAAACCTTCACAATTCTGCACCAGCCCTGAGCTCCCCAGTACCATGCAGGCGGCACAGCAAGTGAGGGCTCGGGAGGAAGCAGCGCATACCATGTACGTGGGTGTGCTCCTCTCATTGCACAAGAGGAGGGCATTACTGGAGCATCGCTGGTGTTTCTTATTCCACACGTGACCCTGTCATCTGCTCTGCAGAGGAAAAGGCGAGTCGTGAGTGAGATGGGGAACAACCAGATGAAGCTGCAGTTGTCTGACGTAGGAGAACCTTCAAATCTCCTGAAGGCGTGCCTCACACCATGTCACTCTGACTGCTCTTTTTGAGGTCCCTGAAGATTTGAGTGTTACCTGTCATGGGAACCAGGTGTAAACAAGGTAGAAAATCCAGCTGTGCTTCGTAACCCTCCATGAGAGAGGGCAGCCTGGGAGGCGCAGGATCACGAGTTGGTCTCAGCCTGTTTCACTGGAGGATCTGTGGCCATGGACAGACCCGTGGTTTGCCAGAAGCAAATGTCATTACTGCCTTTCCAGAGCAAGTGCAAGCGTCTATAGGCCACTCAGGACCCTGGAGTACTGCAGATAGGCTTGCGCATTAGGGTTTTTTATGGAAGCACAACCCAGCTGCTGGACCTGTTACATCCTCAGACACCAGCCTTGTCTCCTCTCTTGTCCCAGGCAGAAGTCACATGCCACTGCCCACTGCTGGGAAGCTAAATGGCAGGCTCCTAGCCTCTGATTACATCTTTTAAAACTCAGACATTGAAGGAACCGGGGCTGGCGCGCAGGCACAGTGGTTCTGCTCCACAGGTATTGGTGGATTAATGAGAGGAGACCTGGGCGCAGAAATTTGGCCCATAAAGCTGCAGCCTGAGGCAATGCTGCTGTTTTTGCATATGAAAGAAATGGCAGTCGCTGAGATTTCAAGTACCCAGTGAAAAGCAAGGGACCTGAGAAGCTGGCACTGGAGGATAAAGTACCTCCTTGGTGCTTCCCACACAACACTTGTCCCTCAGTGGATGTGCTTTCATTGTAAATCAGTTATAGCCATAAAAGCAAAATGCCATTTGCTTTAACGTCAAAATGAAGTCCCACCTGCTGGGCTGGAAAAGGAATTTTAGCCAAAGTCATTGCATCTGCTTCTTACTGAACAACATAATCAATACAAATAACATAAATACTGTCAACTATTGATTTTCTAAGCCTCTCGTGTCCAGCCTGAACTCACAAAATTCATCCAGAAGGATGCCTTATCCCTGTCCTCACTATGCATCAATCAACTATACGCAAGCCCTTTGCTTCTTAGAAATGCTCTTGATCAAAATGACTTGTCTCCTCTGTGAGTTGATCTCTATAGATCCATACAGAGGAAATATATCAAAGTTCTGTCTGGGTATGAGTTTGGGTTTCCTTGAGACTTTCAGCTGTTTGTTAGCAAGACAAGCATTTGCAGGGAAGCTTTTATATACTCAAAGCTTGGTGTGACCTTTGGGTATATCAAAAACAATTAACAGAAGTAAGGACGTTAATTTTACCGTACAGAAGTGTTTGACACACTGGAACTGAAGGACTGTTGACACGCTGGTGTCTGTATTTTTTAAAGGGTTTGGAATTTTAATGGAACTGCAGAAAGATCTCATAAAAACTGCTGCAGGGTTTGAGAAAGCTCTGCACTGTGAATTTGAAGGATATCAGCCCAGATAGATTACTACAAGGAAGATTAGAAGATGACTCAGGGTATATGTGTGGATTCATTCATGTAGGGGAAACAGCTGCCACAAGGAACTCTTGAAAGTAGCTGAAATAGGTGTTAGTAGAATTGGTAGCTCTACAAGCTGGGAAAAATAAAATGTGGAAATAAACACACTGTTAATAAGCAACTGTGAAAGTTTGAATCACAGGGAAAAAAAAAATAAGGTAAATGGCATTGTTTCTGGTGAAATCTCCAGGTCAAAAGGAAGACCCTTTTGGGGGATGTATGTGTTAACTAAAAGCAGAAGTATTTTAGTCAGACACACATTGCTGGCTGGGCTCGCTCCAAGACTAATCAGCAGAAATTCCAGTGTGGACATGCAGCCACAGTAGATGATTTCATGGACTCTTTCCTGCTTGGAATGGTGGATGAATCAATGTGTCCCTATTACCTGTTTTCCTAAGGAAAAAAGAAAAACATCTCTCTTCTACTTGATCTCCCCTCATCCTGCAGTCTTCACCTGAGCAGTTTCCATCAGCTTCATCAAAGTGTTGTTCACATAATCCTGTGAGGCCAAGGCCAGATCTCACTCTTGGCCCTTCTCCTGCCTCAGACCATGACTCTGACGTGCCACTTTCACCGCTTCATTGCTAAATAAGAGCCCAGTTACAAGATGGGAAAAGAACAGGCATCTGAAAGGGACCAAACACATCCAGAGGCATCTAAAGAGACAGCTCCTTGCTTTCTTTGGCAAGCAGCAACATTTAACTAGAGCCAGCCACACTTTGCTCTTATCCACAGTTGCAAGGTTGGCCCTGTGGTTGCCCTGGGTCACAGCCTCCCAGAAACTCAGCGATGAGCATCCATCTCCCCTTGGCTAACAGCAGTAACCCTACTTCTACACAACAAAATGTGTACACTGATTATGTCTCGCAAATATCAAGCAAAATGGATTTTCTTACTTCTCATACTTCTCTTTTTTTCGTATAATATCTCTAAAAATAATCCCTGAAACCCCCCTACCTTAAGTGTTTTTTGAAAAATAACAAAAAAACCCAAGAAACTCTCCAGTCAGTTATAAACAGATGACGGGAAAATCCTGCACTTGACTAATTGTAATACTGCGGCTGGGCTTTGTCTTTGGGGATTTCTCAAAGTTCAACTTCTGCATGAGTGAGTTAAGACCCAAACTGAAAGCGAAAATCTGGGCTCTGCTTGGAGCCCTGCTGAGCCAAACACAGGCGAGCCGGGTAAATCTGTGACTCCACTTTTACTGACCTGCACCAAACAAAACAAACAGGTCTTTTTGGTGCTGCCTTGAAGAAGAAATTTGAAAGGAGCTTGATTTCTTAAGAACAGCCACTCAAAATCTATTTTTGGAAGGCTACCGGGGGGACTTTCTTGCTGAAAGTGGAAGAAGCGCAAGAAGTTGACTCACATTTCAAATAGTTGGTTTTCAGCTGAGGAAATCTTACCTTTTTCAGTGAAAGCATTTTATACTCAGTTAAACTTTTCATGATAGAGAAGTAATTTCCAAAACAGTTTCAATCTTCCCTTCATTTTGCAAAGAGACTAATCTAACCTATTTTTCCGTGGCATTTTTACCACTTTGACCCTGACGGGGGCTCACCATGGAGCTGGCTGCGGGGAGCAGCACAGTCCAGCAGCCTCAGCTGCCCCATCAGCACCCTGCTCACTAACCCGGACCCTGCACACGGGAATGTCACTGTGCCCCATCCTCACCCTGGGGAAATCCACCCACATCCTGACTTCCTGAGAGAGCCTACTCACAGCAGACCTCTCCGAGCTATTACGTTTAGGTTATAAAAATATTTCCGGGGAAAGTGGTAGCAGGTTCTTCGTTTGAAAAGGATTACCAGATCCCTTCAAACTGGTAACCTTCTCCCCACACGGACCCCAAGTACCTGCTGTGTCCAGGCTATAACCTGCTCAGGCAGAAACCTGGTCCCTTTTTCACCCGTGGTGCCCTGATTTGGTTGAGCCCCAGGCACTGCACCATAATAAGCAAGGTTAATAATAATCATGCTAATGGCTAGATGATCAACAACATCACTCAGTCAAGCGTGCCCACCCTCGAACCCCAAACCCAGCCTCTCTATATATAACATACTGACACAGTAATCTTTCCTTATCAAAACAGTCAATTGACTGTTTATCTAGCACTTAAGCATTCATCGCTGGTTTTCAAATCAGCCATCTGATGTTTCCTGATCTATATATGAAAGGTGCAAGCTTTCACTTCAGCAGAGTGACTTGCACAAAGCCTGTGCTCATCCTGAGGAAGTCATCGATATCCACCGCTCTTCCACGCTGGCGTTCAGCCCCGGGCAGCTCTCCTCCTCCTCCAGCTCCACTTTTCTAGTTGGACTTCTCCATTCAAACCCTCGTAATGCAGTCTCTGGTTCAGATGCTATCTATTGAGCAGATCCTTCAAAAAAAAATGGAGGTGAGAGAGCCAGCAGCTCGGCTGTTTTAAAAGAAACTTCGAAATGTAGTCATTCCAGAGGATACTAAAGGCAGAAGGGGAATGTCCCTGGACTCCCCTCCGTGTATGCAGGGGGGCTGCACAGCTACAGGGAGGGAAGTCCCCGGCACAGAAAGAGTCAGGTCCAACCTTTAAATACATTTCATCTGCTTCCCAGATCATAAATTTCCTCTGGACTCTTTGCTGGATAAAATGCTCATTTCAGGGTCACAGCTCTTGTTTTTTGCAAGTTTTGCAGCCTGAGGAAAATGAAGGAGGCTGGGCCCTCTGAGGGGAGCAATGCTTCTTAAGCCCTTTAGCCTCACAAAAATGCATCAGGAGTCAAACAGACTGTATAGGCCATTATTCAGAAAATGCTGCCACTCTAAACAGGTGCCAGCTGGACGTGTTGAAATCTAATATGTAAATAGAGCTGGCTCGTGACTTTTAGCAAAGTATTTGCCCAGTGGACCAGGACAGCTCTTTTGTAGCAATAGAAGGAAAGGTTTGCTGAACCCTAGCAGACACGGAATGGGTTATGAAGTATGATGATCCCTGCTACCTGATGTTTGCTTTTAAGTTGGGTTTTGGGGTTGGTTTTTTTGTTTGTTTGTTGTTTGTTGTTTTTTTTTTTCCTGCAGCTGCTCTGTATGCATGCATTTAAATTCCGTGTGGCTCATACATTTAGTAAAAATGACCACATCCTCCTTCCGTGTCCCATCCAGGTCATTGTGCCACGTATTTGGAAATACAGCACAAATCACTAATTTTCCTTTTCCTGGCAGTGCTGGAGGAAGGGACTATGATTGTGCTTCAGGGCCCAAAGGATTTGTTTTTGTTCTCAGAAAGACCCTCTCCTCAGGTAAAATTATCAGCCTCAGCTCTAAATCCTGGGGGGAGAAAAAAATACCAGCTTTTCTGAAACAGTCTCTGCCATAATTTTAAACCATAAACACCCCTGGATGGCTTTTCTCTTCACACAGGCAAAATATTCAGCCTGCATACAGGTCAGCCAGCTCACTGCACTTTGCTGACTTTTCACGTTCCTCCTACATTCAAACAAGTTGGTGCTTCTTTATAAAGCCCACACTTCTTAAATTACTCAGGGGGGAACTTAATTTATCAGTCTGAAGGTCTGGGAAATAACAGAGGCTACACCTCCTGATTCAGCCTCAACTGCAACATTTACCTTACTGATGGACACAGCGCATCTTGTGTTTCCCATCAATACTATTCATTTCTGCTGAGAAGTGACTTATCAGAGAGAGCTGACTGAAAAAGAACAGAAAGTTCTAAGTGTATTCCTGTCTAATTTCTTCTCACAGTCAGTTCAGATGTAGTTTTTCATTTCCATTGTTTGGGGTAGTTAAAAAACTTTCAGTTATTGTTATTAGATACACTTCCCATCAGAAATTCCCCTAGATGATACCTATAACCAGAATTCTCAAAATTGATTTGCAATGTCACTTTTGCAATATTATGATACAGGTTTGGGCCTTTTTTTTTTCTGCTGAGAAGCACAAGGAAGAGCAACAGTCTTTCCTGGTTCTTTGAGGTGGTTTTTTTTTGCTCTGGGGCTGGTTTTTTTTTTTCCTGGTAGAGCTACTGGCAATTGCAAATATTGTCTTTGTTTTTCTTGGCCTCTTCTTTGGTGACAGAGGAAGGTGAATGGGAACTCAGCTGACACTAAAAGGAGAAGAAAGGCTGCACCTTTAATGGCAATGTTTTCATCTACCTTATTTAGCAGACAGCATTAAAAAAGTATAATTTTAAGGAGCCTTCAAGAAAAAAAAAAGAGTAATTAAACCCATAATTTCGAGTACAAGCCCATTGAAGCATTTTTTGTCTTGCTTATGTTGCATGAAAAGACTAAAGCAATAGCAGAACACATTAATTCACTTTGTTAGTCATTCTTTAACATGACTGTATGCTGCTCTACAGGCAACAACCAAGATAAGGGTCTCTCTGGATATGACTGAGAGAACTGAGTGATGTGAAAAGCATAGGCTCTGGCAGAAAGGAAGGCTCTTCTCCCTTCAAGGACAGCAAGCTCAGAGTCCCACTGCTAACACTCAATGCTTAATGTAAAAGGGCAGCATATGTGTCACAGCTTGCATGGATTAGACAAACATTTGCTAATTGATTCTATTTTGGAGGGTAGAAGATGCCCCAGAAGAATGCTCCGGGTCCTTACCAGCAGTCTTTCCTTTGAACACTGTGCTCTTCTGGCCACAGGAACAGAAGCTGGTGTACTAAAATGATTACCAGTGTATTATCATTCCTACTTTTTTTAGGCAAACAGTTTCTAATGGAGTATGAACCTAAATCAGCCTTCTCCTATATTCTTTTGCCAAGAATAAATAAAATTAATAGACTAGGGGCTTGGAAAAAAAAAGCTTCTTGTAAAAGCAAGAGAATTGCAGCTATTTCTGAACGAAGTGGCACCATTTGCCATTAGAGATAGAAACCTGAATTAGGTGGCTACCAAGCCTGATCCGACCTGCTAATTCCTACAGTCCTATGTTTTATGCACACTGTTTTTTCCCCAATGAGATGGCTCAAGCTGAAAATTCAGCTGTGTTCAAGGCTTCCATGTGCTGCAGAATATTTGGATACAGAAGTTAGCTGTGGTCACCTGTAGGGGCTTCCCACCACCACACGTCTTCACAGATCTTGGTTTCAATTGCAACTACAAGCAGAAGTTCCAGAATAGCACAAGAAATGATGTTCCCCAAATTGTTTCTAAAATCAGGAAGTAGAAGAAAGCTGGTAAGACCTCCAGAGCTAATACAAATCCTAGCCTCATTGAAAAGGTATGCCATTCTCGTTGAGTCCTTCTGCCACACAGATTTTTGGGCTTCCCCATCATTCAGCATGTTTTAAATGTAATGTAAGGGGACTGTGTTTGGCTGTTCAGAGAACCACAAACCCTCAGGATCAGCCCACATTGCAGAAGCCCTCAGGTTGTTTGAACATGTGTCTCGGGGATCTGTTCTGTAGACACCTCAACACAATCAGCATGGATAAAGGTCAGGGTAGTTCCCTTAAATGGGTGCCGCATGGCTCAGAACTATTATGGATGTGAATTATAAATGCAGTCTGCAAATCTGCCCTGGGTGTCTGTATTTTTTTTCCCAAGTGAAAATGTCAGAATCGTATAGACAAACAAATGCTGCCTCTCTGTGTATATGTATGTCTGTATTTGTAACTATGCATTTAGTGGGACCGATCCTGTTGTCTGTTCTTTACACAATCCATTTTTATAAAGAGACAAGGATAATAATGCTCAGATAGCTCTGAGCCTCTGGCCAGCCTCCCCCAAATTTTTTGGTTCAATTTGGAATTACTAGATGGAATAAAAATAGCGTGCTTTGTGAAATTTGGTCACCCACTCCAAAAGCAGAATCCTGCTTTACCACCATCGGCTCAGAGCAGTGGCCAGGAGGTTCTCTGTTACAGTGGCTGTGTACCCAGTGTCGTCTGGTAGCCTTGGAAGACTGTCGCAAGGCTGGGAGCACCATCTGCACTGATTGCAGCTCCTCAGCACAAAATGCACATGCTGAGGGCAGGTGACGTCTGAAGAACTAGTTAGAGCTCCTCAAACCTCCTCCTGGCCCTGCGATTTGGGTTTTGGCTGCAACAGCTTCCAGGTTAGGAAATACTTGCAAAAGGCACTTAGGCCTGTTAAGTTTTGTACTCTGGAAAGAAGATTTGTTTGGCTGATCTCCTCAGCTCTGCCTCCAAGGGTGTCTCTCTCATGAGACCCCATGTGAAGATGCCTCATACAGCAGAGACAAGAAGCTCGGAGAGATCTGTGAGCTGACTGGCAGTGGTCCCAGCGACCAGCCAGGATTTGAGGAAACCTGGAGAAGAATGCGGCCACCTTGGGCATGTCATTGTCTCACTTTGGCTGTCTTCTCCATCTCTCTTTTGCCCTGGAGGCGGGGAGGATGGCAGAGGTGCTGCTGTGCTAACCTTGCAACCAACCAAGACTGTCATCTGAGGGGGGCTGAGGTACCTCAAGATCATGGCAGGACAGAGAAAGTGCCCCAGTGACTTGGACTGATAAATGCAAATGGTGTTCAGCATATTAGAAATGCAGCTCACATGAGTGTCAGCAGTATGTTGCAGAAAAGAAGAGTTATTTGTGTTCGGGATGATGGATACAGATGTTCAAAAGTTCTTGTGTGTGTGTGTTCTGGTTTCTGAAGGTCTGTGAAGCCTTGCAGTCATCTGTGAAAGGCTAAAACCTCCAAGTGAAAAATGTAAAAAAATAACTTGAAGTCACCCAAAGGTGGTATTGACAATAACAGTTTCTCAGGGTTCCAAGAGAAGAGATTTTGCCTCAGTTTGGGCTGACTGAATGCTAGTTCTCTGAGTAACCAGATAATCTGAAAATCTACCTCTGGCTTTTTCAAATATACTGTGATATTTAATGACTAAGTAGTCAGTCAGCTGCTGTGAGGATGACACAAGCAATGGTCATCTCAGCATGGGGAGAAGACCCAGTGGGGCAACGATGACCAACGTGTCCCAGCGAACGGAGAATTCTGCTCATGGGAATGAGCAATTCAGCAAGTTTCTCAAACAGCAAAATGCATGTAGTCACTTTCAAAAGAACAAAACAAGCCAAGTTCAGTCACTTGACTGGCAACAAAATGAAGAGCTCATTTAAAAGAAACCGGGCATATCCAAGCTGTAGAAAACTTTCATGCTTGCACAACAAGCCACTAGGTACTGAGGCAAGACACCGACCAGCTCCCACAGATCATATGACGCCGTCGGTCACATGAACTGGCTTTGCAGAGAAAACCTCTCTGATGTGCCTTTTAGACAGTTACTCAGCAAATTAGTTGCTGTGGCTCTTGCAAGAAGTTATGTTATCTTCCCCATTTTGTAGCATTACGTATTCTTAAACCCTCCTAAAGTCTGCTCTCAAGAGTCCTTAGCAGGGTTAAAGACAGAGATGGGTAAAGGCCCCCAATCTCTGTGAGGTGAGAGCGGGCAAACTTTCACCTTTCCATACTCCAGTTTAGGTTGTTTCAAGTCTAAACGTGATTATACCTGGTCAGATTAAAGGGACTGTTTTTTCCCTGCTTGCTTGCTCAGTTCAGCACAAGGAAGCAGACCCCACTTCTGGTTTATCAGCCTCCCACATGCAAACAAAAAGTGTAACACCTCAGAACCCAGCAGTTTCTCTCTGACGAGAAGGAGGGCGTGAAGAAATGTCACCCAGCAATTGCTTTCTGAATGCACAGTGGCCTGGAATGTCCTCTCACCAGCACCGCTATTATGCAGCCTTCGCAGGAGCCCCTGGTTGACATGTGCAATCACAACTGCAGATCTGCTCTGCCCTCATCCCTTTTTTGCCTTTCTGCCTACTGCTTGGTCAAACTGGAGGCATAAACCCAACTGCTCTCTGGGCCTGGGAGCGTTTTGCACTTATCGTGCCATGGGCAAAGCAGGGGAGAACCCAGCTTGGAGCATCCCCGGTAGCATGCTGGGAGCCTAAAGCAGCTATTACGAAACTGTTGGGAAAAATCAGACATGGGAATCTCAGGCGTCCTTTGTCATAAGGGAGGCACGAGAGTGGTACAGACCCATGCTGCTGAAGGGAACCTGGGCGCGTAAATGAGATGCACCACGGGGGGTAAAAGAGCAGAGCGAGTGCTACTGCTGGGGGAACAGTTTAAGAGCAAGGTGCTGCTGTTATGAGGTGAGCAGTTCAGGTGGAAGGAAAATGGTGGTGGTCTCTCCCAAGAGCTGCACAAGGAGAACGTCTTTATTAGGAGCTTTTCTATAGAGAAGAGCAAGAAGAAGTTTTTATTCCATCTCAGTTTATTTCTTCATCTGGAAAATAGTCTCCCTCCGGTTTTCCTCTTAGATTGAAGGAAGCGTGCTACCATTCATGTTTTGTACGCTACTCGGTATGCACTATGTGTTTACCTCATGTGTACAATGTTGGGGGAAATACTGAACATCCGAACCTGTGGTTTAAACCCCTCTATAGTCAATGGGGAGAAAGAGGCAGTTGCAGCTGCAGAAACCCTCGGAGCTGCCTTAGGTTCCTGCTGTAGGACAGGATTCCTCCCCATGTAGGCATGCCGTTCTCTCTCTCTCTGGACTATGGAGAGAGTCTAGATGACTAACTTGGAGGTAGATGTGTCAGTTTAGACAGAGAAAATAGCCAATGGGTCTTATGCTCATTACCTTTTGCAATGACAAGGATGTCTTATCGGTCCCTCGTGACGCCCCCTTGGACTGGCTGTGTCCACTCACAGTCTCAGCCTTTGACTGCATCCCCTTTGGCTGAAAGCTGCTATTTTGTACTGTGTTTGAGCAGCACCTTGAGCAGTAAGAGTTCAGTCTGTGCTCCTTCAGTGAACCCTTAGTGTTATCACACACAAAACTGATAACAATCATCCCAAAAAATGAAAGTATGTTTGTCTCATGCTTGCGCCAGGGGAGGTTTAGATTGGATATTATGAAAAATTTCTTCACTGAAAGGGTTATCAAACATTGGAAGAGGCTGCCCAGGGAAGTGGTAGAGTCACCACCCCTGGAGGTATTTAAAAGACGGGTAGACGTGGTGCTGAGGGACAGGGTTTAGTGGCGGGTTTGTTAGTGTTAGGTTGATGGTTGGACTCAATGATCTTAAAGGTCCCTTCCAACCTACATGATTCTATGATTCAGTGTTGGGATATCAATGCTAGCATAAGTGGCAGGATGGAGCGGAAAAATAGAGACATATGTCATAGGTCAGAAACCATGTCAGTACTAGTCAGCATGTCTTCACAGCAGCGACTTTTGCTGATTTCTGCCATCGGAGGCTCTGGGCCTCCATTCCCAAGGTGACCTTGACTCATTTCACCCAAGGTGAAATGACTCTTCCAGAGATGGTTCCCATGGTTGCCCTAAGAAGGCAACCTAGAAGCAAGTCCCTGCTGCTCCCCTCTGCAGCGGTGGCACAAACTCCTGCCTGAAGTACAGGCTGGATCTTGGTGAGCTGTGGGTTGTGTGCAGCAAGAAGGCAGTGTCCAGGTGTGAAGAAGGCCAGGAGGTATTCATCTTCAGATGCAGTAGTTCTTTTAGCCTTGTCTGGCCCACCAGCTTTCCTGTTGCCACTTTCTGATGAATTTTGGTGACATTTCACACAGCGGTGCTGGGTTGTATGGCACAGCATTCATCTGCCATCCCTTCTGGGCTATCTCAAGCTTGTGTCAGAATGTGGGAAGTGAAAGCAGAGGCACCACTTCGTATTTAGACTCTGACCACATTATTTTGAATCGCTCCTCTCCCCTTTGTAAACAGGCCATGCAGCGAGCGTGCAGCACCACAACAGCGGGGCCAGGTTTGCAGGAGGGAGCGTGCTGAGAGGTGTGTATGTGTAGACAGCTGGAACAAGAAAGGCAGATGTGCAGGGGTGCATTTTTTTGTTTACTCCCACCAAGTGGAAAGTGGTCACTCTTGGTCACAGGGGACCACAGATTTACTTTCACCTAAGAGTTGTCTAAAACCAGTTAAACACCAGTAAGCACCATTCCTCTTATCGATACTGAATTGCAGGTTGTGACAGCTCTGAAAGAAATGGATGGCCTGTATAAAATCTCGAAAACCACCAAGTTCTCTTTATTTCAGGTCAGGGCTCACCAGTAGTTGGCAGCTATACAAGATGTAGAGATCTACGATTAAAAGAGACTACAAGAAAGACATCTTCTGGCTTCATGCACCTCTGTCTGACAAGCCTTTAGTCATTTTATGTTTCTCTGCTCTTAATCTGCCAAAGGACAGGAACACTGCCTTTCTTCCACTTCATCTCCTTTGTTCATTGCAAATTTTCAGAAGAAAATTCTGTTCACATTGCACAGAACTCAAGTTTCCCAAGGTATTTCCCAAGAAACTGTAAGGGAAGATTAAAGAGCTGCACTGAAATAAACAGCAATGGGAAAATCTGGCTAGACAGACACTTGTCAGTCACAGACTGACAATAATTGTCCCAACATTGGGCCCCTTTCCTGTCTTTTGTTGCAAACTAGTGAAACGAAAGTTAAATTCAGTGGGTGGATTTTAATTGCAACATCGTTCTGTGTGATGTCAGTTTATGGATACGTTGAGCCTCTAAGAAAAACAGCTCCATAAACTGCAGAAGTAATTCTCCTTTGGCCCCCCTTGCAAAACATATTCCAGGAAATCATGAGGGAAATAATATGTCTAGTGAGCCATTTCCAGGAAAAAAACCCTCAGGCTGGATGGGCCAAAGACAAGAGAAACTGAACAGTGTGGAGGGGAAACATAATCACAGAAAACTGTCTGGTAGCTGCATATCTCAATGCAGAAATAAAAATGTGCTAGAAAACATCACATGGGTTGCGATGAGATGTATTCAAAAATTTTGAAATAAGGAAGATAAGAATATTACTTACATTTATCTTAAGCCCACTCCTTATGCCTTCATTTCAAATCCAGGATGAGACAGGGATCTTACGAAAATAACATCTATGTAGTCATATGAGCAGAGACACTATGAGAGCACACGGAGTGAAGGCAGCTAATGTAGGTTTGCCTGTGCAACCATAAAGTGGATGCTTCCCAGTCACTTCCCAGTTTGACTCGGCAATCAAGATCACTTTCTTTCTTCAATGTAATTTTCCAGTTCTTTATTAGAGGGAAACCAGAGACACATTTATTGCTTTGTCATGCAGGCACGTGTATCCTTTCACTTCAGATTTTGTTGCTTGTAAGCCTGAGTTTGAAAGTTGGGGCTCCCAAGCCCCTGTCAAGGAGAATTACCTACGTTTATAAATCTGAATGGAAGAAAAGTGATAACCCAGCTTAAGCCAAGTCCAGGGAGATGGCCATAACTGGACAGCATTCCCACCAAAGTCACAGATTCTCATTCCCCTTCTGTTTGGGATAAAAGTGTCCACAATCAGGAGAAGAAAAGGAACAGGGAGAATTAATAAAGATAGCCTACAGATATGGTTCAGGAGACCCTTTTGCTCCCTGTCGTTCTCATTCAGAGCAAGCATGATGCGCAGCTTTTTCTCACTAACTTCTGGTGTCTCTACAGAAACCCTGCAGACCCCATCCAGCTTGTCTTTCCTCTCGATAGTCTCTACTGTGGCTTTGGATCTGTCTCCCAAAGGAAGAGCAAATGGAAAAACAGAAATAAACAGCTGAGCAGCTGGAGGACAGGTTCTTTCTGCTTGTCAGTTTTCTTGTCTACCTTCCACAGGGGTCTCTGACCTCCATGCTACCACTACCCTTAACTAGGGGCACTGCACTAGTTGGGTGACATGGGGGTGATCAGAGCTGCTTGCTCCTCACTGAGGAGTCTCTTTCATCTACCCAACTTCTGCATATCTTTATATGTAACTTTCACTACTATCTGCATTTCTTACTCCACCCCACCATCAGACCTTGGTTTGAAAAGAGAAAATAAGAGAGAAAAATAGAATAATGCCATACCTACATAGATACTAAGGAATTCTTTCTCTCTGCTAATAATTACTTAGTATGTTTGTCTCCTTGAAGATGTCAGCCAAATGTCCTTACCACAAGCCCTCCCGCTATTCCCCAGCTGAGGGACTTGAGCCCTTTGTCGTTGTAAGGGCTGAGTCAAAAAACAAGTCACAGTGGCTTGCACCAAGGGAGGGCTGATATCTCAAAGATAAGGATGCATTGATCTCTGTCAACTGCTGCCTCCCCATCTCATGGGTCCAGGAGCAATATGTGCCACAGCACAGGTGGAAGCTGTTCAACTGAGTAAACCATTTCCCTCCTCCCTGCTCTGTTGCAGCTGATTTGACAGCTGTCAGATGTTCTCAGCACAGTGGCTGCTGTTGTTGCTGGATTGGTACTGATGGGAACTTTGCCTGAAGTGTTCCTGCATTTAGTTGTTATTTGGACAGGCCAACAAAACGTTCCCAAGGCAACCCAAGCTTAGGAAGGTCTTTGACAATGTTTGGTACTTTCTGCTTCCCCAAAAGCCAAGTGGACTTTAAGAAAATAATGCAAAGGTATTTGTATCACTCTGTAGCTTTCCATATGCTGAACAGCAAAGACACTAAGAAGGTTTGTGGGTCCCTCAGATAACAGTTTTAAGATTCATATACAGCAAAAACAGGGATCACATTTCCCCTTTAAAATGTGTTTAGCCCCCTCCTACAGAGAGCTACAGTCAGTGGGTACGTTGAAGATTTGTTACTAGCTGCTCTTAAGTTGGAAGTGTACCCATTCCCTGAGGTGCTGAGAGAAGCGTGAGTGTACACGCACTGTCCCGTAGGACAGCTGGTTAGTAGGAATCAGGTCAGCCAGCATTAATGGGGGGGGGCCCAGTGATGACTGGGGAGTCTAGCACAAATCTGCTCTGACACGTGCAAGTGCTCTTATCCCTAATCAGCCGATACAATGGGATGGTTTCTCGGTTTTCTCTACGCTTTTATTATTGTTGCATATTTTATGGACATATCCAAACACTTCCTGAATGCCCGCAAGACCACAGCAGGATTTGTATTTTACACTTTGCATTATAACACTACTTATTAAAGAAAATGGTACCTTCCTCATTTTCCTGTGGTCGTGCATATCACTTCTAATGCATCAAGTTTGTGGAGAAGGAATGGCTTCTGCCTGTGCACAAGATTATTAGTATGTCAGAGTCCTGTTAAAGTTTTATACAACATGGCATCATGGTGGAGATATGCCAAAGGATCTCAGAGATACAGTCCCCACTTAGAGTAAAGGAAATTACACTAAAGGAAACATTTTGCTGTGGCCCCATAAGTTAGTCCAAGGCAGAGTTCATTCAGAGCAGAGTTCCACTAGGGACACAGTGAAATCTCTTCATTCATAAGATTTTGGCTGGTAGTAGATCTTTGAATCATAATAATTTTCTTTAGAGATGAGTCATTGACTAACCTTCGGAGCAACTCATCTCTGAATCCCAGCTTCGCAGCATTCCTGTGCAATATTTCTGTGACAACTCAAATCAAAACCTGATCCCTGTCCCTTTTCTCTCTGTGTCCCCAGACCTGGCATTCCAGACAAGCACTCTGATATTAAATCCATCCTCTGTAATTATCAGATGCAGTCTAGGTCATGCTTTTACCATCTGTTTTCTGTAGAAATGATTTGGGGAATGCATCACGTAGACTCTCTGTACCTCCTTTCACTGGTACTGAAAATAAAAGGGATCACAATAAAAGGGATCACAATGAAAAGCACCGCCCAAGCACGGGTTAGTTTTACCTCAGCCATGCTCAGTGCACCGCGACCACGAAGAGGAACAAACTAAAGGGAGTTATACCTCACACTTGCCAGAGTCTGCCTGCCGTCTCCCTGACACCCATCTTATCCAAAATTTGCCAATGCAGTTACGTTCCCAGCTCCTATTTAAAATCAGGTTAGGTAGGTGGCCAAAAAGGCAGTAAGTCCCTAAATATCTTTGAGGATCTGGTCCTTGACTCCACTTCCTCACCAGAGCCCTCAGTGGTAACTCCCCAGCACAGCATTGCCCACAGCTGCCAAAGCTCCAGCCTCCTCCCACCAAGACAGTGCAGAAGTCACGGCAAAGGAGAAGAAATCCCATAAGTAGGCAAATGCTGTTTCCATCCCCTCTTCTCTTCCAAGGAACAGAGACTAGGGTGGTACCTTGACCATGTAAGGTAGAGCCCTCATACACGTACATCATTGTGAAAGAGTCTGTGGTTTCTGACGGAAATTCCCCATTTTGAGGACAGAATTTTTTACTAAATAGAATATTTCATGACAGCAGGCTTTTACAGGTGCTCTTTCATAAAGGCACAATCCGACACCAAACGCCTGGGATTTTTTCCCACTCTTGTCACTTATGCCTGTTCAATTTTGAATGCCACCTAAATCAGAATGGCGGCATTTTATACCTGGGGTGCACGGAGAGCCAGGCTGCAGGAATCGGGCCCTTTTCAGTTTTACCTACATGGATACAGAAATGGCCGCACAAACCACTGCGAGGGAAGGCATTTTTGGCGGGAAAATTCATTCTGCAAAACTAGTGGTATCTTGCGCATTGAGAAAAAGAGAACCAACAAAACCTGCGTTTTTAGGAACTAAAACTAGGATCTGCTAAGCAATAATAAAGAGGAAAAAAAGAGAAGGAAGAGAAAAACACAACCACGGTGTCTGACTGTAATTTCCTTATAGAGGATTACCTCTGTGTAAGAAATTAGGCAACTACTTTTAAGCTGATGAAAGTTTTGGGTTTTTTCAATCAGTACAACATAATTCAGCATTTAGATACTAAACTGGAAAATACAGGCATCTTTTTTCCTTAGTTTCATTGAAATCACTTTATCTACATAGAATACTCGCCAAACCTCAGCCAAAATTCTCTAAGGTAAGCTAAGCAAAAATCCCTGTTTGACCAAAGAGAGGATATTATTCCCATTTGTTGTTGGATTCTTTCCTCACTGTTAAAAATCAGTAATCTTTGGGGTATAAAATGGGCCTTTTTCTCTTGACCAGGTACCCCAGTGTGCTGAAAATGGAAGAGGGGAGTTTCAAACTCTGAAGGGATACATAAGCCCAAATGCCATTGGTTTTCTTTTGCTTATGATGAGAGTAAAGGAAAGGGACAAACCTATTAATTACAAGGATAAAACAGGGATTTCTGTCTTGGTACCAAAGGTATTCAGTTCACACTCCAGCTCAGCGTGTTCAACTAAGCAGTTGCCTATGCTCTTTGCTGGAAAGTGATGAACTGAATCAAGTGCTTGGATACACTTTGAGCATCTCAGTGCTCACACTCAGACAGTGTCACACTGGTGGACACTGACTTGTCGTTAGGATATAGAGCAAGAAGTCTACCTCCATACACACATCCCTCCAGTCACCATCCTAGTGGTTTTTTAGAAGACTAAATATGAAGTTTATGAAAATTGGCCTCTTACCTTCAGCACTTCTTGTATGTTGAACACACAAGAATTTCTTGCATATTTTGACAGCCCTCCAGACATGTATTTGATGACAGAGGCACACCTTGGCACAGGCCTTGCTGATAGATAGAATTGGCTGTCCATCTAACCACCTTCCACCCTCTGTTTCCTCATCTTTGTAGCTCAAAACCTGAATGCAGTCACTGAAGCTTTATCTGCAAATCTGAATGTGCTGTTCTGGGAACCCCAGAACCAACCATGTGACGTTTCATTCAGGCTTGTGTCCTTTGTGCCCTGATCCACCTCTCTGCACAGATCTTGATCTCCACCATGATTATATACCATTTCCGTGAGGCAGACCACAGCTAGCCCAGAGCTACGGACACAATGAGTGGCTGTGATGAATATGCTGATCAGCCACCCAAGACTGTTTAATGACTTTTTCTCAGGGAAAAAAATCCCCCCCACCCGCTAATTTCCAAAATGCTTCTAGGAAATTCAATGGCTTGGGGAAGAGTTGCTCGCTTGCCTGTTGTGACTGAAATTAATGTAGAGAGTAAAAGTTATTGGGGGTAATAGAGGAGTAAAAAACACCTGAGAAAAAGGTGCAGTCACATAAGCCCTGCCTGTCAGACTAGGAGCCCAGAAACATACAAAGGACTAAATCCAGTTAAATCTGGTAAAAGTTCTGCGTGGCTAAAGATAAAGAATTTGGCATAGGAAAGCAAAAATTAGAGGACAAAGAATATTGCATGTGAGAAGTTAGACACCAACGTCTTAGAGGGGATATCTGCGGGCTGGGTGTTTCTGAGGAGCTGCCACTGAGGCCACTCAACCCCATGCAGAATTAGAGCCTTTTTGCTAAGGGGAATTGCAGACTTTCTTGTTAAGGAGGCTGAGAGCCTCGTTAGGAGCTTGAAGTTACACAGCGGTTGCAATGACTGCAGTGCCATGCAGCCCTTCCCAAGCTCACTTTGAAGGAAGTAGCTCCCCAAAGAGCATGTAGACACTGTGTGACACCGTATCCCACTATCTGCCTGGTGTTTAAAACATAGCCTCTGCTGTGACCGTGATGGAGTCTCCATGTCAGATCCCTTCCCAGAGATCAGGCAAAGGGAGGGGAGTTCATGCTCAGAAGCTTTTAAAATACAAAATCTAGATAAAATGTTTAGTTCAGTTACCATATTGAATGGTTATTTCATTGTGACATTGTCATATTTCCTCCTGACCATAAGCTGCATGCTTAAAATAAGTGAGTATTTGATCTGGCCAGAAGGTGACTGCCTCATTTCAATGTGGTAAGTAGAACTGCAGAGACTTCGAGGGACACAAGTAATGCCCAGAAAATAACATATTGTCCTCACAGATGATGCATTTAAAATGCCTTCATTTGCCAAAGATTTGTCACTAAGCCAAAATTAAGGTCTTCTCTTTGCTGCGTGGCACATAGGAGACAGAAGAGGCAACAGATGCCAAACTCTTTACGGGGTTCTCCTGTATGTACCACTTTTCACCAAAAGATATCAAAGCGCCTTATGCAGTGCAGTGACCTTTTATTTTCGGCACGTTATTCATGAGAAACTGTGGCAGAAAGAAGGCAAGCTGCCTTTCAGATGTTGCGTGGAAAATCAAAGGGCAAAACAAAGCACCTCCTGGAGTTCACCCACAAAACCCCGACACAAAGATGCAATTACAGTTTTTGGTTAGTCTGAAAATTCCCTAATAGGGGAATTACTGAGCGCTGTAGGTTTGATGAGTAAGCCTGTTCAATTGTTAAAGTAACGACTTTTTCCATGCGTGTGACATTCGTTAGGATTTTTCCTTTAAGGTCAGTATGGAAACATTATCTGCATTGTTTATTCATGTCAGTCTCACAGTTATGACAGGTTTACGTTGCAGCACGCTCTCATCCAAAGGAAACTGTGGGAATGCTTGGTTCTGGAAGCAAACAGAAATGTTGCAGGGAGGAGGGACAACCGCTGGGACATAACGCAGGCCTCTCAAACTCCTCTTCTAGCACATCTGGCTCTCCTAAAATAGCACAGACAGGAGTCAATTACAGAGATATGTTATATTTCAGTGCCTGAGTTTAGCAAACATTTTCGCTGCGTATATCATTGGAGGTGACTAACTTAGACCTATAATAATTCCAGGGGGTTGTGTTTGAAAGATACACTCTGGGGATCTGTGTATAATGCAGTAGGAATGGGCACTTTGCCTTGTTGCATACCAAATGGAAGTAGGACCCCCTTGCATACGTACCAGCATCTTAGGTTTGGCATAATTTACAGGATAATGAGTGTTCATTTTCACTCTCTGAATACTAAGTTCAATTAAGTTACAGAAGGACAGAACTGGTTCACGTTGTTGCACAAGCAATACTAAGACTCTCTGTAGCAATATGGTCTTTGATTTACGCAAATGTTACAGCAGTTGCTGGACTGAACATCTTTTGGCCTAGCATTTTTATGTCTTATGGTGCCTAAAGGTAAGAGGATTCAATCTCTCTTTGAAAAGAGCCTTCTTGAGGTGCTTCTGGGGTACCTATCTTATATCAACAAGTAACCATGTAACTGTTGAGTGTATCTAGTAAAATTCAGAGCATTTCTTCTCAACTTGTCCTTAGACTGAAGATAAGCATTTCTTTTCAGATGTGAGGAAGGGTTTTGTACCTATATCAGTTGACCCGGTTAAACATACATCTTTCCCTCGCAAACTTTCTTGCTAATACTAAATAAGGCAGTTCATGACTGTAAGACCACACACAGCGGCTGTTTTCAGAGAGAAAAATCCCAAACAAACATACTCATCTGATAAATGGGAGAAAAGGTAAAGCTCAAACAAAATACAAACAAACCTTTAAAAGGAAGTGGAAAGGGAGAACAAAATCTTCTGTTCAAGCCTCAGCCACCACTGAATGGGGAAATGGACACGGTGGCATGCAGGTACCTTCTCTACATACTCCTTACTCTCACCTCTGTACAGTGACCACAGATCTGAAAGCAAAGGCAGGGTTCAGAGCAGGCACACATGAGTGGAATAAGCAAATGGAGCCATAACAGCACCTGGTCTGCATGGCAGCAGCAGTAATTAATGGCCAACTCTGCAGGAATGCAGGCCTGAGCAGAACAGCCTGGCCTTCAAGCCAGGCCCTCTCCAGCAATGAGCTGATAGAGCTGAACTCAATCTCAAAAGCATTTTTTCTTCCCCCCACCCCACTCTCGCTAACAGGTGATCCCAGGTCCTGCTTGCTCTGGAGGGTGGGAATTCCTCTCTTATTCCCAGCCTGGAAGAGTCACCGTGTTTTTGCAAATGTGGAGGCGATGACCTGGCTGCCCTGGTCCCAGCTGTGCTGGTCAGTGCTGGTGCCCGAGGCCAGCTTGCGGCACGGTGAACCTGCACCCTCTGCGTGTCCCCTCCATGGCAGTAGCGACTGTCCCGTTTGCCCAGAGACCTCGTGGTGCCCTGCGGCAGGAGGCAGAGCCCGTGCCGTGAGAAGCATTTACTTTCTGAAATCCTCATAAGGTAGTCGCGCTTTAAAATGGGATAGCAATACAAAAGTGGAGTGTTTATATAAAACACTAACACGGCAGCTGTTGCCAGTAGCAACAATATGGCAATCACCGGCTAATATGGAGATGTTTGTTTCAAATTTATCATCTTGATTTTGATGAGTGGCCAAAACTTCACAGAAGAACATTTTATTTTGCTGTGTGTGGATGTGCATGCACAAGGACAGGGCATGACAGCAAATAACTCTCCCAAAGAACGGGGTCAAATGTGCTCAGGGGAGTTTAACTGTAGCCAGCAGAGTTGTGCTTGGAAAGATTTGCTTTGCCTGACACTGCTTTTGCCTGGAGGATGGGGTCCAGGTGTGTGGTCATAAATGTTCCCATTCATGGTTAATTTAGTGGTCATAAGGATCTGGTTACTGGCAGTTCTACTCATTACTCAGGAAGCGGGTACAACACAGGAATGACAAACTCACAAAGGCAGCACTATGAGAAGAGTTTGGGGATATTCCCGTCATACCACTGGGGCTTAGAGGATGCCAACTGGAGGCAAACAATGGGGAAATTCCAACTATTTCTGGTCGTTCCTCCTGGGCGCCTACAGTTACAGCCTTGTTCATGGCCATGGGCGCTTGCTGTGCCCGGAGCAGCTCCTACTCTACCAGGGCAGTTGTAAGGTCTTGCCACTCCTGAGCCTGGCTTTCTTTTCTAGTTTTTGTATCAATGGGATGCATAGACAACGAAACACAAAATTACACTTGGGCCAAGTTTTCTTGGTCTTATTCCAGACTGGCTCCTAGGCCATTGGCAGTCTGCAGATCATCTTTTGTGTGAAAGTGAGATGACTTAGGCCTGAAAATCACATGCAAGTTAGAACTCAATGTGAAATCCAGGTTATCTCTGGTTTCCACTGATTCTCATTTTGAGATTTGAGATAATTTTGATGCTGAAATTCAAAGCAAAACACAAGGTGCAGAAGCAGGAGAAATACAAGCCTACGTCAACCAAGATTGAAAAGAAAACATTTGTATTAATCCTGAAAAGCAAAATCAAGTTTCACACCTCTCTGGATAGTGTAAGAAATATAATCTGTCCCTGAGAACAAACAAACTTGGCAGAAAAGCACCATCTCAGTTTCTGATTTGCAAATGGACAACATGAAGAAGCAAAATAAGTGAGAAACCTGCTGGAGTAACAAAAACAGTGAGCAGTATCTCACTTTTCAATACTTTTTGAGTACCTTCAACCAGAAATCTTGAGAAGAATAGAATTCACACTTAATTCCACACATTCTCTATTATCTTGTTGTTTATCGTAAGCAAGCAAAGATTTAGATCTGCATCCGCCCAGTCAGAAATGATGGGCAACTTCAATTCCCCAACGCCTTTGTGCTGGCCGCCTCGGGGAGCCCAAGGGATGAGTGATTCCCAAGTGCCACCGACATACAACAGCAAGCTGAATTCCGACACAGCTGAAAACCAACACAGACCCTTTGGAAAAATGGCCTATATACACCTGCCCTGTGCAGCTAAAAAAAAACCCATTGGAAACAGTCACCTGATGACGAGTAAAAAACTTTAGAGGTGCCAACTTAGTCTTGGGGTGACCACCCATGAAAGAATAAACAAACCATCCTGCAAAGCAAATGCAACCAAAAGGGTGTCATGGGAAGGGCACAGAACCCACCTTGGGCTGTATTTATGATATTTTCGATTCGTAACTTTTCCCTGTGCGGTAGTAACCCAGCGCGTAGAAGGGTGGTGTAATCTAACCCACACTGAAATCTAACCTTGATATCTGACTAAGGATAGAAATCAGCTGAGCAGAGCTGGGAAAAACTTGACAGTTTCACTTTCCAAAGGCAGGGTTAGCCCAGGTCCCACCTGACTAAAACTGCAGAAGTTCAGCACCAGCTGGGTTGATGGATCTCGTTCTGAACTGTAACAGGTAGGAAGTCAGGTCTGGCCTGATTAAAGCTCAAGCCACCCTCTTTTCTGTGATCAACTCTCTACAAGACACTCTGGAGAGCGGTAGGAAATTACAGCTGCCCTTAGAAGACATGTAGAAATGTGACCTGTTCTCAGCAACCCACGTGCCACCCTGTTCTTTAAGTCCATGGACAGACCATGCAGAGATTTCCTTTCCAAAAAAAAAAACCCACCCAACAACTCTCTGACTTTGGCATAATTGCTTTCCTTATTTTGGTAAATGTTCCTATCGTCCCCTGGAGACCGCAGTTGTGCCAGTGAAGACAAAACTGGAATACAACCCCTTTTCCACATGGAGAGGCACTGTTGAAGGCTCTTTCTGCTCTATATGGGCTTGAAAGAGTCACTGCTCCGGGCGCGTCCTGCTGTACCCTTCTCACAGCTGTGCTCCTGCTGCGTCCTTGCTGGTAAAACAACAGGGCGAAGGCGGGTTTCAGGATCCATTCACACACTGTCATTTCTAGGAGCCATCATGTCAAACATTTGCGAAAGCAGTAGAAATAAACAAAAGTGAGCTGTGGCTGGGATTTTCCCATTTGTGGTTTGATAAGCAGAGAAGAAAACAGATGCTTTCCAGCCACAGCAGATTTCTTCTTTTGTTCTTTTGTTTACTAACAGCTCCTGATTCCTTTCTCCTCCCAACCGATGCTGCCCCTTCATTGCTACGCTCTGGAGTCCTTCACCTAGGCATGGTGTAAGAGGGGAGAGGAGAAAAGAGGAGAAAACACCTAACTTGATGTTAGCTCACAGAAAGGGGAAAATCACCATTTGGTCTGTGCTGGCAGCAAGCGCTATATAAGGCTTCTCTCCAAAAACTGGCTGGACAAGGTGCTTGGGAATAGACCACAAAGGCAGGCATGCCCTGGGAGAGGGAAGGGGCTGCCGGGGCCCGGGGGGAAGCGGAGGCGTCAATCTGATATTTGGGCTTCTACAAGGAAAATGCTTCACACCTCGAGGAGCAAACCCAGTCCCAGGGTCGGCTGCTCTGCAGGACCTCCCTGCTCCTGTTTTCCTTCCTGTGAATTCAAAGCACTTCAGCAGCACTGAGGGCAGCAACCTGATGTACAGGAGGGGAAGAGCTCGTACACAGGCTAGTCCTACAAAACCCTTGTTAAGTCCACCCCTCTCCCACACCCTGATCTTTCTGTAAACGTCCCCATGTCTTTGAAGGAGAGGGCATTCACTTAGTCAGGGATGGCCTGGGAGAAACCCATCACCTGCAAACAGCTCCAGGTGTGCCCAAGCCATCTGCCATGTGTTCTGCTCGCCCTAGGGCAACCACTGTGGTACAACATTGCTTCACTGCGTCGTGGTATAAGACCTGTACCAAACTGAGGGGCAGACCATAGCAAAGGCTCTGAGCCTGCAAAGCAGCGCTGGGTGGTAGAGAGGCAATCGATCTCTTTAGGAGAGAAGCAGCTGTTGATGTAGGAGACCTTCATTTGTAAACATCCCACATGACAGGCCTTTTCTGTTAATATTTAGTGTGGAGATTGACTTTGGGACCTACCCTTTACACAGGAGGAAGCTGTGAAGCTGCCCTGGCTGGTAGGTGTGAGGGCAGCTCATGCTGTGCTCGTCCTCCGGTCTTCACCTACCTGGTGCAGCAGGTCTTCTGACCTCGGGACCCTACATACGCAGCTCTGCGGTGTGCGACAGGAGCCGGCACATGCTCGCTTACTGCTTTTCACAAATACAGCCAAGCTGCATTCTGTGTGGCCGTACAATTACTGCGCCGAGCCATAGCTTTTTAGGATGCCTGCTATTCAGATGGGGCATGTTTGTCTGTAATGAAATAAGCTGCTTTAAAGTTGTTTTGGCACAAATTAAGTCTTGGTGATACACACCGTAAAAAAGATATAAAAAATAGAATTATATCAGGAGAGCAAAAAAAAAGCAAACTGTTTTCCATATGGGCAGGCAGGCCTATATACATACCTTCCACATACAATGGCCATTATATCCTAACAACTGTTAATAGCTGGGAACTAATTAGGTAGAGATACAGCAGTGTGTGCCAACGGACAGTCTGGTGATGTGCTATCCATACACCACCCATTACTGTATCTTTTCCTCTTGGGAAATTCAAAGCATTATGCCCTGTGTACAGCTGTGCCCTATTTGTAATCTAAGCTTCTGTCCCAGCTAATCACCACCCATTAAACTCCCATTTTCTTCACGAGTTGCACATTTTCTGGATCAAACCCTGTGTCTTAATCACACAACTGACTGAGCTCAGAAATACATCTGCGTACAGCGCTGGAAGCAAGGGCAAAGCAGAATTGAATTGCATAGGTCTCCTAAGCTCTGAGATACTTAACAGACCGATATTTTTGGGTACGTATTTAATAGGCGTACTGAAAAATAGACGCCCTTTGTCCCAGGAATCCTGCTGGGACTATCAGCAGGGATGCTGCGGCTGCCAGGGAGCCTCGGAAGAAATTCTCAGGAGAACGTGATGCACAATGACAATATTTCTGCAAGAATGTGCGTCGGCCCATGTAATTTAGTAGGGAAATGACAGATGTCACGGGACTGCTAATTAACAAAAAATCAGTTACAGCAGTGAGTAAGAGATCAGTGGTAAATGCACAGGGCTGCAGAGTAATTGATTGAGATTCCTCTAAGTTTCAGCCCTTAACAAGTCTACAGACTGGTGTCTCTACAGGACATGGAAAGGATGGGCCTCAGGAGGACCTGAAAGGTCACCTACAGCATCTCCCTCCACAAAAGCAAGGCAGCTCTCCTTTTGTCCTTCTGGACACCTCTGTCCAATCAAAAGGGAATTTTGCCCCCTGGATTCCTGCAGAGTTTAGCTGAGACTGCCTGTCTCTTTTGCGTGACGACCCAGGGTCAATACTAAGTGGGCCAGGTCTGATGTGGTTAAGCAAAGAATGGCTTTCAGGGCGAATTCAGCAGCGGATGTAGCCATAACGTGCATCTGCAAAGAGCTGTGCTACGACACAGGAACGTCCCCTGCACACATGAAACGGAGCATCCACCGGGGGGAAGCAGCAGAGAGACCACAGTTTTACAAGTGTGTTTTCCACCTAAATTCACCGCTAAAATATTCCCAACACTTTGACTCTCAGCCTTAGCCCTTGTTTTTCGCCAGATCAAAAGACTGGTACCCAGGATACTGGGTTGTAATTTGCCTCTGTCAATGAATCAGTAGAACTAATACCATGCATTTAACATCAAACATTGATGAATTTTCGTAATGGCCTGGTAGAGTGAGTACTGTTGTCCTTATGTTCCTGATGTGCCCAGGTTGGGGGGGAGTCAGCAACAGACCCTGAAGAGGTACAAGGAGAGCAGAGGTAGATTTTTCCTGGATTTTCTTGTCTCTTCAGTTGAATTAAACTTTACTACTCGGACACATAATTCTTACTAAGACATATTTTAATCAAGACTTTTTATTATGTATGGTCATACATTATGAAATTATTACATAACAACACTTCTTCTATAAAAGTCCAATGCTTAGATTCTCAAGAACTGTTTGGCACCAGCAAAGTGTGTGTCTGCATCTGCTTGCAGACAGTAAACCGTTGCCATTAGTTTTTCAAAAAATATACAAAAACATTTCTCTGAATCTTGGCTATTCCACTCCCCCATCTTTTAACTATTCTTAGTGTAACTTGATCTGGTGGTGCATCTTTAAACATCAAAATCTAACGTCTCTGAGCAGTTACAGGGCAGGCTGTACCCGCTGCCCTTTAACGGTAAGGAGAAGCTGCCCACACTGTAGCCCCCTCTGCACATCCCACCTCATGCTGGTGATGCTAGATGGAACCTTTACCTGGCAAGTATCTCATCTTTTCCATCCATAACAGCTACAAGGGTGCTATTTTTTTTTCTTTAAGGAAAAAAAAAAAAAGCTCCTTTAAAAGGAAAGAGGAAGCCAGAAATTTCATAGCGTCTCAGTCCTGCCCCATGATGCTTCTTCCTGTCTGTGAATTTCCACCTGCCTCTTCTGCGTATATAAGGCAGCACACGTGGGGTAGAACTGTTTAGTCGCCTGTCTCCATCCAAAGGATTAGTAGCAGTGGGGAGTGATGTTGTTTCTCCTTTCCTCTGCAGTTCACGGGAGGTGAAGGAGCTCTGGCTGGACTCATTCCTTGGGTAAGTACTGCCCGGGATAAAATCTGTGGCATCATGGTTGAAGTCGGTGGAGTGCTCCAGATGCAGCTGTACAGGGATGTACAAAAACATAGATGGGGGAGAGGTGCGCCCACTGCTAGGTGCAGCTCGTGGGCAGAGCTGGCTGACTTGCTTAGCCTTGTGCTTGCAGATTAACAATCGTACGTACCTGTCACCACTTGCTCATTTTTTGCATGGATTAAAAATGGAAAGCTGCTTTTTTTCAGTTTTAATCAAGAGGCAGATAGGACAGCAGGGCATCCAGAGAAAGGCTTTATGATTCACTTGTGTGGGATATCTTGCTGGTTCGGGATCATACTTAAATGCTAGACTGGCTTGCAGGGAGGAAAGATAAGACGGGTGCAGTTTTACAAAGCTCTTTCTTTGTCCATTCCCTGTTCAATAAACAGGCAAACAAAAGGACCGAAGGAAACCAGAGTGTCCAGAGCTCCCCCGATCAAACTCCTAATGAAAGTGTTAAGCAGCTGTAATACTGTGAGTGTTTTTATTGGTTCAGCTCTGTCAACAGTGCGATTTTGAAAAGCTCTGATTCCTAAACGATAGCATTCAATTATTCATATAGTGTCTTTGTTTTCTTGCCTAGTCAAAGACACTAAATGCTGGTAACATGGAGAGTCTGATTGAACTCCAGTCAGAGGTAAGCAGCCGCTACATTTCCCCCAGTCCTTGTTGGGTACTGATGTGAGATATCTTAGCAAAGTGGGGGTGGCCCCTGAAGGAGCTGCCAGCTGCATACCATTACTCACCAGCGGGCAGAGCCCTTCGAAGGCAACTCCATGCAGCACTGTGCAGAAGGAGCTGGGCATCGCTGTGAGCAGCCAGTGCGTTCCCTGGGCTCCCGGGGAGCTTTGCTCAGCAATCTGGCAGTCTCCAAAGCCATCAAGGCTCCCCAGAGGAGTTTGGGAGGGAATCTCCAGTGCCAGGGGGGGACACAGACGAGCAGGCTGTGTCCGGCTATGGCTTCTCTGGATCAAAAGAGCAGCCTGAAAGAGCACGGGGTTGTGACCTGCCGGGCAGATCTGGGGTGGCTGGCTGCAGGGTTTACCACAAACCTCTCTATTGGGCAGTGAGGCAGTGGCATCTCTTCAGCAGGTGTTGTGTTTGCTCTGGTTATTCCCCGGAGCCTCTCACAGATTTCTGCGGAGCCGCAGTGACTCACTGGTAGCCCTCACTGCTGGCAGCAGCTCCATAACCCTAACATGCTTCTTGCAGGCTGATGCCAAGAAATGCCCCCCACTGGTCCCAGCAGATACTGAAGACGGACTTTGCCATTCAACTGGTGAGTTTCAAAGACAAACTGAGGAACTGCCTTCTTACATAATGCTTGCAAGCTGGCACTTCTGCAAAACCACCCAAAACTGCCCGTTCCACCTTCCTGAGAGCAACCCACAGCCCTCAGTCCCATCCAGCAGATGGCTTAACCCCTGGAGTGCCACTCACTTGCAAATGACCTCTTTCCCTTACTCTCAGTGGCAGAGGTGATGGTGCTGAGTGCCAGAGGTCTTGTATCCCTGGTCCCTGGTCCTCAGAGCCATGTATCATTTTGTTCCCTGGCAGCGATGGGAAGTAAATGTGCTTTCTCACTTGAGCATCACCACTGAGGTGTGGCACTGCAAGCGAGTACTGCTACCAGCGGTTGCACGCCAGACTAAATAAGCCCTCTTGACAGCAGCAGCAGCACTTGTTTTCTCTCACCATGCAAAACCTCAGCATCTCTAAACAACGAGGAGGAGACCATTAGCAGGGCAGGGTCAGATTTGGAGCAGACCATCATATCAGATAATTTTTCAGGAGTATCAGAAGCAAACATTTTATATAATACTATAATGTTAGGTGTCTTTCTCATAGCTTTTACCCCTCCCTACCAAGGACTTGTGCTATGCCACAAATACAGGTCCTGAGAACTTCTCATCTGCGTAAGGCAATTTCATTTTGGAGTAGAAGGCAAGTTCTTTATAGGAAATTTGCAGAAGGCAACTCCTTTAGAAAGCTTTCTAGCAAAAGTATCCTTCTCTCACTGTTTCTGAAAGGGGAAAAAAGCCACACTTCTTCCCAATACAACCATCATCTCCAAATTCCTAGCATGCCCTCCTCTTTAAAAGGCAGATGCAAAACCCGTGCTAAGAGATTTCTTACCCTGAAGCCAATGAGGCCCTACTTTGGTGCTCCCATCCTCCGAAGCAAGTATCACCTTCCACTGGCTGGCAAGCACTAGCTCTGGCAGGACCACTACCATTAGAGCTGGCTCCAAAGCTGGCAGAACTGGAGCCGTGTTTTTTCATTTCAGCCTGTGAAAGAGGCTGAAAAGCAGGAGCCCCTACTTCCACTCTCGCCCTAAGGCTGGGGCACAGTCAGACTGTGTAGTGAAAATTGTTGTCATTGCCAAGTGACATATCTGCCTTAGATAGCTATCACAGAAACCACTGCAATATCAAAAATCTCTATAAATGCTGTTATTTCTGTGCCCTGTATGTTCCCACTCTCTAAGAAGAAACAGTGACTAGAATTTTAAAAAAAAACAACCACAAAACAGGAAAGGTGGTGTCCTTAGAGGGATGGTCACAGTTTTACAGTTCAGGCAGTTGTTTCCTTAGTAACCACGAAGTTGTCTTTCAGTTTCTCCCTGTTTAGTTTGAGTTGTTTCAACAAACATCTGCACACAGATGAAAGCCTGCATAGTGTGCTCTGTTTATTTTTTAAAAAATGATTTTTTGTTTTCCTTTTGCTTGCAGCAGATGGCACAAAGAAAAGAAAGAAGGTGATATCACAGTCATTTACTCTGAGACGAAGCTCTACGAATGGGAATTCCCCAGGGCAGCTAGACTCGGGTGCCAAAATCTCTCTGTTTGGCCAGCCCCTGGCAATTATCTGTGGGGAAGATGACACGCTGCCCCAACCGGTCCAGGTAAGCAAGCCTGGTGGTACAGTTATCATACCTCTGGCTGCCAGTGTGAGGCAAAATCCCTGGCACTTGTGCTGCAGCACCAAGGAGATAAGCTCAGGCCCACCCCATGTGTAGAAAGGGTCAGGCCTCCGGGTTTAGTCCACTGGAAGTAAATTTGAGTTGAGACAACCCAGGACGAGGAATAGGAGAAGAAGATCTGCTTCTTAGTATAAACATCTCTGATTCTACAGAAGTCATTTAAATGAATCTTTCAGCAGCATAAACTTCCAAGGACTTCTGTATTTCCCTGAAAAAAGTGTTCAGCTACGGACTGCCACCGACAAATACCTAAACACTATCTTCTGGATAAAAATGGTCTTGTGACAGTTCTCCCACTGAGTTTGACGGGCTTTCGTCTCTTCTAAGCAGTATTTGCCTGGCTTGGGAGGGAGGGGATTTGAACGAAGATTTAAGCCATCCCTTGTTTCATTCTGGAAGGAAGCAGGGATGACTCCACTGAAGTTAGTGGAATTCACCAGTTTTTCTGGTGAAAATTTTTCTTATGTTTCTAAAGAAATATTCACTTGCTAAAGGACCTTCCTTCACCCAAGTAACTGTTTTCCCATTCATGCTTACTTTTTTCCCTGCAGGATCTCCTAGCTATATTGTATATGAAAGGACCTTCCACTGAAGGGATATTCAGAAAAGCTGCCAATGAGAAAGCACGAAAGGAGTTGAAGGAGGACCTAAACAAAGGAGGAAATGTTGATTTGAAAAGCAAATCTGTGCACCTGCTGGCAGTGGTCTTGAAGGTGAGCTCCTCTGACCTGCAGCACAGGCCCACTTCAGCGCCCAGAGCTGACCTGGGTGGGACTGCAAACTAAAGCCAGAGCAGAGCCAGACTAAATGTCTCAGGCTTAGGAAAGTTTGGGGTTTTCCTTTTCCACCTGATTTTCAATCCCATGTGTTGTGCTGCTGATTTTCTGCATGCCCACTGGAAACTCACTTCATCCTCCTCCTCAGCATCCTCCCAGGGAGGAATACTGAGATTTATGGGTGAACGAAAAGCAGCTAAGAGCTGGGTCCCGTTACTACCCCAATGCAAGTGTGCTTGGCGTGTACTTGTGGACCTGACTTCTCTGACAGTGCTGATGGTCAGGTAACTCAAGCTGGCCTGCCTCCTAGTGAGTCCATGTCACAGTGATGCTCCCTGTGTGCCCAAGGGTAGTGCCCAAAGCCTCATCTAAATCTCTTGGCCTTGCAGGACTTCCTCCGAAATATTCCCTCCAAACTGCTGTCGGCCGACCTCTATGAGAAGTGGATGCAAGCTCTGGAGAAGCCAAGCAAGGAGGAGAAAATTGAAGAATTCAAAGAGTAAGTTTTGCAATCAGGAAGTTTTGCAACCAGCCCCAATGTGATGGACTGGCTGGTAGAGGCCAGTGACATCTCCCAAAATTGAAAGTCTCTCATTTAAAAGCCTGTCATTTATATCAGCTTGCTATTGCTCCATGGGGTTTGGTTTAGAGGGCTCGAGAGCAGCACTTCTTTAAGTTATTTGAGATCGCCCTATGAAATGACTAGCGTAGGAAGAGGAGAGAGGCTGCAGTGCCTCAGCCAGCGTAGTCACTGTGCTGTGGGACAGGCACTGACAGGGAGCCTTCACATCTGCTGGTGGTGAGGTTGGGCACGTGGAGACCACGGCCGTGTTTTGCTCTTTAGAAAGAGCAGATGTGTAGGCTGACTGGGAGTGCTTTGAAAGCTGCACAGCACAACTGCAGCCTTTCACGTGCCTTTGGGAAGCCTCCAGTGACATCTCCCGGCGCCATCTCATCTACTCAAGGACATGGACTGCTGTAATGCTTGCCTTTCAGTCAAGATCTCGTCATTCAAGATCGTATAATTAACCACACGCTCAGCTGGGGATTTCTGAATGATACTTCTGCTAAGCAGTGAAGAAAGCACACGCGTGCCTCTCTCTGGGGGAAGTGTAATCTGTCTGAGTTTAATTGAGACTTGCTCGAGTAAAGAAGTGCACCATGCTGCACCATGAATTAATGTCACATTTTGTTTGTCTTCCTGCAGGGTGGCTGACAAACTGCCTAGACCAAACCTCGTCTTGCTCAAGCACTTGCTCTCTCTGCTCCACCACATCAGCCAAAACGCCGAGACCAACAGGATGGACTCCAGCAATCTGGCCATCTGCGTTGGCCCAAATATGCTGAGCCCGGAGACGGACAACACGCTCCCGCTGGAAGTGCAGAAGGAGATGAATGACAAGGTGTGTTGAACCCACCAAGCAGCCACCCGCTTTGGGGCAGCTCAGAGCCATCCCTAGGGATCCCACCGCCACTGCAAAAGCTGAACAAAACAGCACCCCTGGACATCAGGGGTGCCCCTCAGCTCAGGTGCCTGCAATGTGGTGGGCAAGGCTGCCCCGGGTCTCACCTCCCCTGAGCAATAGTAGCAGTTGCCCTGCAGTCCCCTACGTCGTATCACGGCTCCTGACTACTTGGCACGCAGAGAGCAAGGGGCACCCGGTGGGCATCGCCACCCACGGGCCCTCTGGGCAGCGCGGCTGAAGCTGTGGCTGGTGGTGTTTTGTTTGTATTGGGGCAGATCCATTCGTCTGCTGCATCAGGCCTCATCCTCCAGAGTGGACTCACCCTCTGACTTTAAGCTAGGATCTTTTTGCCAAGAAAGGCTGGACCAGATGATCCTTGAGGTCCCTTCCAACCTGGAATTCTATGATTCTATGATTTTGACAGACGCCACCCTGCTCTGTGCTGCCCTTTGCACAAAGAGAGCAGGCAGGAGCAGGAAAGACTGTTTAATATGTTTTCAGCCCTTTTGACCACAGCTGTTTTCTGTGTGCAGGTGACAGTGTTGGTGGAGTTCCTTATAAACAACTGCTCAGAGATATTTGGGGAGGACATTGCCTTGCCTGTCTGTGCCTCGGCTGAGGAGTCACCAGAGCACACAGACAGCTCCACAGGTATGAGAACGAGCTGGGGATGTCACAGACTGGGGCTGCTGGGCTAAATTATTTATTTTGGTATGGGAATCCATCTGTGGAAACACAGAGAGTTGCAGAGGGTTCAAGACACTGTTGCAGTGCTCTTCTACAGCAACTCTTTCCATATAGTTCCCTTTCATCCTCAGGTGGTCAGTGAAAACTAACAGGTGCTTTCTCCTCACAGAACACCTATGTGCTGCTCATCAGAATGACTCTGCTTATGACAGCCCAGATCCTGAAGCTGAAGGCAGCCCCTGTGCCTCTCAGATGGAGGAGCCCAAAGGGAGGAGCACTAGTGTGAGCAGAAGATATCCAACATGCATCTCTGCCTCTTCACTGACTAATTTCAGAAATGACATCAGCACGATGGACAGGAGGTACTCGGAGCCAGACCTGTCCTTCCAAAACCGCCTTGAAGGCAGGATAAGGAAACAGAAGCTAAACAAAAGTGAGGACAATTTTCCAGTTCAGCAGAAACAGCTAGGGTTGGAGGCACTGGAGAAACGGCTTGCAATCTTACCTCCACAATTATCAACTGACTCTCTGCCCAAAACATCCTCCAGTTGCTCTCTGGAGAGCTCTGATGGCTCGGTCTTCACCAGCTCCCCAGTAGTTTCACCCTCTAGTCCCAAAAAAACCTTTTTAAATAGGCCCCAGTCCTTTTCCACAAAGGCCACCGAAGACTGCAGTATGCCTAGCAGAGAGATCAAAAAGCATTCCCTGTCTTTCTCTTTTGCAAACCGCAGGAAAACGCTATTAAAAACCCAGAGCTGGGGGCCTGGAAAAAACATGGGTTTTCAGAGAGACAGTTTCACAAAGAAAGAAGATCATTTCTCCTGCAGAGTTGTCCAGGAGAACAGCCCTGATGATGACAAACCATTGCCTGTGGCGTATCAGCAAAGGCCCCGTTTCAGGTCAGCTGATGAAGTGTTCAGAGAGGTAGACCAGAGGAATCCTGGAAGACCACCCTCTTACGAAGAGGCTACTAAAAACTGCCTGGCCACTAAAGTTCCCTCCCACAATCTCACGGTTCAAACTATGAGATTAAAAGTGTCAAACCAGGATGCTTTGCCACCTCATCCATGCAGCAGCTGTGCACAGGACACAGCACATACAGCTCTAAGGGATCTACCCAGTGGCAGAGTTTCTGCAGTGAAGGACTCTGACCTGGAAACTGAAACCCTCAGCATCACTGTGGGAATAAACTCCCGTGTGAGTTTACCCGTGACCCCGGGAGTCTACCGACTGAGAGCCATGTCTGAATCCTGTCAAAAGAACAAACTTGAGTATGTGGCTCGGAGGTGCAGCCAGCCAGTTTTTGAGGTAGACCAGATCCAGTATGCTAAGGAATCCTATGTTTAAAAAGCCTATTCCTCCTCTTCGCACTGTACAAAGTAAATATTGTAAAAATAGACATCTTGGTATCCTTTGTAAGATTTTACTTTCAAGAGACACAATAAGCTAGCTCTGCATGAACTTTTCCTTGAGGGTCTCCTGAAGTGTCTGTCAGCTTGACATGTCACATTCTTTCACCACAAGAGGTGGTGGTGGGGAAGACCTGTGTATTATTATGTAAAAAAAATGCAAGTGAATATGCTGTACATAACCCGTTGTGTGGGAAAACTAGTTAGTAGTTGATAAACAGTGTTGTATTTGTATTCCCCGAAAGAACAATGAAAAAGTTGGCAGGTCCAAAACCTGTCCCACCTTCCTTTTCTTTTCTGTTTGGTCACAGACTCATGCCATTTGTCTTGTGTGTGTGCCAGGCTGATGCAATGCATTGCTGATTTTCTGCATTAAGGAGTGGGCTGGCAGTTACCCCAACCGAGGAAGAGCTGTTTCTGTCATCAAGGCCACTTCATCACTCTTCCATAAACCACCTGAACCTGCTGCCATTCCCTCTTCCTTCTTGCTGGTCGTAAGAAAAATCTGACAACTAACCAACATTAGTGTTGTATACCGAGCCTGGGTTTAGAACCACTGAAGCCCTATAAGGTCATTATGGGAATGCATCAAGTAAAACCTCCTGTGGCCTGAGGTGCTTTTAGTCCAAATAAACTGGACAGGCTAAGCAGAAAGAAAAAGTATCTTCAGGTTTGCTTTCATGAGGGAAAAGAACCCCAAACAACAAAAACTCCTGTAAGGAAACATTCTGGATTCCAGCTTCAAATAGTTAAAGCTGCAGCTCATTTAAAAAAAAAA
>VYZM01008069.1:86011-98626 GCA_013398915.1 Dromas ardeola | reverse complement strand
AAAAAAAAAGGCAAAAAAGAAAATACCAGGCGCTGTCCTTATAACCTTGTAAAAATGACTGGAAGTGCAATGTGTTTTTACATGTAGGAACTTGTTTTGGTTAGCACTTACCTCCCCTTTTATGGCTCAGCATAGCCTTGAATCAGGAGCAGGGAGACTTGTTTTTCTCCTGTGTAACTTCACTACAATAAAACATTTTTCTGCATGAATGCTAAACTGTCCATTGTCTGTCTTTAAAACATCCAGGCACTATATGTACTGTACCTACTTTTATACTATTCTACAGGTGCTGCAGGTCTGTTTGAATGACATGGCATATCTAAGTAGCGGGAAGGAAAGTAATTGACCATCGGTATCACTACTAGTGTTGTTGTAAGAGGCTGCGGGCTAGATCTTGGGAAGAAATCCCACTCTGTCAGGAAAACAAGTTACACTACCATGTAACAGCACTTATCAGTGAAGTGGAGAGGGAGCTGCAAAGAGGTGATGCTGCTCCAAAAGTGGAGCAGATTAGAAAATAGCACACCAGCATCTCAGGTATGATGTTTTCCAGGTGTAGGTGTTCACAGGACACAGAGAAAGGGGAAGGAGAGTACCTGGCTGGACAGGAGAAATACCATACTGGTAGCCTGCAACTAGAGAAAATGCCACCTCGCCCAGCCCCCTAAGCAGTGGCACTCTGCTTCCAAGCAAGCTGACCGAGAGGGCTCTGCTGCAAGCTACGAAAGGCATTCGCCATTTTCTGGTATCTGCAACTCCTGAGTCACAGAATCACAAAACAGGTGAGGATTCAGCTCCTCCTCTCCAACCCCCTGCTCAAGCAGGGTCAGCTAGAGCAGGTTTCCCAGGGCCATGTCCAGACAGCTTTTGAGTATTTCCACAGACACAGACTCTGCAACATCTCTGAGCAACCTGTTTCTGTGTTTGACCACCCTCACAGTGAAAAACTGTCTCCTTGCATTCGATGGAATTCCACGTGTTCTAATTTGTGCCTGTTGCCTCTTGTCTTGTGTCAAGTGGGAATGACAGCTTTCCTTTGTAACAAACAGAAGTGTCTTGCCCTCATGGCAGAACGAATGTGCAGTGGAAAGGCTCAGAAGCCACAGAACAGAAAACATGAACTTCAAAATGTACTCAAACAACAACACAGCTACTTCTATGGTAAGTGACTCATTCTTTTTGACTGTGACAAGACTAAGGATCCCGAGAAGAGGAACTGCTTGTTTCCTGTCCTGTAACCACACCAGAAAACCAGGGAGAATAAGTGACCACGGTCACTTCACCAGAGATGAGGAAAGTCTCTCTTTAGGTCCAAGGTGTCCTAAGGCAGACATGACAATCAGACTCAGAAAGCTTACCTGAGCTCTAAATCCTCAATACAAATGAGCCTAAATCTTCCAGCTCCCAGATAAGAAAGTCCATTTGGAATTTCTTTTAAGGCACTTCAGTAGAGAGAAAAGAAGGAAGATGAGCGTAGCACAGAGGAGCTCTACACAGTCTTAACAAACAAGGGGTAAGGTGAAGGAGTTGTATAAGAGAGCGGCCCAGTGCCCCTCATGCCCCTCGTTTTTTCAAGTCCAGGAAACACCATGATTAAACGAAATCTGAATGTAAAGGGACTGCAAAAGAGATTTACTCCGTCATGACAGATAACTTTTGTCTTCCTCCACCTCTTAAGACTTGCCTGTTCAGTCAGCGTTATTTTCATGTCACATCCCTTCACACAAGGGATTTCTCTTCTGTGTAAGCACTTAGGAGGCCTCAAAAGACTAGAATGACACAGAAAGCAGAGCGCTTCGGTTTAGCACTTACTCATCTGCTTTCAGCTCAGAAGACAGCTTTATCATGCTAGCAGCCCACCGTACCACATTCAAGTATCCAGCCCAACTATCCTGACTTCTAAGAGTAAGGCCCTTTAACTGCTATATCCAACAAATGAATTATCTGAGTGCCTTGTCAAAGCTGTATTTGACTCCCTAGCCAGAAAGATCAAATGCCCATTTACAGCTGGGTCAGCTGTACTGGATTCTGGCACAAGAGCTGGGCAAGCCTCCTATTCCCCACAGGTTACTCCATCATCAGTATTGCATCACTTGCTTCACACATCAAATTTTCAAATTAAATTTCATGAAAACACTCTAAAGATGCATGGCACGTAAGACTGAAAGAGGAAAAAAAACAATATTAAAGCAGAAGATCCAAGCCATCGCTGTGTAAGGCAATGCTGGAATTAAAGCTATTGGTGCAGCCTGAATTCAGTTCCTTGTGTTTGCATCCTGCTGTTTTCAATCACATGGTGCACTCTGTTCTTTCCCACAAGGATGCACCTGCTCTGGGTAGGAACCAAGGTAGTGCAGCAAAGGAGAAAGTTTTAAATATGGCACTTCCCAGCACGGCTTGCCTAGCAGGACACCCAGGCTTTGGACGTATGGCTATATCTGAATTTCTAGGATTTGAAAGAGACGACAGAAGGACAAAGTTGTTCCTCATGGAGCAACATGCTCCTCTCCTTCCCCATGTTGTGCACTGAGCAGTTGCAAACTCTTGTTCTCTGCCACTTGAATTAGGACAGCAACTTACAGCAAAAGCACAGTCACCAATGCTATGGCCAAACATTAGTGAAGACTGAGAGAAATACCATGCCTGCAGGTTTCACAAACATTTGGACTGGCACTCAGGTGCAGACTGCGGACCTAGACACATTTAGTTATCTGTATGCGTGCATTTATATGAGCCTGTGCCTCATCTTCTGCACAGTCTGCATTTGAGTATCTCTCTGGACTCTGGGGACTGAGTTGAGTGCAGGTGGAACACAGTTGCCTGAAAGTAGGTGTCTACAGTCATTTGGGTAACTTAGGGCACTTCGAGGAATTTTCTAAGGCATCAAAAGGGGATGCAGGTCCAGATATTTAGAAGATGAATCTTTCCCTAAAATCTTCTCTGACTGTGACGGGAGCTTAGACTCCCACCTTACATGTTGATGCCACATTTAGATACCTTCAATGTAGGTCTCTATAATCTAGGGCTGACATTTACTTTTACTGACAGCAGAGAAACAGTAAAAATTGGGATTTTAGGCTCCATCTAAACCTTCAAGGGAAGCATTCTTGAGCAGGCATAGGCCCTCCTGCTTGCCCCCCTCCAAAGCTTGGGTCCTTCTGCTCCATCCCACCACAGACAACCCTGACTCATACCTTCCTCTTCTCCGCTCCTGATTCCTCATCTCTGCCTCGTTTTCCTTGCTTCCCCATTCCCAGTCTACGTTCCTCACCTCATCCTGTTCTTTATCTTTTAATTGAACCAAACCCAATCTACCCCTGTGGACTTGCTGTCAAAGTCCCAGCTTAATTTTCTGTCCTCTCCATCCCCAGACCCACTTCTTTCAGTCAGCCAGTTTGTCTTGCTCTTCCACTTCTTCCACGTTTTTCCCTCATATCTGTCCTGGTTATTATTGCAATAAGCCCCACCAGCACTCATCTAGTCTCAGTCCCATACACGTCTTCCTTGTTTCTTACATAGGCAAAAGAATCAGAATAAATGAAAGAAACATCTTTGCAAGCTACAGGAGAAAATATACAAGTCATAAAGTCCAGTGATGACTTCAATTCACAGCTGTAACTATGGAAAGCCTCTAGGATGAAAATTCCATGGATAAAGGTCCTTGACTTTGTGGGATTTCAGCAAGAAGTCTGCATATCTCTTGCTGTGGGGAAGTATGGGCTGTCAGCTTCTTTGGAAGGAGATTTGAAGCTAGGTTAAGGTAAAATAAGAAGTCAAAATAAGCCATTTTCCCCTGTGCCTCACCAAAGCAATTCACAAGTTATGATGTTAGGGATATTTTTAGTAATTTGCTTACGTTCTCTGAGAAAAGGCATTGTCAGTATGTTGATTTTTGCTGCCTCTACATGCAAGGTCTTGGGGAATAAGCTTTCTCACCTGTCTGACCCCATCTCAAAGCTGTTATCTGAAGGGCATCTCTTTCTGGGAACTGCAAAAACTAAAGAGATTGTGAATCCTTCAAACCTCAGGAAGAACAACTGCTGGCCGCTTAACAATGATGCACAAGAGAATTGTTACTACCATGGACACCTTCTATAATATCTGTTGCAACATAGCCCAAGAAAGCTCTTCACTGAACATAGTCACAGAACAGAACCGCTTCTCTACGCATGATCTTTCTTCTGTATTTTCCTCCCATGATTGCTACCTGTACACCACAGGCACAAGATGCAACACTGAGATTGCTGGTACAAACCAGTGGCAAAAATATTAATTAATTCCACCAACTTTATACTAACTAGTAGCTTGGAGTGTTACTGCCCACCCTTTGTATTTGACGTTTACTTCTTTACAACACAGACACTTTGCTTTCTTTTTTCAGGTGCATTTGGCTCCTCAGAGTTTCTTACACTTTATCTAGTTTGATGAAACAGGATTTTCAATCTTCTTCTTTGGACATTACGTAAATGGAGGACCAGACTGCATGCCCTGCATTGACAAACATCACTTGGAGTTCAACAGCTAGTATTAGGGAAGGTAGGGCATCCTGTTTGTCTCCCAAAACTCTGTTTCTGTTGGGACTGAACCACTCCATAGGATGTAACTGTGCTCCACAATTCTGACATGTAAAATAAAGCCAAGAATTCAGGAAATTTTTTTGTAATGGGATTGTATCTCTTCAGCCTTTTGCTGAGAAATCGATCTCTATATTTTCCTGTAGCACTAAAGCCAAAATGGGTGGCTTTGGGATTCCTGCTTGGACTATGTATACTTTAATGTTAAAAAGCTGATACTAATGTTAAAAGCTAATGATAAAATTCCTGACTCATAACTCAGTTGAAGGGAGTTCCACACAGACCATTTTTATCATAATGTTCCCTCTTGTAATACTGCTATCGAATGTTTCCAACTACAACAGGAAGAAGTATCACAGCAGACAAAAATCCCGTCTGCGTTATTTTTAGTCTGGGAATGGGAGTTCTTATTTCTCTGCTGCCTGTTCTGGTTTTGGTGATGATCCACCACAGGAGAACAGGTGGTTTGTTGCAGGACCACACCAGCTCTACTTATTCCCGGTGTGACTCATTCCTTACCCATACACTGCAAGTGACAATTTCAGCTTCCCATTGCACCCAGACAGGTCTCTTGACCCAGAGGACAAAAATTTGCCATAGTGAGGCCAAGAGATTACAGCACTTGGCTATCAATCACAGGGGTGCGATTTGAACAAATATAGGTAGGCAGCCCAGAATCCTGAATGATAGCCTACAGTAGATGAGAGTTCTCAAGTTAAAGAGCCACTGATTTCCAGTGCCTATTTTCCAGGACCTCCAAGCTCAAGGGTTCCCTAGAGGAAGATGGGATTATGGTTGTCAGGAATTTTATCCTTCTGCCACCTGAATGTGCCCAGAGACAGTTCTTTGCACAGGATTCCTACAAAGGGAAGCCCTTCATAAAAAAGGCCAAGAAAAATCACCAGTGGCTCACTGTCAAAAACTCCATGACAGTAACATTATCTTTCTTCCCTTAAATCCATTAATTTATTCCCTCTTTCAGGAAAGGAGGATGTTTTCAAGTGTCATTCATGCAATCCTACATTTCTGTTCAATGTAAATCATGCCTGCGATAACGGGTGCACAAGTCATTTCACCTGCCTACTGAGGCATGTTCAAGACAGCAGGCCTGCTTCTCCACTGCTCTGCAGACTCAGAGGACACCGAGAACTGTGTGGAGCAGGCATGAAACGCTTTTTTCTTGTTACACAATCCCTCTGCGTGGCAAATATGCCATGATGGAAAGCAGCATAGAAACTCAATCACCATGTTAACTTGGAAACTCAGCCATGAAGTGAACCCAGTTCCCTTTGAAGTTGGCTTGGCTGGCTGTCCAACCCAGCAAGCATTTCATGTCCATAACTGATCATGTTCAGCTGCAAAATTCAGGTGATTAAAACATGCTGCTAGTCTGCTAGCATTAGCCAGATAGCAGTTACTGTGGCTATCGTGTTTCCACGAGGACAATTTCTGACTACAGGAAAAGGAAACCCACCTTGGTTAGGCGCTCTGGTTACATTTTTCTCTGAATTTTGTTAGCAGTCAGTCCTTATCACATGTGTCATCAGAACAAAGTGAAAACTTCAGAGGCTAAGAATTCAAAAGAGGAAGCAACTTTTTAAATAAAAAGTCTGACAATAATAGAGAGAAAAATCCATAAGAAAAGGGCAGCCACTATTGGAGAAGTGATATAATCCTCATATGGACATCTGAGCCTCATATAGATAGCCAGCTGCAAGCCTCCATGCATGCTGGGTGAACAATTGGTTTTTTCTGCCTCTAATACTTAGAAATGCTCTCCTGGTTTGAGGGCTCAAACCGCAACAAATGCTAATTATCTAGTCCTTTTTGTTTTCTATAGAATGCATCACTTTTATTGTTTTAGATCGGTCTTTTCCATTTTCTGTGATAAATATAGCAATTAAAATCTCACTTCTGAGCAAAGCCCATTCCAAATTCTTCATGTTCTACAAGGGGAGAGGAAACCACAGATTATTTTCTGTTTCTAACCCAAGGTGCCAGAACCCAAGTCTGAACAAATGGTTCAGAGGTCCTAAACAGGATTTGATTCCGTTGGGCTCTGCTTCCTCTGCTGGGTAATAATATGAAAAGGTTTCTATGAAGGGTTTCACACTTTCTAAACATGCTCTTTAGCCAACCAACTATTTACAGAACTTATCCAACGGCTGCTTGAAACTCTTCCTTCCGACAACACACAAACCTCCCACCAACTTCCTTGACAGATGATACAGTCCAAATTCAAACCCTGCACCTTCGGTATCACACAGGCCAAGCTGAAAATTATATAACCGTGTTTTTAAAAAATGTTAAAGCCAAACCCAAGCAGATTCCAAGACAGATGATCAGAGAAGATGCTCTTATGATAAAGATTAGAGATTTGTCTGCTTTTCCACATGCTTGCGGCACAGTCTTGGGCTGTGCAATTCAACCTCATCATATATAGGGCATAGCCCTGTCTACTTCCTCCATGCACTGATGAAAAGGTTTTTGCACTCGCCTTCCCCCCCGACTCCTCCAGGTGTGAATTCTGCCTCTCTACCACAAAGCCGTGACTTCCTACAGCAAATGCAGCTGCACAGCTTTGCCTGCGATTCACCAACCAATTTTCTTTGGCATAACTGGTCATGAGGTGAGAAAGTAACCACAGCATCACTCAAGATCTTTGCAGAGCGCTGTACTCCAAGAAATACACAACGTTACATGATATAATATACAGATGCATACCCATCTTATGAGCTACAGGCACCAGAAGACGTGGCATTTGAGAAGTCTTTGGGTGTATGAAGAGCAGAGCAACCACTAGCTCTCCATAGGTGATCAGGGAAGATGGTCTTGAGATAAAGACCGGCAACTTGTAGTTAGGTTATTCAATATCAGGGTCTGCTTTTTCCACATGCCTCCTGCCTTGGACTGTGCAGTTTAACTCCAATAAAGCACAGATGATACTGCTCTGCCTCCCAGAGGTGTCATAAAGAGCAATTTATTTCAAGACGGACAAACACCGAGGCTACAGTGAAGGGGCAACAGAAGCAGATCAATCTCGTTTCTTGGTCTGCGAGCTTAGTGCAGTTGAACAACTGCCCTCAGTACAGGGAGGTAGAAAATAAGGCAGAGCTTCCTGGGGCAAAAGGAAGACAACTGGGAGACCCCTGTTCATTGAAGGGAGAGGTAAGAAGGGGATGGAGAGGGATTAGCAGCACACAGTCTATTTGAGCTGAAATAGGAAAGACACCAACAAGTGATTTTCCAATTATCAGTTTAATGAACGGTAGTTTAAAATTAAGAGTGCACTGCTCCACCCTCTAAGGTGCTTTCTCATGCCTCCATAATTCTTTCCAGTCACAGGCTCTGAAGTCCCACGGTGGCATAGGGCAAGAACGCAAGCCCTGAGAGCTGGCTTGTCACACTGAAAGACAAAGCTTGTGGGGAACATGGAGGGAAAGGAACCTAGGGAAAATGGTGCCGAGAGTCAGAGGTGAAGTGGTAGGGGGAAGCAGGATTGTTAATTTTGGATGGAAATCATGAATAATAAAATCATTTGTTTGATTAGCATTGGAAAAATGAAGGCCTTCAAAACTGGAACTTCTGAGTCCTGCCCAGCCCCACAAGCTCAGGACTGGGGCAAGAGGAAGCTGTGCTGCTACACAGAAAAGGAAGTTTAAAAATTTTGGTTTGAAGACATGAGTGATAGGATCTGCATTTTTTTCTATTCACAATTACATATCAAGATTAACAAACTTACTTAAAAAAATATTGATGTCACAACAGGGACTCAAGTTTAGCTCCGGTATTTATTTATTTTTCCTTCTATGTCTCTTCTCTCTGTCAAAACTCTCAGGTTGGTGCATATTTTTTAAAACTAAGTATCTCACTATTAGGACCAGGCCTATATGTAAGCAATATCTGTATATCACAGATGCATTGAACCTACTGCCTATGAACAGCAGCAAAACACCATCTGCAGGCTGGCAGACACTTGTGATACAATACTGGTGCAGTATTACTGATTCTCTTTGATCACGTCACTGCAGCAAGTTAAAAGCAGGTTTCACTGCACTGCTATTAATTGTTCTCCAGCAGCACTGGGGCAAACCTCATATACACCTCCTTTGGGCTCTGTCATTCTTTCATCTTTGCAGTCACACTGATGGCCCTCCATGACTGCACTGTGTTTTTTTCTGTTTTTGTCAGACATTTCAGGACATTGATTAGCAGCAGCATGATGTGTTCTGGGATTTTCAAGGCTACCCCAAGCATCTCCATTCCTGGAGATTTTCAAAACCTGGCAGGAGAAGGCCCTGACCAATCCAATCTGTCTTTGAATTTGTCCCTGCTTAGGCAAGGGGGTTACACTGGAGCCCTACAGAGTCCCTTTCAACCTAGACTGCTCTGTGATTCTGTGATGGCTACTTGAAGGCAATGGCATTTTGGCCTCAAGTAGAGTTACTCCCAAGACTGGGAGCTCTGCCCTTTATCTGCAGATCCAGAGGGGTAAGAACTGCAGCTTAAAATTCTATCTCAAGACCATAGAGAACCAAATCTAATCCAAATTTCAGGTAATTAGAGAGTATTACATGAGGGAAATGTTCCTGTAAATTTAAAAGCAACCACAGTCCTCTCCAGACAGAAGGCAATATGGCCCTACGTGTCCTTCCTTGATAATTAAGCATTGTCTATATCCAAAATGGCTCTGTAAACCTCCTTCCTTTCTTAATTACAAAATGCTGCAGAATGTTAAGATAGTGGAAACTGGACACAGCTAGTCTGCTCAGCATCATATTATGCAATGCACTGTGGCACAAGGTCTCCTAAGCCAGCAACATCCAAGCTAGGGCCCCCGGAAAACCCAGTCTCAGCACTGTAGACCCCTTATATTGTATTTCAAGATGTCATATGTAGTTACAGAATGCATCCCAGACACTGGAGGAAATAGTGGATGCGCATCTTTTGTTACTAGATGCTGACACCTTCACATTTGCTTTGCTGTGAATAAACTCATTTCACATCCAGAAAGCCAAGGGGCATGCCATAAGGCATGGTACAATGCCAGGAAATTCTCATGAAAACAAACAAACAAACTAGTCTGTGGCTCCAAGGCATTTTAACAGCAAACCTGGAAAGAGGCAAAGCCCTTGCTCTGCAGCTTTCAAGTCAGCTGAAGGCACCTCAAAAGACCTTTCTTAGCTGCCATACGGGAGATGGGCTGATTCATTCCTTGCTAGGCAGGCCCACTTCCCAGGCAGCACCTCCTGTGCTGAGATCTGTGCGAGTCCCAGACAATTCTCCAAAGAATATTTGAAACCGCCACTGTGTAAGATCCGGAGTGCAGCTATGGGTACTAATGGCAGCCTAGCCCTCTGATTACAATTGATGTGTTTTTGGCTCCTGCTGCAGTCAGTCTTGTGATGACATGAAATGTTTCAGAACCCCGGGGTTATTTTTAGCAAAAAGCAACATAAAAGGGGGCAAGGGAGAAGAGCTAAGGTTTTTCCTGGGCATGGCTTTGTGACTTACAAAGCTCTGCTAACCTGCAAAGTCAGAGACCTTCGCCTCTCCCACACAGTACTTGCAACGCTTTTGCACTAAACTGGTAACTTAGGAGTTAGCAGTGTTTCACAGAGGTAAGTAGGAGAGTTGCTGCCATTCAATCAATGCACATGTTAGATGAATGAAAAGTTAACCCAACAGGTGAGACACTAGGCTGGGGCCAGCTTAACAGAATTAACCTGTGGTGCAACACCTTCATCTTCACTAGATCTGTGGGCAACAGGTGTGTAACAGGCAGCTCCTCAGGAATCCTTGCTCCGGTGGTTACAGGCCCTCTTCTCGTCACCTCCTTAACCAGTCCATTCCGGCCAGATTTCTAGGGTTGTTCAGCAAGCACACACAATTCCTTACCAGACATGTATAAACTGATGTTTTTGAAGGCTATACTGCAGATGTTTTTCATGCGAACAGAAAACACCATGTCCCTAACAGCCTGGAAATGTCTACCCAGATTTCAAGTCCCCATTCCAAAAGCAAAAATAGTTGTATAGCCAAACTCAAATTTTCAGAAAATACGAGTTAGGTCCCCCAAATCAAAGGGTTGTATTGGTTCTGGCCAAATGTAAGGGCTCTGTCTTGCCTGGACTGAGCCGCTTATTTATTAAATTTGCTCACCCAGACACAAGCAAATAGTGAAGGATTGCTCTCCCCTCCTACCCCAGTGACACTTGCACTAGGCTCCTGCAGCCCCATATCCTCTTGTCCCACCACCCAGCTGGTAACTGTGTAGTCAACACAACTCCTGTTCCTGTACTGACTCTACAAGCTGCCCATTAATTAATTACAAAACCGTTTCTTCCTCTTTTCCCTTGCTTCCCATGCTTAGCCTTGCTTTTTTGTTGGTTGGGTTTTTTTTGGTTTGGGGTGGGGTTTTTTTACTTCTTTTTCTAAAAGTTTCTCTTGCTATACAGCTCCCTCCGTGCCTTGTAGGCCTCCTATGAAGTGCTCCTTGCTACTTGCAGTTCTCTTGTCTGTGACTGTCTACACATGGAGCACAGACATCTGCCACAGTAACGTAACTGAGCTGAAATAAACAGCATTTCACCTGGTACATTTGAACCAAAGATTTCAGAAACAAAGGGCATGGATTATTTTATATATTCAGTCTTGCCAAAGACTGGCAATAAAAGTCTAGCCTTTATATCACTACCCACATAGGTTAAAAAAAAAAAAGCTATCATTAGATCAGTATCCCTTAAGTGCTTTTATATTTCCCTTAGTGGAAATTTTTCAGAGTCTGAAAACACGTCCCCATGATTTGTCATGACAGGCAGTGCAGCTCACTATGGACACGGAATGGCATACTGAAGGCCCACCTCACTCTCCTATCTCCCTTCATACACCACCTTTACCGTATCCAAATCCTCTACTTGTGTGGAAAAAACAAAATTAGGAGTGCAGCTGTTTGGGCTGCTGTCCTGGTTTGAGTGACACAGGACTAATTTATCTTTCAGTTCAGTAAAGTCTCTTCTAATGCTTGGTAAAACTGCACTTTTAGAAGACTCTAGTGTCTGAATTTGTGAAAATATTTATACTCAGCTATGGTATGCGGGTTTCAAGGTCTCAGTGTTTATGAGTTAGGTGGGGATGAGGAGGAGCAAGACCCAGGCACTTGACCCAAGCTGGCCAACAGGATTATTTCATACCATGAACATCACATTCAATATAAATTAGTTTGCTTAGGAGTCCTCTCTCTCTTCCTTGATGGCTGTGATCCTGAGAACTTCTTGCCCCAGTGCAGGACCCCTGAGCCCTTCCCTTCCTCCGGAAGCTGTTGCGCTCGCAGCGTCCAACATTTGCGGTCCACGGCTGGGAGTCCACAGCTTCCTGCTGATAGAATTGGCTGAGTATAATCCTTGTATATTTTATGTTGGTATTGGGATCAATATTGGTTCTTTAGTATTATTAACGTTAATTATTTAGTCTTATTTTATTAAATCTGTTTATATTTCAACCCTCAGGTTTCCTTGTTTATTCCCAATTCCCTTTCCTGGGTGGGGAGGGGTCAACGGGTGATAGAACAATTGTCTAAACGACAATAAATTGTTGTGGGTTCCTCAAACCATAACAGCTGCCTTTCAGGACACCGGTACTTAGGCCGCCAGCCCACCACCCAACAAGTTCTTGCGAGTCCCCCCCCCGCCCTAGTTTTTGCCTCCTCGATGGCATCGCAGATGGGGTTAGGACCGCGTCTAACTGGGAACCTCCCAGTCCCTGAGCGGCTTGTACGGAGACGGAAGGAGGACGGTGACACCCGGCGGTGAAACTCCCTCATTGCCTCGGCCCAGGAGGGGCCCCGCAGCGCCGCCAAACCCGTTAGCACTTCAAGTCATCGTTTCCCATTAAGCGCCCCAGCGTCCCCCTGGAATCGCACTCAGGCTTTAGCTCCTTCTTGGCAGGAAAATCCGCGGGACCGGGACCGGCACCAACCGCCGCCCCACAACGCCGCAACCGCCTCACGGCCAACGGCCGCCCTCCCGCCCCGCCCGCGCGT